>MNCI01032963.1:151201-185785 GCA_015680685.1 Gnetum montanum | reverse complement strand
ATAACTGTAACTCGAGGAAAAGTTTTCATTCAGTTGTGGGGGTATGATGAGTTGCATTTTGGGCGATCGCGATATCGTGTACGCGATATCACAACCTGTTGCCAGTTCTATAAATAAGAGATGAATCTCCATTTTTTCGCATCTAGCTTTTAGTCTAGTAGCCAAACTCTAGCAATTTTGTCCCTCCAGAGATAGAATTATTTTTTAGTGTATGCCCGTAGTGTGGTGATTGTAATTGTACGGCATCCTTATTCAAGTGTGACGTACTTGGACACGCACATGATCAGAAATAAAGATCGAGATTACTTCATCATTGTAGCATTAACTTGGATTAATTATTCATTTAATTATTATTTATTTCTTTCCTAGTTAATCTCTCTCACCCTTAAACTCATGTTAAGACGTGGAATGAGTACAACTTGATTATGAGCATTTAAGTGTGACTACTTGGTAACCCAGTAGGGTACCTAGGATCTGTGCTTGGTAATCCCAGTGGTAGTTGTGCATAAGGTCCAAGATGTGTATGAATAATCAAGGAATATATGCTCATCGCACTTAGGCTAGATTAGATTCTCTTACCCTCTCTCTCCTAGATTAGATAATATTACTTTCCATTGCCTCTAGGAGTAGCATTAGATTAGAAACCCATCATACACATCACTCTGGACTAAACCATACATGACAAAGCTAATACTAGTCCAGGTGGGAAGATAACAAACTGTGACCTAAGGCTAACTATCTAGATTCCACAACTAGTTCATCTACGGAGTTTGACTGGATCACACGTGTAACGCTCATATTCGTATGGTTGAGTGTAGGGGTACCTCGCCACTCATCATTGTGTCTTGTATAGCATAGAATTATTACCTCATTCTGGTGGTATCTACATGTGTGTGCCTTGTGAAATAGGTATGGATTACATTTAACCCGTCTAGTGCCTATGGACATTTTAAGGTGTGGTTATGCAAGGGCATTATAGGTTGGAACTTGCTTTGGGGAGGACCCACTTGTGTGACTTTTGCAATTTATTCTTGTTGCATACCACCACATCATCTTATACCCTTTGAGCACTTTATTGCCAAATCTATTCTTTCCTTTTTCATCATTTTATCAAATGTTCCTCAAAACTAGGTCCTTTTATGTGTCACCTAACAAACTAGTTCTAACATCNATTATGTAGTAATAGGAGTTCCATGATGTATGCTGAGTGATTGTGCCTCTTGCTCTGCATCTTCTACATGAAGTCCTTGGCCTCTGCCTCCCCCTAGTCATTCGATTGCACCTTGAGAAGGTCCTCCTTGTTGTCTNAATTGATCTTTGTGTGATTATAGATGGACCCTAAAAGAAGACAACAAGGAGGACCTTCTCAAGGTGCAATCGAATGACTAGGGGGAGGCAGAGGCCAAGGACTTCATGTAGAAGATGCAGAGCAAGAGGCACAATCACTCAGCATACATCATGAAACTCCTATTACTACATAATCTATCTAAGCAAAAGGTGGAGAGGTTAGGGCCCAAGCCTATGAAGAGGAATGACAGCTATTTGCAACATAACATGTCAAGGCCAATCAAGTGTTTCCACAATTTCCATGTTCATGGAAGGTTCCGATTCCATCAAACGTCAGAACATTAGCATGGATGGCATAGGATCCCTAAACCATAGAGCAGAAACTCTAGGCAATACTTCAACGCCATCAAGCACCAAGACCTAAAGCACAAGACAAGGGGAAAGCACCTATGGAGGAGCCACTGCCACCAAGAACTACATGAGTTCCACCAATTTTGTAGCTGTAGGATTTCTTTTCACATTCTTGTATTGTGTCTCAATTTTTTTTTGATTCCACACTATGGCATAAACCCATTTTCACCATCCAATAATCCTGTACCTATCCATTGTGTAATTAATGGAGCTTGTTCTCACTATAACTCAAGGATGAGTTTTCATTCAATCGTGGGGGTATGATGAGTCACCATTTAGTTAACTGCAATATTGCAGCTTGTCTCCTCATCTATAAATAAGAGGTAGATAGTTTTGATAGGCATTAGTTAGTTAATCAGTTTAGAGTTAAGTTTTGATTTTAGTCTTTGTTTTTCCTCTTAAGCCTTTTCCTCCCAGTGTATGCCTACAATGTGGTGAATGTAATTGTACGACATCCTTTATTCGAGTGTGATGTACTTGGACACGCACATGATCTGCAATAAAGATCAAGATTACTTGATCATTGCAGCATTCACCTAGTTTAATTAATTATTTATTTAATTGTTATTTATTACTTTCCTAGTTAATCTTTTCTCACCCTTAAACTCTTGTTAAATGCAGAATAAGTACGAATTGATTACAAGCATTTAAGTGTGACTACTTGGTCACCCAGTAGCGTACCTAGGATTTGCGCTTGGTAATCCTAGTGGTAGTTGTGCACGAAGTCCAAGATGTGTATGGATGATTGAGGAATGGATGCTCATTGCATTTAGGCTAGTTTAGATTCTCTCTCACCCTTTCTCTCTTAGCTAAGTTAATCTTATCTTCCATTGCCTTTAGGAGTAGCATTAGCATAGAAACACATCATACACCTCACTTTGGACTAAATCATACGTGACAAAGTTAATACTAGTCTAGGTGGAAAGACATCAAACTGCACCTAAGAATAACTATCTAGATACCACAACTAGTTCGTCTGCGGAGTTCGACCGGATCGTGCGTGAAATACTCGTATTTGTATGGTTGAGTGTAGGGCTACCTCGCCACTCATCAGCCGCACTAGGAGTTTTATTGATTTTTGAGGTTCACTGAAAGAAGGCACATTACACCTATATATATAACTAGAATTTTTAACTTTCCAAACATATATAGCTAAATTTTCTAACTTTCCTTCCAAATTAATAGCTAGTAAATTTAGCTTTCCAAATTTTAGCCTTCCAAATTAATAGCTAGAAATTTTAGCTTTTCAAAAATGAAGAGAAAAAATCAGACTCCATTCTTGACAATCTTCCACTTGGAGGCTGATTTTTAGAATCCATTGATGAAACCTTGTACCTCTATTGCCCCATCAAAAAAAGAATGGTCACCTAGTGTGGTCCCTCCTCATGATTAACCTTGGATACCAACTAAGGTAGTGCATAGCCTAAGTTTATCCACAGTAAAAACTTTATTCATCATGTCTGCTGGGTTCTTTGATCCAAGAATCTTCTTTAATGACAATACTCCATTGCTTATCAATCCATGAATGTGGTGATACCTCAACTAAATATGCTTTGATCTTGCATAGAATGTTGGATTTTTAGCGAGATGAATGACACTTTGACTATCACTGTAAAGTGCACTGTTGTCTTGTGTCTTGCCCAACTCTTTTAGAAAATTCTTCGACCAAATTATTTCTTTACTAACTTCTGAAATAGCCATATATTCTGCTTCTGTGGTTGAGAGAGCAACACTTTTTTGAAGTCTAGATATCCAGCTAATGGAAGTACCACCCAAAGTGAAGACATAACTCTTTCAAATATCCAATTCTCCACCCAAATCAGCATTTGATAAGCCTTGTAAAGTAACATCATTCTTCTTAAAACAAAGTGTCATACTGGATGTGCCTTTTAGGTATCTAAAAATCCACTTCACAACTTCCCAATGCTGCCTTCCTAGGTTTGACACATACCAGCTAACAACTCCCACTGCATGAGCTATGTCTGGCCTTGTACACACCATAACATACATCAAGCTTTCAACTGTTGAAGCATAAGGTAATCTAGCCATGTATTTTCTCTCCTCATCTATCTTTGGTGATTGGTCCTTGGAGAGATGAAAATGGATTTCAATAGGAGTATTTCTAATCTTGGCACCTTGAATACTAAACCTGCTCAAAAACTTTGATATGTATTTTTATTGAGATAGCTTCAAAAGTCCTTCTGATCTATCTCTAGATATTCTCATCCCAAGTATCTATTGAGCTGGCCCCAAGTCTTTCATCTCAAATTTTTCTGTCAATTGCTGCTTCAGCTTGTTGATCTCCTTCATACTAGACCTTGCAACTAGCATATCATCAACATATAATAGCAATATGATATAACAATCATCAAAATTATTGAAATAACAGTAGTGATCCATCTCACTTATAACAAATCCATTGTCACACATGAACCCATCAAACTTCTTGTACCATTGTCTAAGAGCCTACTTTAATCCATACAAACTTTTCTTCAATTTACAAACTAGATTTTTCTTCCCCTAGAACTTGGAAGCCTTCTAGTTGTGCCATCTAAATGTCTTCTTCAAGGTCACCATGTAGGAATGCACTCTTCACATCTAACTGTTCCAAGTGTAGATTTTCTATAGCCATAATACTCAACACCAATTTGATAGTAGTCAACTTGACTACAAGAGAGAATATCTCATTATAGTCAATCCCTTTCTCTTGTTGAAAGCCCTTTCTTGGAGTTTTCTCTTGTAGGACTTAGCAAGTAGTTAGTGAGTGTGTGCAACTTGGATTTTAGTCAATTGTATAGCATCTTATTTGAGTGGCATTATACCTGGATACATTCTATGAATGAAAATAAGATCAAGAATAATTCATATTCATTACAATACTTTGAATTAGAATAGATTTACTTTTAATTTAATTTACTTTATATGTACTTAGTTAATATTTACATTTTCATGCACCTTAACCAATTAGTAGAATTAGCACAACTAGTTTTAAGTGTAAACACATATTTGCATGACAATCTTAGTAGTGTTATTATTTGGTTCGCCCAATAGCGTAGTGACTGGTAATCCTAGCAGTGGGTATGTGAGTTCAGGATGTATACGACAAAGTGGGAATAAACACTCAACATCCTTAAGCTAGCTTGGGATTTATCTTCTTGTTATTAATTAGATTAAATAATTGATTTCTATGTTATTATTTAGTTTAGTTCAAAGCCCCGACAATATCATATTCATATGTCTCACTTTGGACTAAATTATACATGATAAAGCTACTATTGCTCTAACTAAGAAGATAACGACCTACAATGAACACTTCACAATTTAGATACCACACTATTCCTATCCATGAAATTTGACTAGATTGTGCATTCACATTAGTGATTTGTATGGTTGGGCATATAGGAGACTCACCACTCATCATCATGTTATTTTTGATGATGGAGCTAGTGATCTAGATTAGTTACATTATAAATGATCATTGTAAAAGCATCAATAATTTATTTTTTAAAAAATTAATATTTTAATTCACACATATATTATTAACTAAAAGCATGTCTTCTTTACATAAGGCGAATAGTCTATCACATAATGAGAACACTAATAGGAGTAATGATAGGATTTATATTAAAGAGGGTTGGAGTAAACCATTGTAAGTAAGGGTCTCATATGCTTATTTTGACCCTTACTACATTCAAAGACTACATTCAATTATCATGGACAACCCTAGAGGGGATGGAACAATTGCTAAAATAAGAAGGTCCTCAAGGCCTAGGACCTCTAGTAAACATAGAAGAGATGAACTAAGGCACCATAGGGGAAAATATAGAAGCCATGGCGATTCTCCTAGTTCACCATCTTCCTCTTCATCTTCACAATCTAATTCTGACAAAGATGAACAAAGGTACAGAGATAAAGCTTCATTAAGAGGTCAAGATGGAAATAGCAATAGAGATTAAAGATAAGATACAAGGTACCAAATGGAGCACAGACAAGACCATCACAATTAGACAAATAAAATAGAGATTATGACTACGATATGTTTGATGATGATGAACCCTTGTTGGCTACTAAAAGCATGATATAGATCAGGAAGGTAGTTAAAATATCCCATAGACATCAAAGGGAAAGCCGCATAAAATGACTTGATATGAATAGCATTTTTAAATTTGAGGAAGGTTATAATTGTAACTGGTGTTTTAGTCTTTCAGCCTTGTAAATGTGGGTTGAAAGTTGGAACCATCCCTACTGCCATGGTTCCACTCAAGTCAACATAAGCTAACAATAAATTTTCAGGAGACCCATGCCTAAGTGTGGAAGAAGCGTATACAGTACAGCAGGATCGACTGTTTAGCTTTGTCTTAATTTTAGGATCTCTCCCTAACCTTTCGCCCCCTTTCTTTCCAATAAGAGGTTCATTATCTCAATCTCCTCTTTGAACTTAGGCAGACCATTTAAAGCGTTATTCCTATATATAACTTATTTACAAACTACTATCTTAAACCTTTATAAAATACACAACCCGTATTACATTATGGCATTGCATTCCTCGGAGATCCTGGTTGCATTACTAAGATGAAGAGACAGAGCTTCCATGAACGCCAATTGGTTGCTGTGATTTTATGGGTTTTCTGGATTTGGGGCATCATCCTTACGATAGCATTTAAGGTGCCTCCGCATTCTGATACCCATCCCTGGACTTGTTGCGCAATGAATGGTTGTGATCATCCTAACCCTGGCACCACAGATTTCTACAGCAAATAGTAGCAATTATACAATAATTTCGGTGTGTGGGTCTGATTCCCAAGTTTTGGTTGCTTGTAAAAGTTTGATTTCAAATATTGCCTGCCCATAAAATGGTGCATGGAGGTTCGAAGTTACAGCATGCGTATTTCAACAAAGCAGGAAGCATGTTATGTTATTAAGCATGCCATTGAATTGAGATTATATAATTTAAATGCTATTCAAGCAAAAGTTTGTTTTCTCTGGCTTTTATAACCATTTCAATTCGGCATGTTAAGATTATGAGTATCTTAAATATATGTAAAGCGTAATTCTAGCAGTTACAAGAATATTTTTAAAAAATCAAATTTGCACATACTTTTAGGGAAAACTGGAAATACATGATGGTCTTACCATGGTTAATTTCGAAACTGTTTAAAGTCGTGGTTGTCTTTAGTATTTTAACTAATTTCTAGTATTAAAGTTTTACTAACTTAAATCTCTCTCATGGTAACATCAGTGGTAGCCGGCCGTCCTCAACTATAATCGCTGTCTTATTTTCTATTAATTCTCTAATTACTGTAATCTTCTGTCATATGATCATAGATAAGTTATATCTAAGACATGGTTTTGGTTCTCAGATTTTGAATTTGTCCTCGGAAAAAAGAAAAAAAAAAACTCATAATCCATGGTCACATGCCCAACTGTTGTATTTGAGGTTTTGGAAAAAGGACAAAGGTTAAAAAAAAGAAAAAAATAAAAAAAGAAGTGACTTATACAGTTTGTTTATTTAATCTTGTAAAGCAACAATGCTTCCCTGTTTACAATTGTGTAGCCCATTTTCAGTATCCTGCGATGAGTAAATCTATACACTTCAGATTAGAATTTCTCTAATGCCACCTTCAAAACTTACTGCAACAATTACGTACTGAGAATTTTCTGTGCTCTGAAAGCTACGCTTGGACTTCTTTAAACTTGCTCCCATATGCACAGGTCACATGAGCTGGGCTGTCACTGACAGAGGATAGAGTTTGTTGACTTGAATTATTAGAGACTCGAGGACCAGGTTGCCAACCACCTTGATGGGAATCCAGGGCAGCCAACTACCCTGATGGGACCTGATGGGAATCTCAAGGTCGCCTGTTTAAATAAAAGATACAGATTGGAATTTCATATCTTTTCGTGCGTATTATCATGTTGTTGTCATTGTCAGACTTATTCAAGTCCCCAACGCTTCCTTAGTCTCACTTGAATCGTTGCAGATACAAGTCCATAACCATAAAATATTCACATTCATATTTACGATAAAAAGCAGGAACAATGATGATTCGAATGGTGCTAACTGTCACCTACTTTTTGATTTTTACTTTTCTCTTAGCTGTATCTACACCAGGAAAACGACCAGTTCTAAACCAGGAAAACGCGTTCACTTTGAATACCAAATCCATGCACAAAATTTCCGACAAGTTTCGATCAGAGGACAAAAACGACGGGTTCCCGTATGCCAAAATTGTGGAGAAAACGCGTGACGCGTCTTCTGAGGGCATGCACAAAATTTCTGAGGATGGTTTTTTATAGAGATCTTAGACATTCGCCTAAGCATACTGTTCAGAACAAGCACAAATTCACAGCCAGAGTCTATAAGAAATTGCAACGTCAGTCATCCGCATAGCCAGAGTCTATAAGAAATTGCAACGTCAGTCATCCGCATTATAGTGAATCATTGTCCGCCTCATCCTCTAAATGCGATGAAGCTACAAAATTTTCACAAGAACATAGTTGCTGCAATGTTGTGGCTTTTCTGGATCTATGCTATTTTCCATTTTAGGTTTGCCTACAGTGAAAAAACAATTCTACCTGGTTGTTGTAATCCTGTAACTGTAATCATCCTTCTCTCCAATGCAATCACTGCAATCCCTGATCTTATGACTGTAATCTCTTGCTCCGGGATGCAATTACTGCTCTCGTGGCGGTTAGCTTGTGTGATTCTGATATGATAAATAATGCTGCTAGATCTACTACGTTGTAACCGGTATCTTTTCTATATCAAAAAGTTTATGATAAATAATTACTGCTCTCGTGGCGGTTAATTATGTGATTCTGATATGATAAATAACGCTGCTAGATCTACTACGTTGTAACTGGTATACGCTGCTAGATCTACTACGTTGTAACCGGTATCTTTTCTATATCAAAAAGTTTATGATAGTTTCCATCGTTCAGTTTCTTGTAAATGTTGCCGGAATGATACCAACACCAACGAATAAACAGGGATTGCATCTTGGAATTTACGGCAGCAGTAGCCCTTTTTGACCATTATTAAAATTTTTGGGAACATTGTTTTGTTTTGATTTTAGAAAATAATAAATCTTGTAACACTTTTTTTTTTTTTTTGAAAACGGTCGAGAGAAATGTATTCTGAAAAATAAAAAGCGTACAAGCTACGCCTATCACGTAGCGAGGGCCAGCTACCACGGCCCCACCCCAAAAGCCCCCCGGAACAGCAAGATCTGGGAGACAGGACGCAATTCACAGGGCCAGCAGCACGGGCTGAGAGGACCCCCCCCGCCCCCCCCCACCACATGGTAGCAGCCCCCGCCACCAGCAACAGCGCAAGAGCCCGCATGGAGCCCCAGCGGACACACCACCCCAGACGCTACGTCAGCCCCAACCCAGGAGGAACCAGGGACCAAGACCACCAGAGTGAAGAGCAGCCCGAAAGAAGACGAAAACAGACACAGCCAAAAACTTCCGGCCACTGCGGCACCACAACCGCAAAGCCTACCCACCGAGAGGCTACAGGCCAGCTTTGTTAGCCAGCCCTGCAGCCAGGCGGCGCCGATTCTCCTCGATCAACTGGGCTATTCCCGTCCTGCCATTCTGTAGCATGCCCTCAAGCCCGAACTGCGATGGATGTGTACAAGGGTGCGTCGTCTGATTCTTCAGAGTGCTGGACCTGACATCCGTCGGGTCCTTCACCCGGTGTGGCTTTGGCCTGTGCTGATCCTGACCCGCGTCTGCGCTTAGAACGTTCTGATGTGTGTCAGCCCCGAAGACTGTAGAAGTGCCACGCTCCAGCCCCGTCGCTCCCACTGCCGCCCCCCTGGAAATGCTTCATTCTGCCACTGGACCCCGCGGTAGGGGAGGGGGGGCGAGCGCCCCCCGTGGGAATCTTGTAACACTTTAAAACATAATTAAAAATGACATTGAAATTTTATCTCCGGGTTAGAAATATATTTGCTATGAATTTTGAAAATATTCCTAATTAAATTATCAAGGTAATATTTAGAACAAATCAATCAAATTTGTAATCCTAAGATTGCATCTATATTTAATATACTTGAATGTAAGATATTGCACAAAAAAATATGTTATTTATCTTCAATATTATTTGGAGTGTGCAAACATTTTCATTCTTGGCCATAAATTTTGAGCCATCTCCCTATTTCAACTCTAGGATGATGAAATAATTATGCATTGTAAATGATAAGGAATGGTGGTTGATAAATAGTTTGCCTTTGAATTAATGTCTCTTGTTATACCATTAAAAAATAGATGTTTTTTTTATTTCCATTTTTCCAAAGTTTTTTTTTAATAATGATTGTTCTACTTATTTAGGTTTATGATAAGAATAAAAAATGTGCTCTTGAATATTTTATTTATTTGATTTGAGATAAGCTATAGGAATGATGTCTTAGATGGTTGGGGAATCTACAAAGAACATTAGATAACGAACCTACAAAGAAACTTACTAAATCACTATTCCAAGGAAGATCCCAAAAGGAATAGAAAAAAGATATAAGAAAAAAATGATCAAAGATGATTTCAAGAAATTGCAAATAAACAAAGATCTAGTTGGTTGTAGAGAAGAATGATAAGAGATCTCATGTAATCATCTCTATTTTATTAAGATAACCATGATGATGATGTATAATGATAACACTTTTTAACAATAAATAAAATATATTGCTTCTTTTTATAAAGTTAGGGTCCTCTTGATACCTACTAAAATTTTAAAATTTCAACCTCATGAGGGGTAAAGGTAAGACTAATATAAGCCTAACATTTAGAGTAGAAGAGTTTGAGTGCATAACCATTGCAACAGGATTAGAAGAACAAAGAATACACCCACTAATTTAATTTTAAGGTGAGAAAAGTCATAGTAGTTCAAAGAGAATACAGAAGAGGTCCACTAATTTAAGTTAAGGTAAGAAAAGTTGTGGCCAGGTAGAAAGAACAAAGAAAAGGCTCACTACTTATTTAATTTTAAAGGAGTAAGGGAAAAGTTAAAAGAACAAAGAAAAAGTTAGAAGAACAAAGAGGAGGCCCACTCCTCATTCACCATTAAAAAGAAATGCAACTTTGGAATAAGAAATTTTAACTTATTCGGAAATTACCCATATCCATTAAGGTTTATTAATAGAAGTTGGTTGAGATTCATAAAATGTTATTTTATAAAATTAGGACCAGTAAAAACATATGACACTTATAGGAAAACAAGTACTTATTTTATTTACCAAATGAAAAAGTCTATTTTGCATTTTATTTAATGTGAAAAATTCTTCTAACACTTAAGCTACAATGATAAAAAAAGTTGTACATTATAATTATCTATGTTCCATCTATGTATTATGTTAGTTGTTTGTCATAAGCATAAACATAATCAAAGTTTTAGATCCAAGATAGTGCAGTAACATCCTACAAATACAAATAAGATATTACGACTCTTAAATTTAAGGTTGCCATTCTTAAATCTAAAGGGAAGAAATTTTAGCACTCAATATGCCTTTAATGGTAAGCACTATCAATGGTAATTAAAAAACTTGGAAGGTGAAATTCTTTAACTTATCTTTAGTGTTATTGTTGATTCTTGGGTTTAACTCTGTTCTCATAAAACACTTAAATAATTATCTATGTTCCATCTATGTATTATGTTAGTTGTTTGTCATAAGCATAAACATAATCAAAGTTTTAGATCCAAGATAATGCAGTAAGGTCCTACAAATACAAATAAGATATTACAACTCTTAAATTTAAGGTTACCATTCTTAAATCTAAAGGGAAGAAATTTTAGCACTCAATATGCCTTTAATGGTAGGTGCAATTCCTTAACTTATATTTAGTATTATGGTTGATTCTTGAGTTTAGATCCATTCTCAAGCGGGAAACTTGAGAAAAGCATCAAAATTTGTTTACTACTATGTATAATGATGAGCAGCGAGGTACCCCTATGCTCAACCATATGAATATGAGCGTTTCACGCATGATTCGGTTGAATTCCAAGGGCTAAGTGCTTATGCGCCCTTGTGGAACAAGGATGGGTTGGTTGATCGTTGTCTTCTCAAGCTTACTTGTATGTCATGATTGTATGATTAAGTAAGCTTGAGGCATATGATTTTTATAGCTTTTATGTTTTTATGTCCCGCACTACTAGGGAAGGAGAGAGGTAACTAAGTGACTAATTCAACTTAACTGCTCATTAACTAAGTTCTAACTAATCCTAACACCAACATCCAATCCCACTTGCCATACACATCTTGAACCAATGCAACACTGCTGGGATTACCAAACACTAATCGTTATTGGGTTACCAAGCATTACACGCATGCTCGAAGTGGTTGTGCTTGTGTAATTTGACGATTTACTTAATTGATCAAAATGAATTACTGTGCTAATAACATAAATGTAAAGTGCATAAAATAAAATAAATGCATAAGAAAATAAAATAAAATAAATGCGTAAGAAAACAAATCTTAAATGCGGCAAGGATGAATCAAAGAGCTCATCTTTATCGCCAACACAACAGTGTGTGCTCAAGTACATCAATGCTTGAATAAAGATCCATCCACACTTCAACCTCTTGCTGTGAGCACTTAGAAAATATTGTAACTTTCAAACAAACTACATGAGTTTCACTACTTGACTGTTAAAAGACTTTCTTTCCAATTGTGCGCTTGGACACTGTATTTATAGGCTTGGGAGTAACTGCTCTAATAATTAGAATAACTGCTAAAGTAATTGCTAGAGTGACCAGTCTAATAATTAAAATAACTGCTAGAGTAACCACTCTCATCATATAATATCAAAATGTGAAGAACACACTAGGATAGTATAATGCATAATACAGACTTAAGCACATTGAAGATACAGGCAATATTCAAGCATGAAAAATATGGATAAACCTTCAAAGATATTACAACCATTAAAAATATGGATAAGCCTCGGATGATAAGGAAAACTGAATCAATATGCAGGTTGGAAACATATGGATAACCCCCTAGGATACTATACTTTGAATGGTTGAGATGAGATTTAAATGCTGATTCTTCAAGAAAAGGACAACATACGTGTTGAGTGGTGTTAGATGAGAGACTTTATTGGTGCAGGATAGTGGCCTTTCAGATAAGATTCTTTGAGTGGTGGAAATGAAACTTAAACATTGATTTTCTTGGAAATTTCCTCCAAGAAATAGGAAACATAAGTCATGTCTGGTCTTTGGTGAGGGTTTTCACAGGTACAACGTAGTGCCATCTTTACAAATTCATAAATGCAATTGTACTCCGATGCCAACTTTTTGTGCAACACTTGTTCTAATTTTTCCAAGAAATAATTCATCACCCAACTATGTAAATTACAAAAACCATCAAGATTTTCATTAGTTGGGCTTTTACCTGTTGCCATTTCTAACAAGGTTACTCCATAGCTATATAAATCTCCCTTTAGCAACATTATTCCTCCTCCTCCATACTCTGCAAATTCATTATCATGTCAAAACCAATCCCAAGAAAATTCATAAAATCTAAATTATTGAAAGTGTAACAACTAACCATAAATATCATGTATAACTGTGTTTTCAAAAACCTCTATTATAGAGGCTTGTACAGGTAAAGTTTAACCAGTGTCAAGTTAAGGATGATTTCAAGGAAAATTCAAATAAAGCTAAAGTACCAGGAAGTGTTAGCAGATCTAACAGCAAAATATGAAATGAGCTGAAAATAAACAGAAATGGACACAAATTTGTTACATGGAAAAACCCCAAAGTGGGAAAAAAACTACAGGCAAATGTACAAGGATCTTATTATGAAAAATGGGGATAAAAACCTTCTCTCTTCATCACAAGGAGAGAACAAGAAGAAGCCTCTCTCTCATGCAATAGGAGAAGAATGTAAGAGTGGGATGGAAAGGGGATGTATGTGATGGATCTGAATTGAGGTGAGGGAGGTCCCTTTTATATTGGTGAAGGGGCCCTTAAATAACTAATGATAACCACCCACTATTTTAATAACCATAGTCTAATTTTATCATGATAACCATGACCTAAATTTATCATGATAACTATGGCCAACAATCTCCCACTTGGAAATTTTGATTGAGGATCAATCATATCTCCAAACCATCCTGTCTATCTTGCCATTCTATGTTGCTTATGCTTTTGCTAGGACATATGAGGATCTACTCCAGTCAAACTTATCCATGTTAATTAGCTTGGTAAGAACATCTACAAGATTATCCTTGGTGTGTATCTTCTGCATATCCACACTTCCATCTTCTACTACGTTATGAACAAAGTGAAATTGTAGTCCTATGTGTTTTGTCCTTGAATAAAAGGTTGGATTCTTTGCGATATGCAAGGTGCTTTGACTATCAAGAAACAAAGGAATCTTCTCTTGTTTGTGTCCAAGCTTCTCTAATAACCTTTGAATCCAAATTGCTTCCTTGCAAGCTTGTGTAGCTACCATGTATTTTGCTTCTATTGTAGATAATGCTACTACTGTTTGCAATCTTGATACCCAACTTATAGCTCCTCCTACAAGTGTAAACACTTAGCTTGTAGTAGATTTCCTTTTATCTAGATCACCTACAAAATTTGAATCCACATAGACTTTAATAGTAAATTCTAATCAACCATAACATAATGCAACATTTGAGGTACCTTTAATGTATCTTAGAATTCTCTTAACTGTACTCCAATGCTCTCGTCTAGGATTTGCCATGTACCAACTGACCACTCCCATTGCTTGTGCAATGTTTGGTCTTTTACAAATCATAGCGAACATTAGGCTTCCCACTATTGATGCATATGGTACTCGAGACATCTCATTCCTCTCTACTTCATTGCTAGGACACATCTTGGAGGATAATTTGAAATTAACAAGAAGTGGGGTAGAAATTGGCTTACAATCTTACATGTTGAAGTGTCACAAGATCTTACCCGAGTAGTTTTTCTGAGAAAGCCAAATCTTCTTGTTATTTCTATCTTGGTGAATTTGCATTCCTAGAATCTTGTTTGTTGGTCCCAAGTCTTTCATATCAAATTCCCTAGCCAAATGTGCCTTCAATTCTTAGATTTTCTCTTTATTTGGGCCTACAACCAACATGTCATCCACATACAATAGCAAAATGATGAAATCTTTATCAAACCTCTTGAAATATGTACAAGGGTCTACACTGAGTCTATTGTACCCAAGGCTCATGATATACAAGTCAAATCTCTTGTACCAACACCTTGGCACCTGTTTGAGATCATACAAAGATTTTTTCAACTGGAAAACCAAGTTCTCTTTACCTTCTTCTGCAAAACCTTCTAGTTGGAGCACGTAAATCTCTTCTTCAAGATCTCCATGAAGAAAAGAAGTTTTCACATCTAGTTGTTCTAGATGTAGGTCAAATGTAGCACACATTGCTAGGACTACTTTGACTATTGTAAGTCTAACCATAGGAGAAAATATCTTATTGACGTCAATTCCTTCTTTTTGAGCATACCGCTTTACCACCAATCTTACACGATATCGCTCCACTTGGTCATTACTATCACATTTGATCTTGTAGACCCATTTTTTTTAATAGCCTTCCTTCCTTGTGGTAGTATAACAAGAATCCATGTCTTGTTTTTGTGTAAAGCTTCAATATCCTCCTACATTACTGCCATCTACAAAGACACATTTGGTCTTTTGAGAGCCTCATGTAAAGTTGAGGTTTTCCATCCTCGGTTAAGAGGTAGTATGCAACATTACTTTCAGTAACATAATTTGAGTGCCAAGTTGGTCATCCTTTTTCCTGAGATGATCGATGAACTTCATAAACTTCAGACTTAACTAGTTCTTTCTCTTCATACATTGATGTTGCTTTAGAAGTAACTAGATCTTCAGCTTTTGTCTTATCTTCTACTTGAATTCTAATAGTATTTGAATTCTCCTTTGAAGTGCTATAATCTCCCTTCTCTTGCATTTTATCTTCTATAAATATTACATCTATACTAATGACAACCTTGTGGGTAGTGGGATCCCATAAGCGATACCCCTTAACTCCTTCAACATACCCTAAGAAGATACATTTCTAGACTTTGGGTCCAACTTTGATCTTTCTTGATCATTGTACATCACATACACAAAACTTCCAAATGTATGGAGATGAGAATAAATAGTTGGCTTACCAATCCACATTTCTATTGGTGTTTTTAGATCGATCACAGTTGATGGAGACCGATTAATTAAATAGCAAGCCATATTGACTACTTTTGCCCAAAATGACATGGTTAGATTTGCAGCCCTCAACATTAATCTTGTTTTTTCTAACAAGGTTTTGTTCATTCGTACTACCACTCCATTTTGTTGAGGAGTGTGTGTTGCTGTGAACTGCCTCTTGATGTCTTCTTGTTGGCAAATGCATCAAATTCATCACTGGTATATTCTCCTTCATTATTTGTCCTTAGACACTTTATTCTTTGTTTGGACTCAAGTTCTACTCGTGCTTTAAAAAATTTGAAGGTTGAAAAGACATTTGCCTTCCTTTTGATTGGATACACCCAACATCTCCTGGAGTAATCATCAATGAAAGATACAAAGTATCTTGCTCCTCCTAGGGAAGTGGCTGGTGCTTGCTAATCATTAGAGTGCATTAAGTCCAAGATGCCTCTACTCTTAGCTATTGATGTGCTAAACTTTAATCTATGCTGCTTACTAGTAACACAATGCTCACAAAATGGTAAACATACTGAATTAAGCCCAAGAAGTAGTCTCTATTTAGAGAGAATCTTCAAACCTTGTTCTGACATATGACCAAGCTTTCGATGCCACAACATTGTCGATTCTTCTTCCAAACTAGTTGATGCAATAGAAGACTGTCCCACTTGATGTGTGTTTCCCAAAAGCATGTACAAATTTGTAGCAACCTTTTCTACCTTCATTACCACAAGCGCACCTTTGGTAATCTTCAAGATCCCATTATCTATATGAGTTTTTCACCCACCATCATCTACTTGTCCTTAAGACAGTAGATTTTTCTTTAGGTCCTCCACATGACATACCTCTTGTATGGTATGAATAGCACCATCATACATCTTTATCTTGATAGTACCACTACTAGTGATTTTCAAAGCATGATCATTTCCCATGTACATAGATTCTTCTAAGATTGGTTTGTAGTGATAAAACCATTCTTTCTGAGAGGTCATGTGCCATGTTGCTCCTAAATCCAAGATCCAAGCATTAGTGAGCTTTTGTTTACCTTTAGTAATAGTTTCCTCACTGTATAGAACATCACCATCATATGAGGTATGATGAGTGGCAAGGTACCCCTAGGCCCAATCATACGTATATAAGTGTTCACGTGCGATCCGATCAAACTCCAAGGATTAAGTGCTTATGAACCTACATAGAACAAGGATGAGTTATGCAATTATTATCTTCCCAAGCTTATTTGTAAGGCACAATTGTATGGTTAAGTAAACTTGAGGTATATGATTTTTATGTTTTTTATATTTTCTATCTTAGTCTCCTAAGTGTGTGCAATGAAAATATTTAATTAACTAATGGGCTGTTGTAACTCTAATGTGAATCAAATCCTAACACTAGCATCTGTTCCCACTCTCCGGACACATCCTAAACTAGTGTATCACTACTAGGGATACCAAACACTAGTTGTTACTAGGTTACAAAGTGTTCCATGTATGCTCAAAGTGATCATGCTGAGTGTACTAATTCGTTGATAATTAATGATTCTATAGAAATAACATTGATTAACTAATGAAAGCATCAAATAACAATAAATAACATTAAATGCCATAATTAAGCTATTCTGAATGTTACAATGTTTATCACAAAGTTCATCTTTATTTCTCGACACAAGGTGTGCTTAGGTACACAATGCTCGAATAAAGATCTGTTCACTTTATGACTCCTATTGCGTGCACTCAGAAATAATTCTAACTCTGGAAGGGGAAAACTATAAGAGTTTAGCTAAAGGACTGAAAAACTACTCCCTCAAACCAAGTGCCCTGCCTCTTATTTATAGCCAATGAGACAGGTTTTGACATCGCATGTCCAATATCACTTGGCCCATTTGATATCGAGAGTTTGATATTGGGTCACTTATTTGGTGACTCATCATACCCCCATGATTGAATGAAAGCTTGTCCTTGAGTTTCTTACAAAATATTGGGAAGGTATGAAATTATTGATTTAACGACACTGACAGTGACATGGAATGACAAATTCAAAGTGCCTGGTGAATGGATCGACAACCGTATTACAACATTAGTGTTGATAACCATTGTGGTGAACACTGTACATGGATGATATCTAGACCCTTATTTGATAGCTAGAAGAGAGAGAGAAAAGAAATTGGCACGTTGCTGTCGATGTAAAAAATGTGCACATCGTTGTTCGTCCATGACCACATGACTAAGTGTGTTTCTTGCGTCAATGCTCTAGCTCCAGTCCATCCTAAGTGCTCCCTCCTATCCTAGTCCATTATTCATGTGATCACGATTTGCACACACAACACAGTCATGAATTAGCAAGGATAGATAAGATATAATGCAGTTGATACCTTGCCTCGATATGAAGCACATTGGGTATGGCAGATACTTTGTTAGAGGTTTGTAAGTGATAACTACCCAAGGTGTAGGGGTGAGATAAGTAATGGAATGGAAAAATTTGCAACAGGCCCCCATGACTAAGAGCGAACCTTTAGTAGCAATAGGATGGAAAATGAAAGAAAAAGGAAGGTAAGAGGAATAACAACGGTGAAGCCAATAAATAGAAAATAGATGTCATGGATGGGTTGAAATGAGAAATAGTTGATTGCAAGAAATATTTAAGGGAAAAGAACTTAACAATTACACCAAAAAGGAATGTGAGTGGGTCCTCCCCAAAGTAGGCTCATGCCCTTTATGCCCTGACAAACCCACAAGCCAAAGAGTCCATAGGCTTTAGGAATGACATATGGAGACAATAGTTAAGAATAACAATGCATCGACCAAGATATAGACTAATCATAATATCAGCAATGAGGTAGAATACAGGAAGTAATACAGAAAGAGAAGAGAGAATAAAACAAAATCTCGATATGAAGGTTATGTAAAGTCCATTGTGTATTATGTGGTTAAGGTAACTTAATAAAATTTTGTCCAAATCCAGATTAAAACTAACCACATCTAGTGACCTTGCATTAACCCACTTGACCAACCCATCCTCTTGAAGTAACAAGAATGCTTTCATAGAGCAACCACCATTCCATAAAGAGAAGAATAAAGAAGCAAGAAGTGAGAAAGGGCCTTAGTTAGAGGGAACCTTCAGGCATGGGTAACATTTATTTCTAGTGCCATAACCAATGCTTGTAGCCCATACTCCTTTATTACGTCTAAGGGGTGTGCTTTGAATTCCCACCAATTTTTTGTTTTTTTGTTTTTTTTTTAAGTGGGAACCACACCATGCAAAGACTTATTTGATTCATTCAACCTCCTGATATTAGTTGATAGCAGAATGGTGGAAAACCTATGAAAAACATCTAAGTACCCAAGAGAATAGCCAGTACAAATGTGTCGAATCCCCTTAAAGTCACACCCTTTTCAATCCATTTAACTCTTTCCTTGGTTTGAAGAATACCAAGCCACAAATTCATCAATAAGTTTGATTAGAAAAAGGGATAGTACATTCCAAAATAAAGGGAGACCATAGAGTTGAATGGATGAATGGATGACATGGACTCATTGCCTGTTTTATCAAAAGAAACCATATCTTAGCATCAACATTGAAAGTCAAAGATAAAAACCAACATTAGCAATTAACATCATTATAGTATAACCCACCATCATGAGTAATTATTATGTGATGAGTGAAAAGAAATCAAACAAAATGTAATAGAGAAAGAAATAGTAAAAATGTTAATGATGGTGTAAAACAAAAACAAGTAAATATGAAAAATGTGTAAAACAAAAATGTGTAAAATGAAAAGGACAAAAGAAATTGAGGGCTTAGAATAATTAGCATTGGTGGCCATCTCCCCCATGATTGAGTTGAAAGGAGGATATCCGAAATAATGAGCAGGGCTATCCATCAATAGAGGTAGTGTTGGTACTGGCTATTTTAGGCTCATGGAAAGGTTTGGTTTGTTGGATGTTGACCAATAATTTCTTATTTGGGCTTCCAAGTTTATAGATCAGCATGACCCTTAAAGGAAAAGTTTCATGAATGATATAAGGTCCTTCCCATAGTGTTTGAAATTTAGTTCGTTGTGGCACATGTACTGGTGGGTAATAGTTTTAATTCAAGGGGCTCTTGCTTAAACTCATCATGGATTTCCAACTTTTCCCAATTGATATTTTTTATGTTAGTGCTTGGAAGTTGGTGATGGAATTACTCTAATGTATCTATGCTATCAATATAGACATAAGTCAAGCTCTCAGTTGGTTCCATGTATAAAGTTGAATTACTTTTCAGGTCATCTATCAACCATTGGGTGCCTTCCTATCTTGTGGCTGCTGCATACAGGCATCTTTGTATGTTAGATACTTGTGCACATTGGTTGCATGCAAGCAATGTTAAGCATTGTACAAACTAGGACTTCTACATGCAATTTCACCCTATGCCACTGTATGCGATACATGGAACTTTCTTCTTCTCGATCTTTCCAAACACATTTTCTTTTAATATCTCTAAGGAAAGATCACGTATTCCTAGGTGTGCATCAATCGTACTTAGCCATGCTCTTCCCATTATGATTGGGAAATCCCCTTTGCAGTTGCTAACTTGAATAACTAGGAAATCAGCTAGATATGATCACCCAAAAAAAGTGGTGATAATGTCCTCCACTAGTCCTAATGGAATAGTGATGGATTGATCGGCCAACTCTAAATGAATGTTACTCTTCTTATGCAGAGGTAGGTTCCAGGCTCTATACATTTCCTAGGAGATCAAATTAACACTAGAACCTGAATCCAAAAGAGCTTTACAAGGCTCATCTCTAGCGATTTGCAAATAAATCAGAGGACTTCTAGGATTAGAGAATTTTCTAGGAAGATGGCTAACTTTAGTCCAATTAGTGATGGTGTGAGTTAACATGACAATGTGCATTGAGTGTGGTTTTTGGTTTGAAGGAAGCTTCAAAGATTCAAACGATGATGAGATGTTTGGATAATTAACCACTTGTGGTTGTAAGGACTTGGTTAGACTGCTGGCTCTAAAGAAAGGTCTCTTCTTTAATTGTTTGTTTGATCCAATAGTAGGTTGAAAATTGATAGCCCTTATAGTGTTACGTTGTTGTGGTTGAGTAGGAAGCTTGCCCTACATAGTTGGAGTAGGTGGTAATGGAGCTGAGGGTGGAAGAGATGTAGACAGATGAAAAGGATAGTATGTATGTGGAGCATTTCCCCTAGAAGAAGAAGTTCTATAATACTCGAGGGTTTGGTAGTGATGCTGAAGAGCAATGTGACTAGTAGAGTCACATGGAGAGATTGGCTACTAAACGTAATACCTATATGGGTTAGGTTGATGATAAGGGTACTTTTGACGTGGTGGTGGCATTCCCCATGATTGTGGGTGTTGCCACTATTGATACTATTCATTCGATTGTGATGGAATTCCACACGAATAACATGTCAAGGGTTGGTGGAACTACCTTGGGTTACCGGTGTTTACCATTTGTTTAATCGTGGGTTTAGTGCATACACCTTAGACTCTTGTAGATGTGACACCATTGGGCAACATCCCTTAGGATGGTCATATTGGAAAATCTTACATTCGCCATCATTGTTTGTGTTTGAATCCACAACCTCTTTAATGGCAGCAACCTTGTTGTTACCCTTGTTACGTGCATACTCAATTTCTTTCTTTTTCCTCCTCTCTCAATTACTACTTTGTTCTCTAGACCCCTCTACTATTTTTAGGACAATTTAAAATTTTTCGTCTAGGGAGTTCCACATTTGATCCACCTTTACTGATACTTCAGATGCAAATTTTTGAATGGGCAAAGTCTTTCTACTCATCATCTCTTCAAGTGGTGACTCTTCTTCATCTTCACAAAATCTAATTTCCTTCTTCCAAAGGGAAGGATTTCTATTGTGCTCCTTCGTACTTTCTCGTTTCCTCAACTTGCCTTCCTCCTTGGCAACTTGCTCCAACAATCTTTGTATTTGATGGGCTTTGAGCTCAGATAGCCTTCCTTGGGCATAAGTCCCAAGGGTTCTTCATGTTTTGTACTTAAGCCCATCTACGAGATGGCGTAGTTGTTTCTTTTGCAAGTAACCATGGCTAGGGTAATGATGTAATAATAAATAATATCATCCCATGGCAGTATGCAAAGATTTGTGTCCTTGTTTCTATACTTGGAATTTGCTTACATAGGTTGGAGACTCGGGAGTACGTTTGATACTTATCATTGAATAGCTCCAACATGGTACTCCATTGACAAATGGATTATGGTTCTAAGGACTGGTACCAGCTTTCTACTTCCTTGATCAATGTTTATGGAAACAACTTTAGCTTTTGCCACTTGTTTTCTATATTCTGCAAGGCACATGTGTCATGGAATACTTGTAAATGGTTTTGAGGATCAGCATTGTATCCCCCTTCAAATCGTGGGATGTTATTCATGTCTAGTCTTTTGATCCTACTATCATTTTGGTGTCTTGTTGGGATCCTAATAACTTTTATTATATTTAACATACTTTGGGTGGTGAGTAGAGGTTCATTGTGATCATGTTGCCTATGGCTTCTATGATGCCTATGTTGTTCCCTACTCTCCCTTCTCTTGTGATGTCTCTCTAGAATGCTCTTGCTCCTTTTCTCTATTGTTTTGTCTATGATTTCTATTTTGCCTACCCTTGTCCTCATGGTCTTGCCCTTTGCAACTACGTTTAGATCCTAAAGGAGAGGGGGAAGAAGATGATGAAGGTGAAGAGGAAGGAGGATAGGCATCATTATGGCACCTGTCACCTTCTCTTCAGTGGTTGCGGCCTCGGTTGTGGTTACAATCAGAATGTCTATCATTGTCATCTGTTCATGTTCCTTTTCTAGACCCTTTGTGTCCGTTGGTATTAGAACCTAGGTTATGAATAGTTGAGTGAAGATTCTGATACTCAACTCCTTGACCGAAGTCAGAGAGAGGAACATTATTTTGTGGAAAACCTCCTAGGATAGGTTCACCACTGTTGTTTTCACTTAGGACATATGGAACATCTTGAGATCACTTCCCCTTCACAGATTCGTAATGTTTCTCCTATTGTCGGTCCCTTTGACATTATGCCTCTGTGGGTCGATAATCTCTCAAATCTTGTTCATGCACAAAGTACTCTGACTATAAGTGTTGTGTACTGATTCGTGTAAGAGCATGAAGAAGCATGCTTGGGATTTAGCGATCGGGAGGTAATACTATGTTACCTTCTAAATCACACCATCACAATTGTTCATCTTGATGAAGGATAAAGGTAAAGTCTGGTACATACTCATTAGGGTGACCATATACCATGTGAAACTATTGGGGCACTATCGATCATCATGTGCACCCCGCCTTTGATTGTTCATGGTATTGGACCTAGTCAGTGTAGCACTCTCATAAGAAGAAAGAGACATCATTGATTACTCAGTGTGCGATGCTCTTTTTCTGTGATTGTAGGATAGCTAATTTTAAGGGTTTGTTGCAATGATGGAAAGATTTCCTAATTTCTTAATTAGCGCATAAACAACAAAATCCCCGACAATGGCACCAATGATGAGCGACGAGGTACCCCTATGCCCAACCATATGAATACGAGCATTCACGTGTGATTTGGTCAAACTCTGATGATTAAGTGCTTATGCACCTACACAGAACAAGGATGAGTTATGTAGCTATATTCTCCCCAAGCTTACTTGTAAGGCACAATTATATGGTTAAGTAAACTCGAGGTATATGATTTTTATGTTTTTTATATTTTCTATCTTAGTCTCGTAAGTGTGTGCAATGAAAAGATTTAATTAACTAATGGGTTTCTGTTACTCTAATGTGAATAAAATCCTAATACTAGCATCCATTCCCACTCTCCAGACACATCCTGAACTAGTGTAACACTACTAGGATCACCAAACGCTAGTCATTACTAGGTTACCAAGTGTTCCACGTATGCTCGAAGTGGTCGTACTGAGTGTACTAATTCGTTGATAATTAATGATTCTATAGAAATAACATTGATTAACTAATGAAAGCATCAAATAATAGTAAATAACATCAAATGGTATAATTAAGCTATTCTGAATGTTGCAAGGTTTATTACAAAGTTCATCTTTGTTTCCAGACACAAGGTGTGCTCAGGTACACAATGCTCAAATAAAGATCTGTTCACTTTATGACTCCTACTGTGGGCAGTTAGAAATAATTCTAGCTCTGGAAGGGGAAAACTGTAAGAGTTCGACTAAAGGATTGAAAAAATACTTCCCCAAACCAAGTGCTTCTGTCTCTTATTTATAGCCAACAAGACAAGTTCTAACATTTCATGTCCGATATTGCTTGGCCTAGCTGATATCGCATATCTGATCTCGAGGGTCTGATATTGGGTTGCTTATTTAGTGACTCATCAAGGTACTTGGAACATTCCCTTGAGAATTCTTTTCATTACTCTTCTTGTTCCAACACTCCTTCTTCAGGTGTCCTCTCTTGCCATGGTTGTAGTAGGTAATGTTTTTCTTTCTACTTATCAACTTGGATCTACCATGAATTTGGTTCCAATTGGAATCACATTCCATGGATCTCCCTCTCATCATTGTTAAGGCCTTTGCCTTGTTTGCCAACCTATCTTCCTTGTTCTTGCACCGACTTTCTTCTTCAAGAACCGCAGCTGCAACCTCGTTGAAGACAAGAGCATCCATAAGAACATTGTTGGTCAAGTTGATGATGAGTTGATCATATGAATCAGGTAGACTTTGAAGTAGAATTTTTGCACGTTCACCTACATCTACTTTATAGCCCAACAATGTGAGTTGAGAAAATAAAGTATTTAGGGTGTTGATATGGTCAATTACCGATGAGGTTTCTGCCATACAAAGAGTGTAAAGTCTTCTTTTCAATAAGATTTTGTTGTGGAGTTATTTAGCCTCGTACAACTTTGTCAGTGTCCCATATTTCCTTTATTGTCTTCTTTTCTGCAATACTTGAAAGAACCCCATCTACTAGTGCTAAGTATAAATTGACAATAGAATTACCATCCATTTCATTCCACTTTCCATCATTCGTGACCTCCTGCGGCATTTCTCCAATAGCTACCATGCAATTATCTTTACGCAAAATTGCCTGTA
This sequence comes from Gnetum montanum, assembly GCA_015680685.1. NCBI lineage: Eukaryota > Viridiplantae > Streptophyta > Gnetopsida > Gnetales > Gnetaceae > Gnetum > Gnetum montanum. Next base: position 160,820 of record MNCI01032963.1, on the reverse strand, counting down.
TCTTCATTTTCCACAATGTGAAGTTGCTTCCATTGAACTTCTCTATTTCATATTTTCTAGCCATTTTGTAAAATTTGTACGCATGATCTGCAACACTTCCACAGACTATGAACATGGCTCCGATATCACTATTAGCAGATATGGCAGAAAAATATGAAATGAAATGAAAATAAAGAGCAATGGACACAAATATGTTACTTAGAAAAACCCCAAAGGTGGAAAAAAATTCCACGAGCAAATGTAGAAGGATCTTATTATCAAAAATGGGGATAACAACCTTTTCTCTTCATCACAAGGAGAGAACAAGAAGAAGCCTCTCTCTCATGCAATAGGAGAAGAATGTAATAGTGGGATGGAAAGGGGATGTATGTGATTGATTTTAATTCAACTGAGGGAGGTCCGATTTATATTGGTGAATGGGCCCTTAAATAACTAATGATAACCACCCACTATTTTAATAACCATAGTCTAATTTTATCATGATAACCATGGCCTAAATTTATCATGATAACTATGGCCAACAAGAAGTGGGGTACCTGGAGGAATATAACCAATTGATCCTGCAAGAGCCAAACTAGAAGATAAGGAAGATACAGAATCAATGCAGAGGAGCTTTGCAATGCCGAAATCAGCAACATGAGAAACCATATCTTCATCAAACAAGATGTTGCTGGGTTTTATGTCATAGTGGATGATTTGAATATTGCTATAATGATGTCCATGGCTATATTCACCACCTCTCTAAAGGACAGGGATTCATTCTCTCTCTGCAAGGCTTGTGCCAAACTTCCTTTGGGCATCAGTGGCATGACCAGGGTTTTGTGTTCGCCTTCACAACAAAAACCAATGATTTTTACTAGATTTCTGTGCTTCACCATGCTCAAGGCCTTGCATTCTAAAACAAAAGCTTTCAAGGCTTCTTGATTAATTTTCTTGAGAATCTTAATAGCCACATCATCAGTGCCATTTCTGAGAGTGCCCCTGTAGATGGAGGCCAGGATTGTGGAACCCAGCAGCTTGTTGATGTTGAATCCTCCTGTGACCTCTCTGATGTTACTGTAGGAGAACCGATTTCCATAGTTCTTCTTCCAGTTGTCAAATTCATAATTTAACCCACCTCTATCCCTCAAACTCCTTATGCTGTAGATTGATACATAGAAAACAAAGTAGATTACCAAAACATCAGCGCATGCAGCAACTGGAGCAATGATTTTGACATTAGAATCAGAATGAGTGTTTGTTACGGATGTACAAGCAGGTAGCTGTACCCATTCTCCACAGAGCTTCAGATTTCCTAAGAATGATAGCTTGTTAAAATGAATAAATGATGCTCCCTTTGGAGCTTCTCCACTTAGATCATTGAATGAAAGATTGAGGCTCCGAAGCATCTGCAATTTCTCAAGATCAAAAGGTATTGAACCAGAAATATTGTTGTGGGAAAGGTCCATGGACACAACGTTTTCCAGCTGGCTCTGAGACCTCGGAATTGATCCTTCAAACTCATTAAACGATAAATCCAGTTGTTGCAAGTTGTTGTAGCTTCCAAGATCAGATGGAATGGTGCCGCCGATTCTATTTACTGAAGCATTTATGGCTTCAGTGTGAATCATCTTACCAATTTCTGCTGGCAGTTTTCCATGCAAGGAATTGTGTGAAAAATTCAAGTAGATTTGAATGTTGTAGAGACTTGCCATTTCCAGTGGGATGGAACCATCGAACTTATTTGAAGAAAGGTCCAGCTGCTCTGATTTATAACATTGTCCTAAGCTGGGAGGAATTGAACCTGACAAGTTATTATGATCCAAGACTAAGTGTCGTAGATTTTTAGGTTACCAATTGCATCAGGAATTCCCTCCAACAAGTTATTTTGTATTGAAAGCTCATACAGAATTAGAGCTAAGCCTCCCAATTTCAGAGGGTATGCTACCTTGCAATTTGTTGTTCCCTAGAATTTTCTTGAATTCTCTCACCGACCCGGAAATACGACCTGTGAGCTTGTTATCAGACAAATCAAGATTTATCAAGTTTTCCAGTTTCCCCAAGCCTTCCAAGGAATTGGACCGGATATAAAGTTCCCATTCAAAAGTAGTGTTGATAGGTTGAATTGGAACACTTCTGGCAACATTCCCGTTAGCTTGTTGGAGGATACATCCTGAACGTGTAAGCTGGAGCAATTTGAAAGAGCAGATAAAATAGAAATTGTGGCAGAGCCATCATTTACTAGACGATTGGACATTAAGTTGAAAACAATCAGTGGCAACCTTCCAAACTACAGAGGAATGACTCCCGTCAGCTGATTTTCATCAAATACAAGTTTACGAAGATTACTACAGTTCCCTAAAGATAGGTTTTCCAGTGTGCCCAGCTGAGAAGGAACATAGAGTGTGCCCAGCTGAGAAGGCACATAGCCTGTAAAAGCATTTTGATGCATGTCTACATAGCTAAGTGTAGACATGTTGCCAACTGATTCAGGAATATCACCAGCCAATTGAGGATTCTCAAAAACAAACAGAATTATAAGATTCTTTAGCTTGCAGATTTCTTGTGGTAACGTGCCGGATATGGGTGTCTGATAAATGTACAAGGAATCCAGAGAAGAAAGCTTTCGTATGGAAGAGGGAATAGAACCTGAGAGATTGTTTATGTGGAAGGCGAGTATCTGAAGACTAAACATGTGGTCAATGTTGTGAGGAATGCTACCATGCAAGTTATTCTGTGCAATGGATAGTATTTGCAGCTGAGTAAGGTTTGTAAATGTGTCAGGAATGGTACCCTGGAGCCTATTTTCACATAGATACAAGGTTTGCAGGTTTTTCAAGGTGCCCAGCTGGGGAGGGATTGTACCATGAAATGAATTATTGCAAAGATCCAGGTACATATGATAAGATAAATTGTTGAGGGACTAAGATATTTTACCTTGGATTTACATGCTGTAAAGATCAAGCTTCACCACTGCCAGCTGAATTGCATTCAACATGACTCTAGTTACAGTAGTGAATGGAGTTAGGATGCCAATTAACCAATGCTCCACTAGGATCAGACTGCACCATTTTCTTGAATTCAAGCAAGCTTTTAACCTCTTGTTCATGCAATAATTTTACAGAGTAAAAACTAACATTCATCATGCAAATGGAAAACAAAACTAGATGCCATATTACAGCACTTGTACGCAGCATGTTTACTATTGGGATCTCCAACTTAACCTAAACGTTGCAGTGTTTGGGGTCACTGGCTTGGGATGCTGAATTTAAAGATCCACAAGAGAAAGTTCATCTGGCATCAAATTATTATTTGACTCAATGACCAAGCCACCAACAGCTTTGATGTGAGTCCAGGCTACCTCTTGGAAAAGTAACGGGCTTCCTCATTAGTCCTCATTTGGACTTTTCTGACCCTACTTTAAAATTCAATGAGTACTGGTCCTCCCCGTTGTTGCAAGTGTGCTACATGAATTACGGAATCAAACTTTTCTTGCCTTGAGAAGGCTTATTCCTTGTTCTTTTGATCATGCACTAAGACTTTTCTCAAATTGTTTCTTTGAAATTGAATAAATAATGGGCCTATTCTTCTAACTTTGCTTTTACTCCTCTAAAATTGAATAAGTAGTAACCTTTTCTTTGTTCTCTCTACCTTACTATGACTTTTCTTACTTGCTTCTTTAAAATTAAATCATTGTGCCTCTTCTTTATTCTCATAACCCTATTGCAATAATTATGTACTCAAACTTTTCTACTCTAAAAATCATGCTTAGATTTTTCTTACCTTGACCCTTGATCAAGTTGGAATTTTAAGATTTTAGTAGGTATCAAAAGGAGTTGCTCTAACTTTTAGAAAAGTAGAAATATATTTTGTTTATTGTAAAAAAGTATCATCAATATACAACATTATCATCATAGCCTTGTATTAACAAAATATGGTTGGTTGCATGCCATCTCTTTTGTCATTAGCCTCTATGAAAAGCTAGGTCTTAGTTTATTTATAATTTCTTCAAATCATCTTTGATTATTTTTTCAATCTTTTTTATGTTCCTTTTGATATCTTTTTTGGAATAGTGATGTAGAAAGCTTTTTTATAGGCTCATTATCTAATCTTTTGTGTACACTCCCCAACCATCTAAGACATCATTCTTATAGCTTATTTGATATAGAAACAACTTAAAGTCTTTTTCTAATATATAAAATTGTGCAATCTATTATTATTATTATTATTTGTAACATTCAACATTCATCAAAGCATTTACATATTTGCCACACTGATTTGTTATTCATTCATCTTTTGTATTAGTAAACATTTATCACCATAAAATATAGCAAGTATGATGACTATTGATGAGAACAGGTTACTCTAGCAGTTATTCTAATTATTAGAGCAATTACTATAGCAATTTATTCTAATTATTAGAGTAGTTACTCTAGTAGTTTATTCTAATTATTAGAGCAGTTACTCTAGTGGTTTATTCTAATTATTAAAGTAGTTACTCTAGCAGTTTACTCTAATTATTAGAGTAGTTGCTTCTAAGCCTATAAATACAGTGCCCAGGTGCATAATTGAAAAGAAGTCTTTTAGCAGTCAAGTAGCGAAACTCTTGTAGTCTGTTTGAAAGTTAGAGTATTTTCCAAGTGCCCGTAGTAGGAGGTCTAAGTGTGGATGGATCTTTATTCAAGTATTGTGTACCTGAGCATACCTTGTGTATGGCAATAAAGATGAGCTCTTTGATTCATCCTTGCAGCACTTGAGATTTGTTTTCTTACACTTTTATTTTATTTTATTTTCTTATGCATTTATTTTATTTTATGCACTTTACATTTCTGTGATTAGCACAGCAATTCATTTTGATCAATTAAGCAAATCGTTAAATAACACAAGCACGACCACTTTGAGCATGTGTGTAATGCTTGGTAACTCATTAACAATTAGCGTTTGGTAATCACAGCAGTGTTACATTGGTTTAGGATGTGTACAACAAGTGGAAATGGATGCTGGTGTTAGGATTAGTTACAACTTAGTTAATAAGTAGTTAAGTTAAATTAGTCACTTAGTTACCTCTCTCCTTCCCTACTAGCGCAGGACATAAAAACATAAAAGCTATAAAAATCATATGCCTCAAGGTTACTTAACCATACAATCGTGAAATATAGGTAAGCTTAGGAAGACAACGATCAATTAACTTGTCCTTATTCCACAAGGGCACATAAGCACTTAGTCCTTAGAATTCAACTGAATTGTGCATGAAATGCTTGTATTTGTATGGTTGAGCATAAGGAGACCTCACCACTCATCATTGGCACCATTGTCGGGGACTTAGTTGTTTGTGCGCTAACTAGAACATAGGAAATCATTCACATTGTTGGAATGAACCCTTAGGGTTGGTTGAGAAAATAATAAACAAGAATACATTACATACTAAACAGACAAGTATGTCTTCTTCTTTGTACGAAACTGCCTCACCACCTAGGTCTAAAATAGGAAATAGTCGACGATGTAATATACATGATGTTGAGTTGCTAGTCCCTCAACAAGTTCGAGTGGTATATATTCATCCTGATTAGTATATACCAGACTTCACCTTTATCCTTCATCAAGATGAACAATTGTGTTGGCGAGACTTAGAAGGTTACATAGTGTTACCTCCCGATCGTTCAGTCCTGAGCATGCTTCTTCATCCTCTCACACGAATTGGCATGCTGCACTTACATGTAGAATATGTTGTGCAAGCCCATGACTCGAGAGAATACCATTCCATAGAGGCACAATGTCAAAGGGACTTGCAATAGGAGAGACATCATAGTTCTTTGAAAGGTAAGTGGTTCTAGGATGTCCCACATGTCTTAAGCAAAAATGAGGATGGTGAACCTCCCTCAGGCAGTTACCCATACAACGATGTTCCTCCTGTTGACCTTGGCCAAGGGGTTATGTATCAGAACCTTCATTTCACTATTCATAACCCAGGTTCTAATACCCACAGGCACAAAGGGTCAAAAAAGGGACATGAACTCATGATAAAGGTGGACATTCTAATCATAATCGTGATCAAGGCTGAGACCATAGAAGAGAAGGTAGCAAACACCATCATGATGATGGTTCTCCTTCTTCTTTACCTTTATCATCTCCTTCTCCTTCTCCTTTGATATCTGGATGTGGTCATAAAGAAAAAGACCATGGAGATAAAGTTAGGAAAAGTGGAAGTCATAGATGAAATAGCCAGGAAAGGGGACGAGGGCACTCTAGAGAGTCACAACATAGAAGAAGGAAGAGTAGGGAACAACGTAGGCATCATAGAAACCATGGATGAGATGATCACGATGAACCCCTCCTTGCTACTCGAAGTATATTGGATATAACTGAGGCTGTTAGAATTCCAATAAGGCATCAGAAAGATAGTAGGATCAAGAGATTAGATATGAACAATATCCCACAATTTGAAGGGGGATACAATGCTTATCCTCAGAATCATTTACAAGCATTCCATGATGTGTGTGCCTTACAGAACATAGAGAATAAATGAAAAAAACTTAAGTTGTTCCCACAAATATTAGTTAAAGAACCGAAAATTTGGTACTAGTCTTTAGAACTTGAATCCATTCGTAGGTGGAGTACTATGTTAGAACTATTTAATGATAAGTACCAAATGTACTCTCGAGTGTCTAACTTGCGAAAGCAAATCCAAGGCTGGAAACAAGGAGGACATGAACCCTTGGATGCTTCCATGGGCCGATACTATGCATTTTTACATCATTGTCTTGGCCATGGTTATTTGCAATGGGATCAACTGCACCATCTCGTTGATGGGCTTAGGCATGAAATGAGAAGAACCCTTGGGACTTAAGCCCAAGGGAGACTATCCGAGCTTAGGTCCCATAAAATTCAAAGACTATTGGAGCAAGTTGCTAAGGAAGAAGATGAGCTACGAAAGAGAGAAAGTGTGAAAAAGTATAATTGAGATCCTTCCCTTCAGAAGAGGGGAGTAAGATTTTGTGAGGATAAAGAAGAGTCACCACTCAAAGAGACGGTGAATAGGAAAACTTTGCCTATCCAAAAGATGACATCATAAGTTTTGGCAAAGGTAGACCAAATGTGGGATTCCCTAGACAATAGATTTCAAATTCTTCTTAAAATAGTAGAGGAGTCTAGAGAGAAAGGTAGTGAGAAAAGAAAAAAGAAAGAGGCTGAACATGCATGTAGCAAGGGTAAGGGCAAATTTGCCATCATTGAAGAGGTTGTGGATTTGGAAACAGACAATGATAGTGGATGTGAGATATGTCAATATGACCATCCTAAGGGATGTTTCCTTGTAATCTCACATTTGTAGGAGTTTGGGGTGTATGCGCTCAATCCACAATTAAACAAAAGGAAAACACCCTGAAGGTTACCTTACCCCCAAGGTAACCCAAGATAGTTACACCAACCCTTAACGCATTATCCAATTGGAACACCACCACAATCGATTAAGTAATATCAATAGTGGTAGCACCCACAATCATGGGGAATGCCACCACCAAGGCAATAGTATCCTTACCAGCAACCTAACCCATATGGATATTACAAGCAGTAGCCAATCTTCCCACATGACTCTACTAGTCACATCACTTCTCAACCTCACTACCAAGCCCACAAGTATTATGGAACTCTCTCTTCTAGAGGCAATATTTTGCAAGCATATCATCCTTCTCATTTGGTTGCATCTCTTCCACTAATAGCTCCACTAGCACTTACTCCCATGATGCAAGGTGAAATCCCTACCTAGCCACAACAACGTAACACCACGNGCAAGGTGAAATCCCTACCTAGCCACAACAACGTAATGCCACGAGGATTGTTAACTCTCAACCTACTGTTGGTTCCAACAACCACATGAAGAAAAGACCTTTCTTTAAAACCAATAGTCCAACCAAGCCCTTGCAATCACAAGAGACTGATTCCTAATATGCCTTAGTATCAATCAAAACTTCGAAGCCCCCTTCAACCCAATCATCACACTCAACGCATACGGTCATGCTAACACATGTCATCACTGATTGGATCAAAGCTAGCCACTTTCCCAAGAAATTATTTGATCTTTGGAGTCCTCTGATATACTTAAAACTCTTTGGAAATGGGCCGTGCAAGGCTCTTTTGGATTCAGGTTCCAGTGTCAACTTGATTTCTCAAGAAATGTACAAGGCTTGGAACATTCCTCCATTAAAAAATAGAAAGAGCCATTTAGAGTTGGTTGACTAGTCCATCACTATCCCATTGGGACTAGTGGAAGACATTATTACCACTATTTGTGGATGGTTGTACCTAGCTGACTTCCTAGTAATTGAAGTAAACAACAGTAAGGGGAACTTTTCAATCATAATGGGAAGAGCATGGCTAAGTACCATTGATGCACACCTAGGAATCTACGATCTTTCCCTAGAAATATAAAAGGAAAATACATTCGGAAAGACCAAGAAGAAGAAAGTTTTGTGCATTACATATAGTGACACAGGGTGTACTTGTGTGTAGAGGTCATGGTTTGTGCAAAGTTTAGCATTACCTACATGTAATCAGTGTGCACAAGTGATTAACATACAAAGATGCCTATATGAAAGTAGCCACATGACAAGAAGACACCCAGTGGCTGATAGCTAATCGAGAAAGTAGTTCACTCATATGCATGGAACCAACTGAGGGTTTGACTTGTGCTTACATCGATAGCATAGACGCATTAGAGCAAGTCCATCGCCAACTTCCAAGTCTTAACCTTGAAAATATCAACTAGGGAAAGTTGGAAATCCTTGAGAAATTTAAGAAGGAGCCCCTTGAATTGAAATCATTACCCACCAATATGGAATACATGTTTCTTAAAAAATGGAAAATCGATAATTATCAATGCTAAGGTTTCTCCTCAACAGAAAGAAGAACTACTAAAGGTAACAAATAAATGGTCGGAAGCCTTCACTTGGTCATATCCCAAATCAACTAGAATAGATCCTAGGATATGCCAACATAGAATTTACACTAACCCCTTCATGAAGCCTCGAAGACAACCACAGAGGTGATTGAACCCTAAGTTGAAGCAAGTAGTTAAGGAAGAAATTGAACAACTTCTCAAGGCTAGGTTCATATACTCCATTACTGATAGAAAATGGGTTAGCACCTTAGTTATTGTGCCTAAGAAGGAAGGAAAATGGAGGGTTTGCATAAATATGGCAACATTTAAAGATAACTTTCCATTGCCATTTGTCAACCAAGTCTTAAACACCATCATAGGGCATCACTATTATAGTTTTCTAGATGGATATAGTGGATATAACCAAATACAAATAGCCCTAGAAGACCAAGCCAAGACTACGTTCACCAATCCTTAGGGAATGTTCACATATAAACAAATTCATTTGGCTTGTGCAATGCCCCTACAACATTTCAACGACTAGTTCTAAGCATATTCTAACAGCAGATAGGGAATGGTATGGAGGTCTTTATGGACGACTTCTCCACTTATGGAGCAAACTTTAATCAAGCCTTGGACTGGTTGGAGCAAGTGTTAAAAAGATGTATAGAAACCAATTTGAGGCTCAACTGGCAAAAAAGCCATTTNGATTTTCTCAAGATCTACCTCTATCCTTGTGTGTGAGATTTTGTGCCCTAGTATTAC
>MNCI01032963.1:98451-148994 GCA_015680685.1 Gnetum montanum | reverse complement strand
GTGGCTGGGTATTTTTCAAACCAAGGAAAGACTCAAAGGATGAAAAGGGTGTGACTTCAAGAGGATTCGATGCATTGGTGCTGGCCATTCTCTTGAGTACTTCGATGCTTTTTCTTGGGTTTTCTGCCATTCTAACATTGTTCAAATATCAGGAAGCTGAGTGAATAAAAATAAGTCTTTGCATGGTGTGGTTCTCACACATAAACATTAAAAAAAAAGAGAAAAAGGTGAGAATTCAAAGCACACCCCTTAGACATAATAAAGCAATATGGCTATAAGTGCTGGCTATGGCATTGGAAAGACATGTTACCCATGCCTGGAGGTTCCCTCTAACTAAGGCCCTTTCTCACTTCCTGCTTCTTCATCTCACTCTCCTTGGGATGGTGGTCACTCTTTTTGAAATCATTCTTGTTGCTTTAAGAGGATGAATTGGCCAAGTGTATTGATGCAAGGTCACTGAATGTGGCCATGAAATACACAAGGGGCTTTACACAACCTTGTTCTTGGGATTCCATTCCATTCTATCCTCTCCATCTTTCTTTCCATTTTCCACCTCATTGCCGATTTTATCATTAGTCTGTTCTGGGTTGATGCATTGTTTTTCTTTGGTGAATTCTTTTGGGTAATTTTTTAACTCTTACTTCCAAATGACTTTCCTAGAGCCTACAAACTCTTTGGTTTGTGGGTTTGTCAAGGCATAAAGGGCATGAGCTTGCTTTGGGAAGGACCTACTGGCATTCCTTTTTGGTGCAATTGTTAACTTCTTTCCTTTAAACATTTCCTGCAATCAATCATTTCTTATTTCATCCCCATCCATGACATCCATTTTATTAGTGTTGTTGTTGATATTTTTCATCTTTCTTGTTTCTCATGTTTTTCCATCTTATAGCAATTGAAGGTTCGCCCTTAGTCGTGGGGGCCCTAGCACAAATTTTTCAATTTTCTCCATTTTACTATTCACCTAATCCCTACATCTTGGGTAGTCACCTGTGATAAATCTCTGAACCAATTTCTGCCATAACCATAACTTAGCAAATGCGCTTCATATTGAGGCAAGGTATGAACTGCATTGTGGTTTATCTATCCTTGCTCATTTGTGATTGTGTTGTGTGTGCAAATGACGATCATACAAATAATGGACTGGGCTTGGAGGAACCACTCAGGATGGATTGGAACTGGAGCATTTACGAAAGGAGTAAGTCTAGTGGCGTGGCTATGGATAAACAATGGAAGGTGCAATCTTAGCATTGGCAACAACACATTTTATTTTCTTTCTCTCTCTTTCTCTACAAGCTATCAAATAAAGGCTTGGATGTCATGTATGTATGAGTGTTCACCACAACAATCATGAACACTAATGTTGTAACATGCTTATTGATCCCTACACTAGGCACGATGAGTCTGTAATCCCATTCCACCATCAGTTGTTAATTAGTCAATAATCCCATACCTTCCCAATATTTTGTAAGGAACTCAAGGATGAGTTTTCATTCAGTCGTGGGGATATGATGAGGGCAGGTTATTCTAGCAGTTACTCTAATAGTTATTCTAATTATTAGGGCAGTCACTCTAGCAGTTTATTCTAATTATTAGAGTAGCTACTCTAGCGGTTTATTCTAATTATTAGAGCAGTTACTCTAGTGGTTTACTCTAAATATTAGAGTAGTTGCTCCCAAGCCTATAAATACAGTGCCCAAGTGCGCAATTAAAAAGAAGTATTTTAGCAGTCAAGTAGTAAAACTCTTGTAGTTTGTTTGAAAGTTAGAGTATTTTCCAAGTGCCTGCAGCAGGAGGTCTAAGTGTGGATGGATCTTTATTCGAGCATTGTGTACCTGAGCACACCTTGTGTACGGTAATAAAGATGAGCTCTTCTATTCATCCTTGCAGCACTTGAGATTTTTTTCTTATGCATTTATTTTATTTTATTTTCTTATGCATTTATTTTATTTTATTTTATGCACTTTACATTTCTGTTATTAGCACAACAGTTCATTTTGATCAATTAAACAAATCGTTAAATTACACAAGCACGGCCACTTCAAGAATGCATGTAAGGCTTGGTAACCTAGTAACGATTAACATTTGGTAATCCCAGTAGTGTTGGATTGGTTCAGGATGTATATGGCAAGTGGGAATGGATGCTGGTATTAGGATTAGTTAGAACTTAGTTAATGAATAGTTAAGTTAAATTAGTCACTTAGTTACCTCTCTCCTTCCCTACTAGCGCAGGACATAAAAATATAAAAGCGATAAAAATCATATGCCTCAAACTTAACCATACAATTGTGACATACATGTAAGCTTGGAAGACAATGATCAACCAACTTGTCCTTGTTCCACAAGGGCACATAAGCACTTAGTCCTTGGAATTCGACCGGATCGTGCGTGAAATGCTCATATTCGTATGGTTAAGCGTAGAGGTACCTTGCTGCTCATCAACTATCCTATTGTAGTGAGCAATCTCTTACCATTGAATTCTCACTTTTACTTTACTACTATTAATGTTGTTACCGAAATTGCATTTCATAAATTCTTGTATTGATCTTCCCTTGCAGCCATGATTGAAAGTCAAGTCAACCAAACTTGCATTATCCAAGCCTTTCTATCAACCTTGGAACCATCTTGGCTGCTACAATTTCAAGAAAAGTTAAGTCAAATCATAGGCCTTGGAACCATCCCCACGTTCATGATTATAAGAAAAGTCAAGTTAATCAAGATTTGCATAAATGCGGTCTTTCTATACACCAGGCCTGTCTATGAACATTAAAACCATCCCCACTACCATGACTATAAGTCCAGTCAAAATAAGCTTGTAAGAAAAGTCAAGTCAAGTCTCAGTTACATGTTATAGTTTTTGGATTTTCTATGAACCTTGAAAGCATCTGGTAAGGAAACTCAAGTCCACTCAGGGCTTAGTCACATGTTATAGTTTTTGGATTATGATGTGGTTAATATTTAAAGTAATAAAATAGCCACGATTGATGTTATTTATTGTATTTATTATTTTTTACTATAACATGGCTTTTAAGTTTAACTAATGTGTCATTCACATAAACATTTATAACCCTGCCCATAGTTGCAACCAGCTAAAAACCATGTTCAAATGAAATTAATTGTCCTAGACCATAGCTTTGTAAAACAAAACAACAATAAATTGCGTGGTGGTTTGAAGGCATATGACTTAATCATACGATCATGGTTAACCATACCCACCAAAATTTATGAGAGGTGACCAGGCTTTCAATCATGCTTGCATAAATGCACTCTTTCTATAAACCCAAGTCAATTGAGCTTGTCAAACACATCAAGTCAGTCATATTTGGGTAAAGGCGGTCATTCTAGGGACCATCCGTGATGCCTTGGTTCAGTCATCATGAGCCTGCCAGAAAAGAGCAAGTCTAATCAAACTTACATAAACTGGGTGAACCTAGGCATCCTTGGCATGGCTCTAAGCCAAGTCGATATATGGGGTAGTAAAAATTTCAAGAGACCTTCATCCTTGCTTTTCATGGAACCATGTACTTGTTTTCTTAAGTTGAGTGGGGTTAAAACTTGGGTGCCAATTCTCTAACAAAAAATTAGACTTCAAAACCTGGTTTAGTAGAATGAGAATTGTAGCTCCATGCAATGATTTTTTTAAAAGTCTCTTCAAGAGACGAATTAACCAGATCTGTATTTTCGAAATATTCTTTTCTTAAGAGATGGGAAACACTGGATGAGCCATCTACGGTGCAGCTACCCCTCATGACTATAAATTTTTATTATGGTCAGGAGTAACATTTGCACGTTAGCATTGACGATGGGTTGTTCATCACAGTAGCCTAATTTTACCGCATCACGATTTATTTTCAAGTTTTTTAGAAGTACATTATCTCATCCTATCTGTGGAAATTAGGAGACCATTAAAAGGACAAGCTCGAACACTCATAAAATATGCACACTGAATTGCCTTGCATTGCATTCCGTTAAGATCCTTCCTTCCTTGCGTTACCAAAATGAAGAGACAAAGCTTCCATGAACGCCGATTGATTGTTCCAATTTTATGGAATAATTTTAGTGCGCGCTTGTCTGATTCCCAGATCTAGTTTGCCAGTAAAAGTTTGATTTTAAATATTGCCTCCCAAGAAACAGGTACTTGCACCTTTGAAGCTACAGCATGAGTATTTTCACAAAGCAGGAATCACTTGGTTGGGATGTTGCAGCAAAAAAAACTTGTATGATATGTCTTTTTTTCTTATTGATGCTTAGTCGATATGTATTTTTCAATGAAAATGTAATTCAATAGATGTTATGGGTCTTTAGACTTCATAGAGCTTGAATTCTACTTTATTTTCTTTTCCTTTTAAACCCATTTTAATTAGACATTTTAAGATTATATAGATTTTATTTGCATGTAAATTGTTGTTCAAACAGTTATAAGAATATTTTTTTATCATCCACAGTTTACATATTTTTTCTTTGCAAAAATATTTTTAAAATTAGATTTACCCTAACTTTTAATCTTATAGCTATATTTTAAAAGATGTGGATTTGCTGAAGTTTAGAGCCTTTAAAAATTGTAATTTTGCAAGATTTTGAATAGTGTTAGTGGTTGCAAAAATTTGCAAGAATTGCAAAAGAATTGTAACAGGTAAAATTATAAGTCTAGATTTCAGAGAAATCATCCAAAGATATTAAAATTATTTTTTAAAAGTAAAAGGATCCTAAATAAGTTTATATCACCGTTTGTATTTATTAAAAATAAATATATATATCATTTTGATAAAATTCAATATATGAAATAGACGTAGATGTATCATGTCGTTAAAGGTGAAAATTTGCTTTGGAGCGTGATTATGTTTGGGAATTGTGAACCAGAATCCAAAATGCTCTGTTTATGAAAATTCGTTAAGAATCGTAATACTGATGAAGAATAATGATTAATTTCCAGTATTTTAACTAATTACTAGCAATAAAGATTCACAAACTTAAATGATTTCTCTCCTGATGACATCTGCACATCCTTAACTATAGTTGCTCTCTTATTTTCTATTAATTCTCTAATTACTGTAATCATCTGTTTTATCTGAAACTTGGTTTTAGTTCTCAGATTTTGAATTTGTTCTGTATCAGAAAAAGCTCCTAACCCATGCTCACATGTTTGCATCTTTTTTTTGAAGAGCAGTCGCATAGCCGTCAAGGGAAACGGTAAAAAATGAGGGAAAAAAAGTGAAACTGATTTATGCAGCTTGTTCATTTAATCTTGTAAACATCAGTGCTTCTCTGTTTGCAATTTCATTCCATTTGCAGTATCCTGTGACGAGAAAATCTACACTTCAAAATAGGACCTCTGTTTCTTGCTAAGTTACCTGTCTCTGCACTTTGGACCCTGGCATAAAACTTTAAAGGAACCAACATCCAATAAAGAGAGGCAAGTGTCCACCAGAAGAAATTATAAAATCAATAAGTATACTTGTGGGGCAAAGAATCTTAAATTAGGAAATAAGTTTTGCAACTAAAATGCTTATGGGTAATACAAGGCTACGATGATCACTACTCTGATATTACACAACTAAAATGGAAAAGCCGACCTTGCATGACAAATGATTGTTTGGTAAAAAATTTTGAAATGAGGATTGAGGATATTTAAAGATGAGTTTCTGAACCTGAGGTGGGTTTAGGAGACGAATGTACGTGGAACACTAAATTTCACTTTTTATATTAATTTATTATAAAACTGATAGTGGACATGTGCCACACTGCAATCTTACAAATTCTCCCAAGTGTCACAATGAGAGATGGCCATGGAGACTAATTTATAGAAAGATCTAGAGGCATGAACCTAAAAAATCCACACGTTTTGTTGGAGTCGTAAAGCCTAGATCACCTTGACCCATAAGGACATAGAATACAAGTTTGTTTTTCATGATGGTGCTTATAGAAGCCATACACAACAATGATTATAAGTTCTATATAACTGACATTGGAAAATTAGTAAGGCTATCTTGTTATATATAAAAAGGGGGATGAAAATAATTTGAACAATTATCAAATGATCATTGTGAGAAATATTTTTGCTAAGTTGTTGGGCACAATGCTAGAAACGAGAATAAATTATTGGGCGAAAAGTAACCAAGTGAGGGCAAGATGTCAAGCAAACAACATCACTCCACCATTGATCACTTAGTTATTCTTAGACACTATATACAATTTGCAAAAATGCCTACTAAAAAAGTTTTTTATTTGTTCTATTGATTTTGCAAAAGCATATGATTTAGTGATTTGTACAAAACTATGGTTCTGCTTGCATAAAATAGGCCTCTCCATTGTTGTGGCTTCCTCCTACCCTTGCCCTCGATGCTCACCATTGCTACCGCACTTCCTCCTACTATCGATGCTCACCATTGCTGCTGCGCGTCCTCCTACTGTCGACACTCACCATTGATGTACTTGACACTCACCACCATTGTTGTGCTATCTCATCGCCATCCTTACCTAACCTATCACTGCCCTCGTCAATGTTCCTTGCCTCGTTGCCATTTCTATTTGGCAGCCGCCCTTATCTCTAGTGACATAAAATATTTTCCGTCAATTAATGGAGATTTTGAATTGTCCAGGAATTAACAAAAATTTTGAAATTTCCAACAATTAACAGAAAATTTAAAACTCCCATTGTCAATGCATTGTTCAAATTAAAAAATGCACCAAATTGATTTTCGAAATTAGAATTTGATGCCTTGGCACCAATGAGAATAAAAACTTCATAATTAAGCACACTAGCCTTAGAACTGCAATGGGTGACCGCTCGAGAAGTCTTGATTTTCGTGCCAAAGGTTCTGAACTTTAGAAGCGATGACTTTTGATCTCAAAAACCTTCTTCGACCAATGAAAAGTCATTTCCTATAGATTTCAACCTTCCAGACCCAATGCTTGGTCACCCAATTGTGTTGTATGTGTTCATGATGTGTATGGAAAGTGGGACCAAATGCTTATGTTAGGATAGTTGGTTATTAATTAGCAATTAAATTAGTTGAATTAGTTAATCAATTTATTCTCAATACTATTACCAACCTTAGGTGAACAAAATATAAAATAATAAAAAATCATGTGCCTCAATTACACTTAACCATACAATTGAGCCTCACAAGTATAGTTGGAAAGACAACAATCTTTCCATGACTAGATTCACCTTCTAGATTGAATTCTATGTACAAGAACACTAGAAATCCATAGAATTTGACCAGATGACACATGGACGCCTTAGTGATTCATATGGTTGGGCATAGACATATCTTGTAGCTCATCATTGGCACCATTGCTAGGCATTCATAGCCAGTATTGTGCACTATCAATTTAGGATTAGTTAAAATTACTCAACATCATTGAAATGAACTTGACAAAGTTAAATCATAGAAATTAATCAAAATTACACTACAAGCACACTGAGAAACTTTTTCTAACAAAAATGTCTTCTTCTTCTCACACGCGAGATGATTCTAAGTCAATAGTACCAGAAGAATGCAGAGTGATGTACACTGATCCTGATGAGTTTGTATCCAATTTCACTTATGTCCTCCATCAAAATGAACAAATGTAATGGTGAGACATAGAGGGGAACATTTTATTGCCACCTAACCAATCTATTTCCAAGATGTTGATCCAAACACTTACAAGGTTGGGCATCAAGGAGCTTCACGGAGAGTAGAAGATCATGACTTCTAGGACTACTATTCCACTGAGACATAATGAAAATGAGATCGGTAACAAGAAAAACACCGTGAAGCCATGAAGGGGAAATGGTTCACTGACCTCTTGTTCCTGTTAAATCAAAAGAATAATGAGGAACCTCTTTCTGAGGGTTCTCAACATGCAGACTCTCCACCTCTTAACTTTGGTGAAGCAGAGCTGAACTTAAATCCAAAATCAGTAATCAATAATCTAGGTTCTAGTAACAATGAGTCCCATGATCATGGGAGCTCTAAGAAAGGAAGTTGAAATAGGAACTCAAACAAGCACAATGATAATTAGTCTAAGGATTATGGCCATGACAAATGGAGAGGAAGTGGCAAACACCACAGTGATGGTAGTCCTCCTCCCTCTTCACCCTCTTCATCTAGATCAGCTTCCTCCTCCAAATCTAAAAAGAACCATAGGCCATGGGACAATAATGATAATCACAAAGATTACCATGAACGAAGGGGTGACAAAAGACATAACAGGCATCATCAAGATCATGGCAATTGATGGGACACGATATCGCATGAGCCACGATATCGCGTCACGATATCACATCCCTTGCGATATCGCGTCACGATATCACATCCCTTGCGATATCGCGTCTTCCCTGCGATATTGCGTACGCGATATCGTGGTCCGTTGCCATATCTATAAATAAGAGGCGGCACTCCCCTTATTCATCATCCTAGGCTAGAAGTAGGGAAACTCTAGTAGATTGATCACCCCAGAGATAGAATATTTTCCATGTGCTCGTAGTAGGAGTCCCCAAGTGAACGGATCTTTAGTCGAGCAACATTGTACCTGAATGCAAGTTGTGTATGGCAATAAAGACGAGCTTTGTGGATAAACCTTGTAGTGCATGGAATAGGATTTTATTACTTGTTATTTATTACCTACAGTAGCACGGAATGAGTATGACTTGATTACGAGCATCTCAGTGTGACTACTTGATAACCTAGTGGTGTATCTAGGATCTACGCTTGGTAATCCTAGTGGTAGTCATGTACCAGGATGTGTACGGTTAGTCAAGGAATTGGTTGCTCATTGCGATTAGATTCTCTCACCCTTATCTCCTAGTAACGCGAGATAAGTACGACTTGGTTATGAGCATTTACGGATGTGTACAGATAATCAAGGAATGGATGCTCATCACGTTTAGGTTAGTTAAGTGCCTTAGTACAACCACTTCGAGCACATGCATTATGCGTGGTGATCCCAGTAACGATTAGCATTTGGTAGCCATGGTTGCATAGTTCAGGGTGTGTACAGTAAGTGGGAATGGATGCTGATGATAGGTAATTTAGACTTAGTGCATTAGTTAGAGTTAGTACTTAGCTTCTCAACCCTTCCCTCAGTAGCGTTGAAGACATAAAAACATAAAAACCATAAAAATCATATACCTTAGACTTTCTTAACCATACACCGTGACAAATACAAGTAAGTCTAGGAAGACAACGAATAATTAACCCTAAGTGTTCCATGGGGCGTGTAGGCATTTAATCTGCAGAGTTCAACTGGATCGTGTGTGCGACGCTCGTATTCGTATGGTTGAGTGTAGGGATACTTGCCACTCATCAGCAATGAACCTCTATTGGCCATTCAAAATATGCTCAACATCATAGAGGCTATTAGAGTTCTTACCAGGCATATGAAAGATAGCTGAATCAAGTAGCTAGACATAAACAATATTCCCATATTTGAGGGGGATAAAACTTAGATCCTCAAATGCATCTACAAGTCTTTAACAATGCCTATGCCTTACAAAATATTGAAAATGATTGACAAAAGCTCAAGTTGTTCCCCAAAACAATCATTAAGGAAGCAAAAATCTAGTACCAATCTTTGACACTAGAATTAATCCTTCAATAGAGTACAATGCTAGAACTATTTAATGATAAGTACCAAATGTACTCCAAAGTGTCAAACCTACAAAGGCAAATCCAAGGATGGGAACAAAGAACACATGAACCCTTGGATGCTGCCATGGGTAGATATTATTCATTATTACACCGATGCCCTAGCCATTGTTACTCTTAGAGGGAACAACTTCACCACATCATAGATGGGGTTTGCTCAGAAATACAGAGGACCCTTGGGGTCTATGCCTAAGGAAGACTGTTGAAATTAAGAGCCCATCAGATACAAAGGCTAATTGAGAAAGTAGCAAAAGAAGAATGAGAGTTGAGGAAATGTGAAAATGCATAAAAATATAACAAGGATCCTTCCATCAAAAAGAAGGACGTTCACTTTTGTGATAGTGAGGAGGAGTCATCTCTTAATGAAGTGGTGAAATGAAAGGCCTTGTTGATCCAAAAATCTATGTCTAAGATTTTGGCCAAGGTAGAAGAAATATGGGATTTGTTGAATGAAAAATTCCAAATTGCCCTAAAAATCGTAGAAGAATCAAGAAAGCAAAGTAGTGATTGGGACCACGGTAGGTAAAATGAAGCTAAACATGCCTACCAAAGGGGCAAGGGCAAAGTTGTTGAGGTAGAAGAAGTTGTGGAGACTGAAAAAAATGATGACAATGGGTGTGACATCTACCTCTATAAACATCCTAAGGGATGTTACCCTATTGTGTTACAGTTATGAGAATCTAGGGTGTGTGCTCTGAATCCATGACTATCAAAAAGGCAAATAGCTAGAAGATTGCCTTATCCTCAAGGCAATCCCAGACAATTCCACTAGCGACAACCTTATTATTCTAGTGGAACTCCACCAGAATCATATGAGTAGTATCAATAGTGGTAGTAACCATTGTCGTGGGAGATGCCACCACCATAGTAACAGTATCCTTACAGGCAACCAAATTTATATGGGTACTATGCTTAGCAATCCCTGTCTTCACATGAATCTTCCAATCACATTTCTCCTTTTTAGCATCACTACCATCCTCTTGAATATCATCAAACTCATTTTCCAACTCCTATTAGGGGATCCCATATTCCATCTGTATTCTCCTCATGTGCCTGCACTTGTTCCTCCAACCTCAATATAGCTACCACCTGCTCCATCCATGTAGGATGAGCTTCCAGCTTAGCTACAATAGTGTAATTCTATAAGGACCATTAATCCACAACCAATTAATTAATCGAGTGGTTTGGAATCTACATCTCACAAATGACCATTCTTCCAATCCAACAGTCCTCTTAAGTCCTCACAAACTCATGCGGCTAGTCATATTGCTCCTTCCTCATCCTTTGCAAATCATCAAATTGAGCACCCTTCAAACCAAAAACCTCCCAAGATTCGCACTGTTATGTTAACTCATGTCATATCTGACTGGATCTAGGTTGGTAACCTTCTTAGGAAATTAGCTGATCCTGAAAGTCCCCTTATCTATTTGTAGATTATTGGGAATGAACCATGTAAACCTCTTCTGGATTCAAGTTTCAGTGTTAATCTAATTTCCCATGAGATGTATACTTTCTGGAATCTACCACCTCTTAAGAAGAGCAATATTATATTAAAATTGGTAGACCAATCCATCACTGTTCCATTGGGACTAGTAGAAAATATTGTGACCACTATCTGTGGTTGATCTTATCCTACCAATTTCCTAGTAATGAAAGTTGGAAACTACAAGGGGGATTTTCCAATCATTATGGGAAGGCCATGGCTAGGTACTGTTGATGCATGAATGGGCATCAGAGATCTTTTCTTGGAAATTTTCAAGGAAAAAAGCATTTAGAAAGATCAAGAAGAAATGAGTTTCAGGTATCATGTACAGTGATACAAGGTGCAACTACATGCAGAAACTCTGGTCCATGAAAAGAACATCCATTTCCGGATGCAAGGAGTGTGTAAATGAGGTAGATATTCAAAGGTTCTTGTACACAGTAGCTAGAAAACAAGAGGGCACCCAGTGGCTTACAATTGATTCTGAGAGCAACACAATTTGCATAAAATCAACTAAGGGCCTAACATGTACCTATGTCACAGGCATGGATGAATTGGAGTAAGTTCATCACCAACTCTCTGATGATGAAAATGCCTATTGATTTCAAACTACTGAACATGGCAACATTCAAAGATCATTTTATTTTGCCATTTGTCGATGAAGTGTTGGACACCATTTCTAGACATTGCTATTATAGCTTTTTGTATGGTTATTTTGGCTATAAACAAATTCAGATTGCACCATAGGATCAAGCCAAAACTACATTCACAAGTCCCTATGGAACTTTTGCATATTGGAAAATGCCTTTTGGTTTGTGCAATGCTCTTACCACATTCCAAACACTTGGTCTTGAGCACCTTTAGTTAGCAAATTGGTAGTGGGGTGAAAGTTTTCATGGATGACTTTTCCACTTATGGCGGTATATTCAAGCAAGCCTTGAACCATCTTGAGCAAGTATTAAAAAGATGTGTGGAGACAAACATATGGTTCAATTAGCAAAAGAGCCATCTAATGGTCTAAGAGGGCATAGTCTTGGGGCACATAATGTCACAAGCAGGGATTGAGGTAGACCTTGAAAAAATAAGGGTCAACTAAGAAATAACCTGTCAACTAAAAATAGTTAAAGATGTCCAATCATTCCTTGGATACACTGGTTACTATCAATGATTCATAGAGAATTTCTCTAAGATCGCAAAATTGTTGATCGAACTAACAAAGAAAGATGATCCATTTGTTTGGACCAAGGAATGTGAAAATGCATTCCAACAGCTAAAGGAGAAACTCATAGAAACTCCAATTCTACAACCAATAGACTAATCTAGATCATTTCATATCATGATGAATGCATCAAATTATGCCTTGGGAGCCATTTTGATGTAGTTGGATGATAAAAAATGTCCATATTATATCTACTACACAACTTGAAGCATTGTGGATACACAACTCAATTACACCACAACAGAGAAAGAACTGATGGTAGTGATATATGCTTTGCAAAAGTTTAGGCACTATGTGCTTGGATACAGAGTGCTTGTGCACGCTAACCATAGTGCCATTTTCTTCCTAATAAACAAGCCATTAGTGAGCCCCTATGTCATATTATGGGTGGTCATCTTGAAAGAATTCGATCTTACGATCATAGATCAGAAGGGGATTGAGAACATGGTCATCAACCATGAGGAGGAGAGCCCACTCTCTAATCAATTTCTTAATGAACTCCTATTTGTTGGAGCAATTAGTAATAAAGTGCCCACATAACCAAAATTTTATGATGGCATCCTCACTTATCTTCTCACTTAGGACATGCCACAACATCTAGACCATAGAAAGAAACAATAGTTTCTTCATCAAGCCAAGTGCTTCATGGAAATCAATATACACATTTACAAGATATGCATTGATGGCTTGGTTCATTGGTGTGTCCCTCATACTAATCAATTGTGCATTCTCCAAGATGCACATGAGGGTTCTTGTGGAGGCCATTTTGTAGGGAGATGTATGACTATTAAAATCCTGATGGTAGGGTACTATTGACCAACAATCTTCAAAGATGTTCATTAATTTATTCAATCTTGTGAACACTATCAACGAGATGGTGGGATGACTATGTGAATGGAGGGACGTCAACAATGGATTTAACCACTGGAACCCTTCGACATATGGGGCATATACTTCATGAGTTCCATCACACCCATGTCCAATGGAAAGGTGTACATTATTGTCATCGTTAACTACTACACTAACTGGGTAGAAGCAACAATCGTTGTCGACTATACATCATCCACTGCTACTCGATTTTTTCAACAACACATTGAAAATAGGTTTGGGATGCCATGTGCACTAATTTTTGACAATGGAACCCATTTCATAGGCATCACTTTTTGCAAGCTCATGCAACACTTGGAGGTTGAACATAAATTGACAACACCATACCACCCCCAAGCCAATGGTCAAGCAGAAGTTACTAACATGGAGATTACAAAGATCTTAACGAGAACTATTACTTAACATAGGAGAGACTAGAGCACAAAACTCAAAGATTCTTTCTGGGCCTACCACTCAACATGGAAACTCCCTATAGGCTACTCTCTCTATAAGCTGGTCTACGAGAAACTACCAACACTTCCTACTCAATCTGAGCTTTGTACATTTTCAACAACATGTGACCTAGATCTTGACCTGAGTCTAGCACAATGAGAATGATTGATGAACCTTAACGTGTTAGATGAAAATTAATTAGTGGTCTTGTCCTTGAATGAACTACACGAGGCATTCAGTAAGCAACGACATGACCTAGGAATAAGAAAAGTCAAATTTCAACCTGGAGATAACGTCCTCTACTAGAACCCCACACATGTTCCACAATGAACAAAATTTCAAATACTATGGGAGGGTCCTTATATAATTGACAAAACCTTTCCTTTCAAGGCCATGATAATTTGCCCAAATAAGAAACAATTGGTCAACATTCAACAAATAAGACCTTTCCGTGAGCCCAAGCAACCCAATGCAATGAATACTATATACTATCTTTAAATTTTTGTTTTTAAATTCTATCCTTAAATGGATACTGTATTCTACCATTTGTAAAAACTCATTTGCTAGGCAAAGCAATTGCGCTAAATAAGCTCTACAGTTTTAGTTAAATAAGTAAAACAATCACATACATTCATTAACCTAAATGGTGCAAGTTTACTACATTTTAATGATAATTTTTTTTTTGACAAAGTTATAATTGTTATTAACAAGATGAAACCATGGTAGGCAAAAGAGGATGCAAAATTATTACCATTATTAATGGAGACAAGTGAGATGCACATGAGCTCATTTTGAAGTATGAAAGTTATGAAATAGTATCATATACGTTATTTTTAGGGTAACAACTTGTGAGCTTCTACAAATCAAAATTGTATATGAGATTTAACATAGTTATTAATATTACATCTTCAAAATTTGATTCGGTAAACCATGAAGTTCAACGAGCTTAATGTCAAATTAAAGTAACTTATGTATTTGACAATAAGTGTAAATCTCTTTTTAAAGTATAAAATTAAAATGAATTGATAGCATGTACCATTGCATCTTGTAAACCACAATGTGGTTTGATTCAAAATAACTAAGTGCATTCATTTTAAAGAAGTTTATCCAAGAAAATTCTTGTGTTCTCTACTAAAGTCATGGGATAATATTGTGAAAAAAACACACTAAACTTAAATGACGGTGGACTGAAAAAGCACAGAGAGGTGATGTAATGTAAACCAGCTCAAAAAATTAAGAAATTTAATGTACCCAAGAAAATTCTTGTGTCCTTTGGGAGGGGAGAGTGGAAAAGCAGGTAGAGGTCATGTGATTTAAATTAGCCAAGGATATTGATATTCCATGTTTATGAAATAAATACAAATTTAGGATGTTTTTTTAGGTTTTTCATATTAGTTAAACTCTCCAAAATCGTTGAAGATACCACAACTACAGAGTATTTGGATTTATATTGCATAGCATGTTAGAGTCGGAAATAGCATTGTAATTGCCACCTGCTTGTTTTTGACTTGTCCTTGTCCATAATCTATATCGTGGCAAGTTACGATTGAATGGTAGCCTCGTAGAACCTTGAGGGTTTATGGATAATGGAAGAGGGCGTTTTCAAACGCGTTTTGACGGCGAAAATTCCACAGAAAACGCGTATTATGGGTGCATGCACAAATTTTCTAGGACGTTTCTTCCAGAGACTTGACTGAAACAGTTACTGCAAATTTGTGATTGAATGGGTAAAATTTACCCTTTTAAAGTTAAAAGGTTATCTTATATCCCGCAGAATAAAGTTTATGATGGTTTTCAAAGCTTAGTTTGCTGTAAAAGTTGGCTGAAGAGTGTCTAAGAATAAAGGGCTTGCAGCTTAGAATTCACAGCAGCAGCACCATCATCATCGTAGCCTTGTTTTAATGAAATATGATTGATTACCGAAGATCTCTTTATCATTTACCTCTATGAAAAGCTAGATCTTTGTTTATTTACAATTTCTTCCGATCATCTTCGATTATTTTTTCCTTTCTACTTTTTTGTGTTTCTTTTGGTGTTTTTCTTTGAATAGTGATGTGGCAAGCTTTTCATTTATAGACTTGCTATTCCCAAACATCTAACACATCATTAGCTTATCGGAAATAGAAACAACTCAAAGTCTTCTTAATTGTCCTTTTTATTTTGTCTCGTAACATTCAACATCTATGAAAGCATTTACATTTCTACTACATTGATTTGTTATTCATGCCTTTTTTGTACTACCCAACATTCATCACCATCTAATATAACAAGTATGATGATTGTCCGCATACAGCGAGAGAAATCTTTTATCATTGAATTGTAACTTTTACTTTACCACTGTTTATGTTGTTATTGAAATTGCATTCGATATATTCTTGTTTTGCTTCTATTGATTTGTAGTCCTTACTTTTTAGCTTCTGCAAGTTAAAATTACCATAGACCATGATGATGATGATATGAGATTTATCATAGTTACTCCTATAAAATCTTCAAAATCTGATTTTGTGTGCTATAATGATATACTGAAAATTTAATGAGCTTGCCTCAAATTAAATTGACCCATGTATTTAATTAAATGTAAATCTCTTTGTTAGAGAATAAAACTAAAAATGAAACCAAAATCTAATGAGCTTTGCATGTGTATCTCTTGAATATGGTTTGATTCAAAATAACTTGATGCATTTATTTTTAAGATTTTAATGCATTCAACAAAATTTTTGTATGATGTCTACTAAAGTCATGGGATGGTTCAATTGGAAAGCACATAAAAGTGATGTGATGTCAACGAGCCCAAGTAAGCTTTAATGCACCAAAGAAAATTCTTGTGCGTCGTTTACATGGAGGAAAAAGGGATAAAAGACACTAGCAAACTTATCACATGGTGCACTGCAAAAAGAAGCAGAGGTGATGTGATGTACTTAGGCTAATAAATACAGGTTGTCAAGTCCTCAACCTTTCCTCAGTCTCCCGTGAAGCGTTGCAGATACAAGTCCATAACCATAATATATTCACATTCATATTTTACGATAAAAAGCAGGAACAATGGCAACATAGTAATGATGATTCTAATGGTGCAACTGTAACTTACTTTTTGATTTTACTTCTCTATTATCTGTCTACATCATGGTAGAGGACGAAAACGACGACGGGTTCTAAACCAGGAAAACGCATTCACTTTGAATGCCAAGATTGCGGAGAGAACGTGTAACGCATCTTCGGGACCTATGCACAAAATTTCTGAGAAGTTTCTTTCTAAAGATGAAGACTACGAGTTGTAAACCAGGAAAACGCGTTCACTTTAAATGTCAAAATTGTGAAGAAAACGCGTTAAGCTTTGAATGTTTGAGAAGCTTCTTCCAAAGGAAGGACAGGTTCTAAACCTGAAAAACGCGTTCGCTTTGAATGCCAAAATTATGAAGAAAACGCTGCACAAAATTTCTGAGAAGTTTCTTTCAGAGACTTAGCATAAAAAGGACCAAAAACAGTAGAAGGTAAAGGATGGGTTTTTTGTAGAGATCTTAGATATTTGCGTAAGCATACTGTTGAGAACAATTGCAACGTAGTCATCCGCATTATGTGAATTATCGTCCTTCTCATGCTCTGAATGCAATGAAGCTACAAAATTTTCACAAGAACAAAGTAGTTGCTGCAATGTTGTGGCTTTTCTGGTTCTGGATCTATGCTATTTTCTATTTCAGGTTTACTTACAGTTTCATATTTGTCTTTAACCTTCAACCCACAACCATTTGCAATGATGCGTGTTGTAACTGTAATCATCCTTCTCTCACATGCACAGGCTGCCCTGGCCCGTAACCATAATGGCTGTCTTACCCCTGTTGCTTGGTTGCTATCCTGGGTCTAATGACTGTAATCGTCTTCTCCCCGATGCAATTACTGCGCTCATGGTAAGGTTATGTGATTTGATGCTTAAAGTTCTACTGATATGATTAATAACGCTGTTGGATCTACTACGTTGTAACCGTGATCTTTTCTATATCAGAGAGTTTATGATGGTTTCCATCGCTCAGTTTCTTGTCACTGCTATGTGCGTCGTTCGCCTGCGCCTGTCATTGTCTGGAACGAGAGAGAGAACTTGCTGCCGTCTGCAGCTACGTTGCGGTCATGTGCAGCCGCTGACGTGCTGCTCACAGCGCCTCTGCTGTCACGCGCGTTTCCGTCCGCTTCGTTTGTGGTAGCGCCGTCTGCTGTTCGGCCTGCCACGAGCTGAACGAACCACCGCGAACCTGAGAAGAGGAGGCCCGATCTGTCATCGCCTGCAGGCAAAAAGGAAGTAGCAAATCAAAACAACTTTTCACTTTCTTTATTTAAAATGGTTCATAATTAGGTGATAATCACAAACCCTTTTTAAAATAGCATCCTTTCAAAAATACACAAATCAATCGTTATAATCTACCACTGTAACCTGAAGATTTAGGGTTAACATAAAATTTCACAGCAGCCGGCGTCATGGAGACTTCTCGTATTCATACAATCAATACATTTTGCTCTATATATTTACTCTCGTTGGCAACAACTAAAGGTAATCGATAAGATTGGGAGATTAAGCGTGCTGCACTGCCACAGCCACAGCATCTGCTTGGTAGCTAATACGTCTATTTAAGATATATATATATATATGGATGCGCCAAGTTGTCTGCAATGATTGTCTGCTCGTCCAAAGTGGTTACCGGAAGGACAAGGCTTGACCGTCCAGATAGGAGTTGCTCTGCCAATTCTGACCCCAGTTGTGGCTCATTTGCTGCCACGTGTTACTTTGTACGCCCTTGATCCATACTGCAGCCACGTCACCAATCCCTGCCACGTTGGTGACAGCACCAGGTTGAAGTAGGAAATGAGGCAATAGGTGAATTAATTCTAATGGGCAAAGACTAATCTGAAGTCATCTTTCTGGTGAAACCAAGGAAACCAAACCATACGTCTCAAGAGTTGTAGGTGATGTTGAAGCCAAATACATAATAAGTAAGGTTGATTTAGCTTTTAACCTTCCATATGTTAAAACTAAATTGAATTTTTTATTTACATTCACTAAAATTCTCAAGATCAATTTCAAAATTCCTTTTACAATTGTTTTTGGTATATATCTCAACTAATCCATTGGAATTGAAGCTATAACTTGGTTTTTTCCCACTAAGACTCTTATAACCAATAGCAAAGAAGAAATGGTAAAAGGGTTGTTGAAATTTATAATTTTTATTTTATTTTATTTATGTGCTGTTGGGGACCTAGATTGTGTATATTTTGTCTTTTACATAAAATCAGTATAGCATTTGTTGAATTCTTATGAATTCGATATATGCATTTTGACTACTTTGCAACTATAATGGCCTACATGTGAGTTGATCACCTTGCTTAGCATAGGGCAAGGTTGGCCTCAACAATGATTAATAATGTTGTTTAGATCTATTACGTTGTAACAGTTATCTTTTCTATATCAGAAAGTTTATGATGGTTTGCATTGTTCAATTTCTTGTAAATGTTGTCGGAATGGCTCCAACAAATAACTAGGGCTTGCATCTTGGAATTTACAGCATTAGTAGTGCATTTTGACCATTGTTAAAGCTTTTTGGTAACATTGTTTTGACTTTTAGAAAATAATAAACTTTGTAAGATCTTTAAACATAATTAAAAATGAAACTGAAATTTTATCTCCAAGCTAGAAATATATTTGCGATGAATTTTGAAAATATCCTTAATAAAATTATCAAAGTAATATTTAGAACAAATCAATTAAATTTTCAATCTTAAGATTGCATCTATGTTTAATGTACTCAAATCTAAAATATTGCGAAAAAATATGTTATTAATCTTCAATATTATTTGGAGGATACAAACATTTCATTCTTAGCCATAAATTTTGAGCCATCTACCTATTTCAACTCAAGGATGATGAATATGCTTTGTAAATGATAAGGAATGGTGGTAGATAAATAGTTTGGCTTTGAATTAAGGTCTCTTGTTATAGCATTTAAATATAAATGTTTTTTTTTTTCATTTTCCATTTTTCCAAAGTTTCTTAAACAATGGTTATTCTACTTATTTGCATTTATGATAAGAATAGAAAATGTGTTCTTGAATATTCTATTTATTCCATTTCAGATAATGAGTCTACAAAAAAACTTTACATCACTATTCCAAGAAAGATACCAAATGGAATACAAAAAAGATATAAGAAAAAATTATCAAAAATGGTTTGAGGAAATTGTAAATAAACAAAGATCTAATTCATTGTGTAGAAGAATGACAAGAGATCTCATGTAATCAACCATATTTTATTAGGATAAGGCTACGATGATGATGATGTATACTAATGACACTTTTAAACAATAAATAAAATATATTTCTTCTTTTTATAAAGTTAGAGAGGGCCCTCTTGATACCTACTAAAATTTTAAAATTTCAACCTCATGAAAGGTCAAGGTAACAAAAATCTAAGCCTAATGATTAGAGTAGAAGAGTTTGAGTGCATAACCATTGCAATAGGATTAGAAGAATAAAGAAGAGGGTCCACTAATTTAATTTTAAAGTGAGAAAACTTGTGGAGAGCAAAAAGAACAAAGAAGGGGTCTACTAATTTAATTTTAAGGTGAGAAAAGTTGAGCGGTGCAAAAAGAATAATGAAGAGGCTCACTAATTTAATTTTAAAGTAAGAAAAGTTATGGCAAGGTAGAAAGAACTAAGAAAAGGCCCACTACTTATTTAATTTTAAAGGAGTAAGAGTACCTTTAAAAGAACAAGGAAAAAGTTAGAAGAACAAAGAAGAGGCCCATTCCTTATTCAATTTTAGAGTAAGGTGAGCAAAGTCAAAAGAATAAGGAAGCAAGAAGGACATAGAAGATGCACTATATAATGGGTAGCCTTGATTATTATTTTGTAAATTTTTTCCTTTAGGTTTATTAGGATTCTTATATCACAAAAAACACTAATAGCCTATCTCCATTTTCACTATCCTACCTAATTAGTGAGTATACTCTATGCCCAACCATACGAATCATAAGCATGTACCAGTAATTTGGTTGAATTCCATAAACTTAGTTTCTAAGTTTTCCCATAGTTATATACTATGAATCAAGGGAGTGTGATTGTTGTCTTCCTAACTCACTCTTTTGTTTCTGGTACATATGATTAAATGTGAGTTAAGGCTTATGATATCTATTTTTGTAAGTGTTTTATATATTTTCTTATCCTAAGGGCTAGGGGCATAAATGAATATTTAATATTTACATTTTTAACTACTTAGTTATTCTAAAGACTAACTATCCTAACATAAATAGTTGTTCCCACTTACCATACACATTTTGAACTTCTATTACGCTATTGGGTTACCAAACAACTATTACTGAGTGTTACCCAATGGCTACTACTAGGATTGCCAAGTGTAACATATCATGCTCAAAGTAGTCCTACTTATGTATTTAAGATTAGGTGCATAAATTAATTATGATTTATGAAAGTAAAGTGCATTAAAAGTAGAGTACAATTAAGAGAGATTAAACTAATCCAAGTGTTACAATGAATGTTAGAAATCTCATCTTTATTGTTAGTTATGTCAATGCATTCAGGTACATGATGCTTGAATAAAGATCTGTACAATCTCTTGAATTCACACTGTGGGTAGTCAAAGGAAAATATTCTAACTATAGAGAAGTCAAATTGCAAGATCTTCACTACATTATAGACCTAAGGTATCATAAATGTAGTTGGTACACACATTTATATAGGCTTCACCTACATCAGCGTTGATGGATGTCACCATGTGTCAATGGCGATGTGTAGATAGGGTTGAATCGATGCATGCCTCCTTATTGGAGTTGTTGGAGGGCCTCTTTCATCTCTGTCTTGGCCAATTATATCTATTTTTCATTTACCTCCTTGAGGAGCCCAACCTAGTCCTTATAAAGATTCTTAACTTATTCAAATTTTAGGGCCTCATTTTTCGAGGCAGCTACCTCGATGGCTATTTTTTGATGAAGTGCTTGGACTTCCTCCATTGAGAGATTCCTATTTTTTGCTACCAATCTTCTCAGATCAAGATTCACCTTGATTAGTTGCTCCTATTGCTGTTGAAAAAATTTGATCATATGATCCTTTTTGTTATTCAATATTTCATAGGCAATGATGATATTTTGTGAGAAACAAGTTTTCCTTAGAGACTTGTGACAAGTCCTTGTTAGTGTGAAAGGTCATGGCCTCTAATAAGAATGCATCATAGACCACTACCTCTTTTGCATTCTGAACTCCTTTATTGTATGTTAAAATTGTTGGAAAGCTTTATCTATTATGAGTTCTAGGTTGAGAATGGTGGGGTCAGAGAGATGGGCCCGCAACTTTGCAACTTTAGTAACCAACTATTGGTTCTTTGTGGTGACTGCTTTTAGTTGGGCATTGGTGATGAGGAGTTTGTCCTTCATCTCTAGTATCTCTGATTAGGTTGCAGTAATCTCATCCAATAGATTAAAGATCTCTAGAAGCAGTTGCACAAATCCCACCAATCATTCCAACACTTCTTTGTGTTGGGTAGTGCTCAACTGATCACTTCCTACTCTTACAAATGTTTGAATATTTGCCATTGTGGTAATGTTTGTCATGGATGCTACAAGAGCATTTAGGACCTCTACTACCCTATTGGCCACCACCTTCACAACTAGCTTATGTCCTTGGTGTTGCATCACTAGAACAATTGCCCCCTTGCCTTCTTCCAAGTGATGAATCAAGAAAGTTACGACATTTCTAGAAATTTTAAGGAATACCTATCTAAGGATGGACATGATAACCTATGAGGCACTACGATTTATTCTTGCAAGTGCCTAATTTTGTTATGTTGAGAACAGTGGAATGGTTTCCTCTAGCTAATTGATATGATAGTGTAGCTACTTCTCATGGAATTTTCAAAGCCTTTTTGTAGCTGCCAATGCTTCCAGTGTGTTTTCATCTGTAGGTGGTGGTGGCTATTTCTAGGAATTCATTTTGCCTAGACAAAGAATGAACAAACAAACAAATCTTGCAAAAGCTCTCTGTGTATGTGTAGTGAAGTCGAGATTTCAAATGTTTGAATAGTAAAATGGAGGGAGATGTAGATTATAAATAGAATAGTGACTAGATTTAGGTGATGATGGAAGGTAGGGCATCTATTACAAGTTGAAGTGGTATGGTTGGTAATTCAAAATCTAGTAATGGATCATTGTGAAAAATTCAATATTTTTGTTTTACATCCTCCTCCTCCTGACTAATCCAATTTTGTGTTTAATTCTTTTCTCCCTATACCATTTTGAACCTTGAAAATCTGATTATTGGAACATTGATGTTGGAGAGATTTTGCTTCTATTTCAAACTATAACTAAACACATGGTGTTGGATTTACATTTCTCAAATAAGAATGTTATGTTTAGAGTGATGGATAAAGCCACATGCATAGCATCACTATTTGAAATTTGTATCTTATCCCATATCCATAGCGACACTACTTGAAATTTGAATCTTACACCTTGCTACAAAAAACCCACATGGGCCTTTAGATCTGGCCTAGTGATGCACTAATTTGATGAAGATGGGATGGTGGTATGTGAATTTTCTTTTGGAATAAAAGTAAGTTAGATTAACTCAACATTGTTCATTAGAATCAACTCATGCTTAAGGTTTTAAATCAAGAGTCTTTACCACTAGGCTAACACCTCATTTCTGATACTAAGTTTTGAGCCAAGTACTTTTGAGTATACCGCAACATCACCTATTTAACCCTAGTGAAGCAAACCTTCATAGGCATATAGATTTGTCCTTGGTGATGTCTAACATTTATCATCTACTATAAACACTAAGATGATGATTATAGATGGTATGAAAATTATTTCTTAATAACAATAAAATGATTTGAGATGTTTGGAACAACACATTAACATACTTAGGTTGTTTGTACTAGCTTTTGAACTAGATACTTTTGGATATAAAACAATGCGAGCTAATCGAAAAATAGCTAGTGGTTGATAGTATGTGAATTATTAATTTTTTGATTTATGAAATAATAAATTTTTGGAATGTTAGAACACAAAATTTTTTTATTTCTCAAACAAAATTTACCCCAAAATATATAGTCCAATTAGAACTTAGCATTACCCACCAAAATCAAACCCATAACATGGAGCTTCCATTAAGAGTATTACCATTAGGTGCACACCTCATTGTTTTATCATGTGAGACATAAGTTTTTAAAGTAGTGTTATTTAAAAATGAAAAAGAAGGAAGGTGTGTTAAAAATAAAACAATTTAACTATAAAAACTAGCCAAACTGTATAATGAACATGATATATTAGAAGAGTTGTAAAGGGAGGGGTCAAGGTGTCAAACCCTCAAAAAAATGAATCATAATATTAAAACATTGCAAAGTGCAATAGATCAATAAAGAGAAAGTCTAAAGAAAGAGCCTAGGTCACAATGAGGTGTTAGCCTAGTAGTATGAACCTTGGCCTAGTAACCCTAGGTCATAGGTTCAATTCTACTATGTAGCATTAAGTTAACATCCCACTCCCACCCTTCCTCTACAAACCTCCACTAGGAATGATATCATTGATGCTTAGTTGAAGGTTGTTAAAAATTCTAGATATCCATTTCCAAGCATGCTTTGTAACATGGTACTAATAAAAAATGAGAAAATGAGTCTTCACTTCTACAAAGAGGACATTGAGTAGAAACAATTCCCATATGTTAAAGATGGCTGCAAATAGGAATACCTTGATGAATAAAACACCATTAAAAATACAAATTTTTGGACTAAAGAGTTATAAATGAATATAAGGATGCCTTAAATGTAACTCAAACTAAAAACTTATTATTTACAAATCCTTGTTAGACAATGAGTTATTAGCTTAGCAGTAAGAGCCTTGAAATAAAAACCCCAAGCTACATGTTTAGTTATAGTAAGTAAAGTTGAGTTATGATTTTTTTAAAAAAAATCCTAAAAAGAACTTCTAAAATTACTATATCTAATAGATCTAGGAAGATTTTCATTGATGTAAATAAAAATTCAATTTTAATAAACTAACCACATGAGTCATCTCTCTTTGGATAAAATAACATTATAATGAAATTTTCAAATAGTACAAAAATAAGAGAATAAATATATCTTTAAGCAAGCTACCAAGATTATTACAAGTAAGAGTTATTCCCAAATAAAACTTTTTCATAGATGGTTAAAAATTGTACAAAGACCTCCTACTCTATATTTAAGAATCATCAATAGTAAGTTATTTAAATGGTTAGCACATTATTTTGTTAAGTAAGAGGTTCTTAGTTTAAGTCACCCTTAAGGCATCATTATATTCTTCTATAATTATTCTAAAGTATCATGTTTGTTATATGTCTTGGGGTGTACTTATAGTTATTCTTTTAGGTTCAAATGCATCCTTTCCATCCCTTCCTAAGTCTAAGAATTTCTAGTAAGACGATACTTGAAGAAATATTGAATAAAAGAATATTCCATATTGATTATTATCATTACCATTATCTTAGCCTTATCCCAATAAAATGGGTTCAGCTACATGAGTTCTTTTCTTTGCATATGCCTCTATGAAGTGCTAGTTCTTGTTTATTTCAAATTTCTTTAGATCATTTGTATATCTTTTTTACTTCCTTTTAGTAGCTTTCTTAGAATAGTGATATAGTAACCTTTATTATAGGCTTGTTATCTTATCTACTTCACATATGCCTAAACTATCTGAGATGTCTTTTTTGTAATTGATGAGCCGTGATATTGTGTACATGATATCGTGTATGCAATATCACATACCATCTTATTATCTATAAATAAGAGGTAGCTTCCCTTGTTTTAGGTAGTTAGAATTAGACCCTTAGCCAAACTATAGCAGTTTTACCATTCCAGAGTTAGAATAATTTCCATGTGCTTGCAATAGGAGTCTTAAAGTGAACAGATCTTTATTTGAGCAAATTGTACCTGAGCACACATTTGTGTACGACAATAAAGATGAACTTTATGATAAACCTTGCATCATATGGACTAAGCTAAATAGTAATTAATTATTTTTGAATGTTTAAATTCTTTCTTAGTTAATTAATCTCTTTCTCAACCCTTGACTCTCCTAGTAAAGTACACTCAGTACAACAACTTCGAGCATGTGTGTAGTGCTTGGTAACCCAGTAATGATTAGCATTTGGTAATCCCAGCAGCATTGCACTGGTTTAGGATGTGTGTGGCAAGTGGGAATGGATACTGGTGTTAGGAACAATTAGAACTTAGTTAGTAGATAGTTAATATAAGTGATGAGTGGCGTGGTACCCCTACACTCAACCATGTGAATATGAGCATTTCACATGCGATCCGGTCAAACTCCAAGGACTAAGTGCTTATGTGCCCTGATGAAACACTTAAGGTTAATCAATTGTTATCTTCCCAAACTTACTTGTATTATCACGGTTGTATGGTTAAGTAAGCTTGAGGTATATGATTTTTATATCTTTTATCTTTTTAATGTCTTATACTAATAGGGAAAGGTGAAGAGAACTAAGTGACTAACTTTCATTAACTATTCACTAACTAAGTTCTAATTTTCCTAACACCAGTAGCCATTCCCACTTGCCGCACACACCCTGAACCAGTGCAATGCCGCTGAGATTACC
Source organism: Gnetum montanum (assembly GCA_015680685.1). Taxonomy (NCBI): domain Eukaryota; kingdom Viridiplantae; phylum Streptophyta; class Gnetopsida; order Gnetales; family Gnetaceae; genus Gnetum; species Gnetum montanum. The sequence continues at coordinate 122,695 of MNCI01032963.1, read as the reverse complement.
AAATGCTACTCGTTACTAGGTTACCAAGTGTTACACACATGCTTGAAGTGGTTGTACTGAGTGCACTTAACTAGGACGGTCAAGGGTTAAGAGAGATTAATTATGTAGGAAAGCATTTAAACATTCAACAATAATTAATTCCTATTTAGCTTAGTCCACATGCTGCAAGGTTTATCAAAAATTTTGTCTTTATTATCATACACAAATATGTGCTTAGGTACAATTTTCTCAAATAAAGATTCGTTCACTTTAAGACTCCTACTATGGGCACATGGAAATTATTTTAACTCTGGAATGGTAAAACTACAAGATTTTGGCTAAGGGTCTAAATCTAAGTGCCTAAAATAGGAAAATCTTCCTCTTATTTATAGACATTGTGATAGGTTGTGATATTGCGTACCCGATATCGTAGGGGTAGATGCGATATCACATCTCATCATATCCCCATGAATGAATGCAAACTCATCCTTGAGTTCCTTAAAAAATATTAGGGAGGTATGGGATTATTGACTGAAATGACACTAATGGTGAATGGGATGACATGTGAATGAATCATCATTACAATACATGATAAAATTACTGTGCATGATAACAAGGGTGAACACTATACACATTTGAAATCCAGATTTATTTGGAAACTAAGAGAGAAGAGAGAAGAGAGAGAGAATAAAGAAGAAGTATGTTTCTGCTGACACCATGATTGTGCCTTTCATTGTCCATCCATAAGCGCACCATCAATCTTGTTCCTTGCATAACTACTCCAGCACCAGTCCATGCCAAGTGTTCCCTCCAAATCCAATCTGTTGTTGTATGATTACCATCTGCACACATAACACAGTCTTATATTAGCAAGGATAAATGGATCATAATGCAATTGATACCTTGCTTCGATGTAAGGTTCATTGGCTAAGTTGTGATATGGCTTATGCGAATTCTGGAGATATAACACTAGTGACTACCTAAGCTGTAGGGGTTAAGAGAAATCGAAAAAATTGGAGTAGGACCCCCATGACTAAGAGAGATCCTCTAGTAGCAAGAGAATGGAAAAAGATAAGGAATAAGAAATATGGAGAAAAAGAGACAACTGCAACATCAATGAAATGGATGTCAGAGATGGAAATGAAAAAAATAAATGTTGATTGTGAAAATGTTTAAGGGAAAGAAATTAACTAATGCACCAAATAAGAATGCCAGTGGGTCCTCCCCAAAGCAGGCGCATGTCCTTAATGCCCTGACATTTCCACATTCAAAGAGTTTGTAGGCTCTAGAAATGTCATTTGGAAGCAAGAGTTAAAGTCTTAACCACAAGAGTTTACCAAAAACAAAATAATGTATCAACCAAAATATAGACTACTGATACAACCAGTAATGAGGTGAATAATGAAGAAAGAATGATGGAAAAAAGAGAGTGGAATGGGATCTCAAGAATAAGGTGGTGTACAGCCTCTTGTGTATTAATGGTTAATGTGACTTAGTAGATCTCATTCCAAATCCAACCTTAAACAATCCATATCCAGTGACTTTTCATTAATACATTTGGCCAATCCCTCCACCTAAAGTAACAAGAATGCCTCTACCAAAGAGTCACCTGCATTCTGACAAAATGAGGAGAGAGAAAGTAGGAAGCGAGAAAGGGCCTTAGTTAGAGGAAACATGTTTGTTTAGTTCCATAACCAGTGCTTATAGACCAGGTGATTATTTCGTCTAAGGGGTGTGCTTTGAATTCTCACTCTTTTTCTTTTTTTTCTTTTTTTGCATGAGAATCACACCATGCAAAGACTTATTATTTTTATTAGCTTAGCTTCCTAATAATGGAGCAACGTTGGAATGGTAAAGAAAACTCAAGAAGAAAACATCCAAGCACCCAAGAGAATGGCCAACACAAATGCATCAAGTCCCCTTGAAGTCACACCCTTTTCAATTCCTGAGTCCTTCCTTTGTTTGAGAAATGCCCAATCACCGATTTATTGATAGTTCTATTATTTTTTGAAGAAAGGGACTATATAGTTCCAAGCCAAGAGAGATCATAGAAATTCATAGATGCATGGATGATGTGGCCTCATTGCCTATTATATCAAAAGAACCATACCTTAGTATCAACATTATAACTCAAAGGTAAAAATAAAACATTAGTAACCAATAGAATATAGTTCATACCATCATCAAGAGCACTTATTATGTGACAAACCTAACAAAATAAGTGATGAGACGCGAGATGCACTGTGCTGCGATATCGCGTCCTTCCCTGCGATATCGCGTACGCGATATCGCGGTCCGTTGCCATATCTATAAATAAGAGGCGACACTCCCTTCATTTCCAAATCCTAGCTAGAAGTAGTGAAGCTCTGGCAGATTGATCACTCCAGAGTTAGAATTTTTCCCATGTGCCCGTAGTAGGAGTCCTAGAGTGAACGGCTCTTTATTCGAGCAACTTGTAACCTGAACCCAAGTTGTGTATGGTAATAAAGACAAACTTGATTGGATAAACTTTGCAGCATGTGGTTTTATTGTTATTTATTTACTGCTTTCCTAGTGCGTACAAGTACAACTTGATTACGAGCGTCTACGGATGTGTACGACTAATCAAGGAATCAGCTACTTGTCGCAACGCGTGAGTACGACTTGATTATGAGCATTGGACTGCTTGGTAACCCAGTAGCGTATTCCAGGATTCTGCGCTTGGTAATCCCAGTGGTAGTTCAGTGTGTACAGCTAGTCAAGGAATCAGCTGCTCATCGCTAGGCTAGAACGTGTGATAAGTACGACTTAGTTACGAGCGCCCACGAGTGTGTATGGCTAGTTAAGGAATCGGCTGCTTATCACACTTAGGCTAAATAGCTGTCTCAGTACAACCACTTCGAGCACTTGCATTACGTGTGGTGATCCTAGTCACGATTAGCGTTTGGTAAACCAAAGTTGCATAGTTCAGGGTGTGTCCGGTAAGTGGGAACGGATGCTGACGCTAGTTAATTTAGACTTAGGACATTAGTTAGAGTTAGTTAGTTTCTCAACCCTTCCTTCCTCATAGCTTAGACGATAAACCTAAAAAATACCAAAAAAATCATATACCTCAGACTTGCTTAACCATACACCATGACACATACAAGCAAGCCTGGGAAGACAGCGAATGGTTAACCCCAAGTGTTTCATGTGGCGTTAAGGAATTTAGTCTATGGAGTTTGACCCGATCGCGCGTGCATGCTCGTATTCATATGGTTGAGTGTAGGGGTACCTCGCCACTCATCATTGGCACCGTTGTCGGGGACTAAGTGTTTTTTACGCCAATTGAACATAAGGGATATCACTCACATCATTGTGAGCTTAAACGAACCTTAGGGTTAATTAGTTAATTAAGAACATAAATAACGGTGAAAATTAGCACACCATTAGAAATGGCTTCCTCTCATGCAATCAACTCACCTAAGGACAATACAGGAGAAGGTCAGCATCATACGCATAACCCATATCAGCTAAGTCCTAAACAGTATTCGATAACTTATACTCATCCCGATGAGTATATTCCTGATTACACTTTTACCCTCCATCAGGATGAACAGTTGCGCTAGAGAGATTCGGTTGGTAATATAGTTTTACCACCAGATCGATCCGTTCCGAACATGCTTCTCCGTGAATTGGCACAGATTGGCATGCAGGACTTATTCGCTGAATACGTTGCTGGAATATATCACATAAGGGATTATCAAACACAAATGCACAACGTATTCGAGATGCAAGGCAGGAGAGCCAACATTCACTATTGAAGGGCAAGGTTCCCCATGTCATTAGTGAAATAGGAGACGAGGAACCCCTCACAATGGGTTTCTTAGAAAATGATGTTCCTCCTCCTCACTCTGGTGAAGAGGTTAGGCATGAGGGCCTTAGATCAACAATACATATTCCAGGCTCTGATCCCCGTGAGCACCAGCTATTCACGGCAAGAAAAACCACTCACACTAATGACAGGCATGTTGATCGTTACGACGATCGGGGCCGAAGCAGCCGAAGAGAAGGTAAGAAACATCACCATGGTGATGGATCCCCTTATTCTTCTCCTTCATCTCATCATTCACCCTCTCCTTCCACATCTGGGCGCAGCCACCATGAGCATAATGTAGAGAATAAAGGTAAAAGAGATGAAATGCCTCGACAGGAAGGTCGAGAGGAGTTAGGACAAAGGCAAGGACGTAGGGAGAATAGGGAACCACCACATAGGCATCACAGACGTCATGAGAGAGATGATCATGACGAACCCCTATTCACAACCTGAACCATGCTCGATATTAGAGAGGCGGTTAGGATTCCCACAAGGCATTTGAAGAACAGTAGGATCAAGTGTTTGGACATAAATAATATCCCACATTTTGAAGGGGGATACAACGCTGATCCTCAACATCATTTACAGGCATTCCACGATGCCTGTGCCTTGCAGAACATAGATAATGAGTGGCAGAAACTCAAGTTGTTCCCAAGGACACTCACTAAAGAAGCAGAGAGCTAGTACTAGTCCTTAGAACCAGAAACCATCAGGAGGTGGAGTACGATGCTTGAATTATTCAACAAAAAATATCAGACGTACTCTAGAGTGTCCAATTTGCGTAAGCAGATCCAAGGCTGGAAACAAGGAGGTTATGAATCCTTGGATGCTGCCATGGCCCGTTATTATACACTGCTACATCATTGCCCGGGTCATGGGTACACTAAAAGGGATCAACTTCACCACATTGTGGATGGGTGTGTATGGCTAGCTAAGGAATCGGCTACTTATCACACTTAGGCTAAATAGGTGCCTCAGTACGACCACTTCGAGCACTTGCGTTACGTGTGGTAATCCCAGTAACGATTAGCGTTTGGTAAACCACAGTTGCATAGTTCAGGGTGTGTCCGTTAAGTGGGAACAGATGCTGACGCTAGTTAATTTAGACTTAGGACATTAGTTAGAGTTAGTTAGTTTCTCAACCCTTCCTTCCTCATAGCTTAGACGATAAACCTGAAAAATACCAAAAAAATCATATACCTCAGACTTGCTTAACCATACACCGTGACACATACAAGCAAGCCTGGGAAGACAACGAATGGTTAACCCCAAGTGTTTCTTGTGGTGTTAAGGCATTTAGTCTGTGGAGTTCGACCGGATCATGTGTGCCCGCTCGTACTCGTATGGTTGAGTGTAGGGGTACCTCGCCACTCATCAATAAGTAAACACGCAAATAAACAAAAAAAAGTATGAATAATGTTGCAAAACAATAAAAAAAAATGTTAAAGAAATTTGTAGAATAAATATGTGTAAAATAAAAACATAAAAAGGAATTGAGGGCCTCAATTGATCAACATAGGTGGCCATCTCCCCCATGACTGAGTTGGAAGAGGGAGATCCGAAATAATGAGCGAAGTCATCCTTTCTCCAATGTGCTATGTGCATTGATCATTCTACATTCATGGTAAGGTTTGGTCTGCTACACATTGACTAGCATTCTCTTATCAGAGTATTTTTTTGAATTTTTTAGAAGTTTCCAACTTCCCCCCAATTGATGTTTTCAAGTTAAGGTTTGGAAGTTGGCAACGCTCTTGCTCTAGTGCATCTATGCTTTTGACATGAGTTCAAGTTGTTCCCTTAGTTAGTTCCATGCACATTGGTGAGTTGCTCTCTTGCTCAGCTATCAATTACTGGGTGTCTTCTTATTGTGTGGTTACTAGATATAGGCACTTTTGTATGTTAATTTCTTGGGCACACCAGTTGCATGTAGGCAATGCTGAACATTCCTATACGCAATCACACCCTGTATCGCTGTATGTGATGGATGGAACTATCTTCTTCTCGATCTTTCTATAAGTGTTTTCCTTGGATATTTCTAGGGAAAGATCGTGGATTCCTAGGCATCCATTTATGGTACTTAGTCATGTCCTTTCCATTATTATTGGGAAGTCCCCTTTGTCATTGTTTACTTGTATCACTAGGAAATCAGCTAGGTATGACCACCCACACACAGTGGTAAAGATGTCCTCCACTAGTCCCAAGGGAATAATGATGGACTAGTTAGCCAACTCTAAGTGAATATTGCTCTTCTTTAGTCGAGGTAGGTTCTTGGCTTTATACATCTCTTGTGATATCAAGTTGACTCTGGAACCTGAGTCCATAAGAGCTTTACAAGGTTCATTCCCAATGACTTGGAGATAGATTAAAGGGCTTCCAGGGTCAAAGAATTTCCTAGGAAGATGGCCCTCCTTAATCCAGTTAGTGAAGGCATGTGTTAACATAACCATGTGCGTTGAGCTTTTTTTTTGGTTTGAAGGGAGCTCTAAATCCTTATTTGATGGAAAAGAATTCAGAGGCTCAACTGCTTGTGGTTGTGAGAGCTTAACTGGACTATTGGTTCTAAAGAAAGGTATTCTCTTTGTGCAGTTGTTAGAAGCATTAGCAAGTTGAAGGTTCACAGCTCTCGTAGCATTACATTGCTGCAGTTGAGTGGGGAGTTCCCCTTGCATTGCTGTAGCAGATGGTAATGGAGTTATTAGTGTGAGAGTTGCGGATGGGTTTGGAGGATGGTATGTCTGTGGGTTGTCTCCCCCAGGAGAAGGAGTCCTATAATACTCTCAAGCTTGGTAGTGATGTTGTGGGGTCATGTGATCGACAAATTCACATGGAGAGATTGGCTGCTACATGTAATTGCCATATGGCTCTAGTACTAGTAAGGGTATTGTTGCCTTGGTGGTGGCATCCCCCATGACTATGGGTATTGCCACAGTTGGTGTTGCTCAATAGGTTGTGGTGGAGTTCCACTTGGATAATATGTTAATGGTTGGTGGAACTACCTTGGTTTACCTTGGGGATAAGGTAATCGTCAGGGTGCTTGCCATTTGTTAAGTCATGGGTTTAGTGCATACACCCCAGACTCTTGTAGGTGTGAGATTACTGGGAAATATCCCTTAGGATGGTTGTATTGGCATATCTCACATCCACTGTAATTGTTTGTATCAAAAACCACAACCTCTTTGATGATGGCCATTTTACTCTTACCTTTGTTATGTGCATTATCCATGTTCCTCTTTTTCTTTTTATCATAGTCACTACTTTGCTCCTTAGACTCCTCTACTATTTTAAGAATGGTTTCAAATCTACTATCCAAGGAGTCCCACATTTGGTCTACCTTTGCCGACACTTCTATTGTTAATTTTTAAAGTTGCAAGGTTTTCCTATTCACCATCTCTTCAAGTGGTGACTCTTCCTCCTCCTCATAGAATCTCACTCCCCTTTTTTAAAGAGAAGGATCATTATTGTACTCTTTCACACTTTCTCTCTTACATAGCTCCCCTTCTTCCTTGGCTACTTGCTCCAACAATCTATGAACTTGATGGGACCTAAGCTCTAATAATCTCCCTTGGGCATACGTTCCAAAGGTTCTCCTAGTTTCATGCCTAAGTCCATCTACAAGATGGCATAGTTGATCCTGTTGTACATAACCATGGCCCGGGCAACGATGTAACAATGCATAATAACGGTCCATGGTAGCATCCAAGGGTTCGTGATTTTCCTACTTCCATGCTTGGATTTTCTTTCACAGGTTGGACACTTGGGAGTATGTTTGATACTTATCATTAAACAATTCTAGCATCGTACTCCACCTTCGAATGGATTCCGGTTCTAACGATCAGTACCAGCTTTCTGCTTCTTTCATCAGTATCCTTGGGAACAACTTTAATTTTTGTCACTTGATCTCAATGTTCTAAAAGGCACATGCATCATGAAATGCTTATAAGTGGTTTTTAGGATCAGCGTTGTATCCCCCCTCAAATCATGGGATGTTATTCATGTCTAGTCTCTTGATCTTGCTATCTTTTTTGTGCCTTTTGGGTATTCTTACAACCTCCATGATGTTTAACATGCTTCGGGTTGCGAGTAGGGGTTCTTCATGGTCATTCCATTCATAGCATCTATGATTTCTACGTGATTCCTTACTCTCCCTTCTTCTATGTTGTGATTCTCTAGAATGTCCTCGTCCTCATTCTTGACTCTCTCATTGAGGTTTCTCACTCTGTTTACCCTTATCCTTATGGTTAGGTTCCTTATGACTGTGTCTTGATATAGAAGGAGAGGGTAAATATGATGATGAAGGTGAAGAAGAAGGAGAACTATTGTCATGACGATGTTTCCTACCTTCTCTTCAGTGGTCTTGGCCACGATCGTGATTACGATTTGACTGCCTGAACTTATCATGTGTTTGTGTTCCCTCATTGAATACTTGGTGTTTGTGGGGATTAGAACCAGGGTTGTGAATTGTAGAGAAAAGGTTCTAATACACCACATCCTCACCATTATTAGGAGAAGAAACATCATTTGATGGGAAACCTGTTGGAACTAGTTCATCATCTCCAACTTCTCTTAAAACGTGTCGGGCGTATTGGGATCATTTTCTCTTCAAAGAAGTATGATATCTTTCATGTTGCAAGTCCCTTTAACATTGCACTTCTGTGGGGTGGTAGTCCCTTGTGTCATGGTCGCACGCAACATACTCTGTGTATAACTGTGTCATGCTTATTCGTGCGAGCATGAAGGAGCATGTTGGGGATTGCTCTATATGGAGGCAACACTATGTTACCCTCCAAGTCTCTCCAACACAGTTGTTCATCTTGATGGAGAATAAAGGTAAAGTCGGGTACATATTCATCGGGATGAATATATGCCACATGGAATTGTTGAGGAATTAATGAATCTTGGTTACATGTGTTGTGCCGCTTACTATCTCTAGTGTTGGTCCTAGGCAATGAAATGCTTTTGTGTGAAGAAGAAGAATTTTTTGTCTTGTTTGGTGTGCTCTTTACCATTTTCTTACTTTTCTTTTGATCAATCCTAAGGGTTCGTTCTAGTGTCCCAATGATATGAATGATCTCCTATGTTCTACGTAGTGCACAAACAACTAAGTCCTCGGTAATGGTGCTAATGATGAGTGGCGAGGTACCCCTACACTCAACCATACGAATACGAGCGTTTCACATGTGATTTGGTCAAACTCCAAGAACTAAGTGCTTACGTTCCCTAATGGAACACTTAAGGTTAATCAATCGCTATCTTCCCAAACTTAGTTGTATTGTAACGGTTGTATGGTTAAGTAAGCTTGAGGTATATGATTTTTATATCTTTTATCTTTTTAATCTCTTATGCTAATAGGGAAAGGTGAAGAGAACTAAGTGACTAAATTTCATTAAATATTCACTAACTAAGTTCTAATTTTCCTAGCACCAGTATTCGGTCCCACTTGCCGCACACACCCTGAACCAGTGCAATGCTGCTAGGATCACCAAATGCTACTTGTTACTAGGTTACCAAGCATTACACATGTGCTCGAAGTGGTCGTACTGAGTGCATTTAACTAGGAGGGTCAAGAGTTAAGAGAGATTAATTATCTAGGAAATCATTTAAACATTCAATAATAATTAATTCCTATTTAGCTTAGTCCACATGCTACAAGGTTTATCAGAAAGTTCTTCTTTATTGTCGTACACAAATGTGTGCTCAGGTACAATTTTCTCGAATAAAGATTCATTCACTTTAAGACTCCTACTATGGGCACATGGAAATTATTCTAACTCTAGAATGGTAAAACTACAAGAGTTTGGCTAAGGGTCTAAATCTAAGTGCCTAAAACAAGGAAAGCCACCTCTTATTTATAGACATTGCGATGGGCTACAATATTGCGTACGCGATATCGCAGGGGCAAACGCGATATCGCGTCTCATCAATAAGTTAGTCACTTAGTTCTCCTCACCTTTCCCTATGAGCGAAAAGACATTAAAAATATAAAATCTATAAAAATCACATACCTCAAGCTTACTTAACTATACAACCGTGACAAAAGAAGTAAGTTTGGGAAGACAATGATTGATTAACCTTAAGTGTTCCGTTAAGGCGTGTAATCACTTAGTTCTTGGAGTTCGACTAGATCATGTGTGAAATGCTCGTATTCATATGGTTGAGTGTAGGGGTATCGTGCCACTCATCATTGGTGCCGTTGTCAAGGACTTATTTGTTTGTGTGCTAAGTAGAACATAGGAAATCATTCATATCGTTGGGATGCTAAAACAAACCCTTAGGGTTAATCAAGAAAAGATAGGATAACGGTAAATAACACACCGAACAAAACAAAGATGTCTTCTTCTTCAGATAAGAGCACTTCACTACCTAGGACTAACACAAGAGATAGTCGGTGGCAGAACACACGTAAGCAAGATCCGCCAGTTCCTCAACAATTTTGTGTGGTATATACTCATCACAATGAGTATGTACCCAACTTTACCTTTATTCTTCATGAAGATGAACAGCTAGTGTTGCCTCCAGACTGATCAGTCCCCAACATGCTCCTTCGTGCTCTTTCACAAATAGGCATGTTATTTTTGTATGTAAAATATGTTGCATGCGATCATGACTATCTTGACTATCACTCTTTCTTGAACCTAGTTTATAAATAATGGATCACAAGTTCATGGTCACACCCTCACTACCAATAATAAGGGGTGGAAAATCTTCATGTTGAGAATCTTCAAAGGGAGGATCCTCATTGTCATATTAATCTAGTAGGAATAAGGAATTAGTATAATGTTTTCCCTTCATAGCCTCATGGTGCTTCTCCTAATAACAATCTCGCTTGGGTTGTGTTTTAGTGGGATGGTAGTCCTGAGTGTCATAACCATTCACAATGCATTCCTCGTGAAGAACTATGATGCCCAACGTTTTTAAGGTTTGAAATAACATCCCTGGCATAGATTGATTGGGGGTAAGATGATGTTGCCCTCCATATCACACTATCACAACTGTTCATCTTAATGTAGGATGAGGGTAAAGTTTGCTACATACTCGTCTAGATGAGTATATACCACTTTTCACTTCTATGAGATTGGTGGTTTAACATCTTCATGTCTATGGAAAGAAGAAGAAAATATTTTGCAAAACCAATAAAATGATTAGTGTGCTTAGTATTTTATATGTCATTGTAAGTGATGTTGACCTTGAGTTCATCCAACAATATAAATAATATTCACTAATCCTAGATAGTGCATGTTTCAACAAAGAAAGTCTCTGGTAACGATGCCAATGATGAGCAACAAGGTACCCATATGTTCAACCATACGAATCACAAGTGTTCACACGTGATCTAGTCAAATTTCATGGACTTTGTAGTTTTTGGTTCACTAGCCTTCTAGGAGGTGAATCTTGCCTTACGATCATTCATTTTCTTTTTAATTACACTTGTGACATACACTAGTGTACCTAAGTGTAATTGAGGCATATGATTTTTATCATTTTGTATTTTTAAGGTTTGGTGTTTAAAGGAAGATAAGGTAATTGGATTAACTAATTTAATTTAACTAATTAACTAGTATCTAACTAGTCCTAACATAAGCATCTGGTCCCACTCTCCACACACATCTTGAGCCAATGTATCCACTACTAGGTTACCAAGTGCTACGCTACTCGGCATACCAAGCAATAATGCTACTGGGATTACCAAGCAAATACATGTTATGCTCGAAGTGGTCATACTTATTTGTTTAATCTATTTGGCTTATCTTGCCTAATTCCTTCATTAGCTTAATTATTGAAAAACATTTAATAAGAAAATAATTGAAAACATTAAAAACATGAAATGCATAAATGAAATATATAATCTATCCAAAGCATTGCAAGGTTTATCAAAAATTTCATCTTTATTATTGCATACATTATCATGCTTAGGTACAACAATGCTTGAATAAAGATCCATACATTCTGCTATGGGCACTTGAGAGAAAACTTCTAACTCTCAAATGAAAAAACTACAAGGGCTTTGCTACTACTGAAATCTTGATGCCATAAATGTGATTGGTAGGTGTGTATTTATAGCTAAAAAGTGGACACTACATTAACAGGGTCTCATTGATGCATGATATGATGCATTGGCAGGGCCTTGTTGATGCATGATATGATGCGTTAATGAGGCCCAGTCAATGAGATTGCATCAATGAGGCCTCATTGATGCAACCAAGAAACTATTACTCATCAACCATATGCATCCATATCTAGACTACGAATATCTGTATGTATGATCTCTAATATGTCTGAACTTCTCTTGGCCTCTTTTTTTGACATATTGATCTACTTTCCCTTTATGTAGTCCACACAAGTGTCAAAGTCAATAAAATCTAGAGTACTAAGTACTCCATCATTTATAAATCTTTTTATTTTCTCAATAGAGATATGTCCTAATCTATGATGCCACAACATAGAAGATTCGTAATTCATAACACATTTCTTAATGCCAGCGTGAACATGCATAGAATTATAAGAAGTTTCCCTTTGTAAATTAATGTTGAAAAGACCATCTGTCAATGTATCACTTCTAATAAGTTTATATCTATAATATAGATTGAATATAGTGTCTAAAAATTAAAGGAAAGTCCCAATGATACAAGCCTTGAAACAGAAATTAAATTCCTTGAAAAACTTGGAATGTAAAATGTCTTTTCCAACTCTAAAAGAAAACCACTGCTTAAAACTAATTTGCATGTTTTGATTACCTCCACATGTGAGCACATCTTGTTGCTTGAATAGATGCATGACTCACTTCCCACTAGCTTCCTTAGGTTTTACACCCTCTACAAGGAATTGATAACATGAATTGTAGAACTAGAGTCAATCCACCATGTGTCATGGCCAACATCAACCATATTAGATTTAAAATAAGCAAGTGAGAGTTGAGTACCTTTCTTTTCAAGCCATTTATAATATTTAAGATAATCCTTCTTTATGTGTCCTTTCTTTTTGTAAAAGAGCATCTGGATTCCTTCTTAATATTTGCTTGTGCATGAAATTTGACCTTTCACTTATCTTTCGCTTGTTCTTTATTCTTTTCTTGTGTGATCAGATACACACTCTCTTTTTCTTCCATCACAAGTGTACCCTCTTCGTGCACACACATGATCATTACTTCATTGATTGACCATTTGTCCCTATGTGTTATAAGAAATCTTAAAGGGTCTGTACTATAATGGAAGCATGTTTAAGATGTAATGCACAAGGAAAGATTCTAACATCTCTAACTCAAGTGTTTTGAGTTGAACCTATCCCTCATCTGCATGATGTGCTCACACACACCATGAATTTTGGAGAACTTCATTATTAAGATGCTAGCCAATGCTTTATCTGATGACTCAAATTTTTGATCAATTTCCTTTAACAAAATGCACACATTATCATATTGTTCTAATGAACCATACGTACCAACCGAGATCTTAGTTTTCATGAACATGACACATAGACGATTAGATTGCTTCTTTTTTATAATTACTAATGGGATGCAATATCGCATGGGCCATGATATCGTGTACACGATATCACGATCCACCGCTAGTTCTATAAATAAGAGGTGGCTTTCCCTTGTTTCTCCATCTAGATCTTGACCTTAGCCAAAATCTTGCTATTTTTTCATACCAGAGTTAGAATAATTTCCATGTGCCTGTAGTAGGAGATCCAAAGTGAATGGATCTTTATTCGAGCAATTTTGTACCTGAGCACACAATTATGTACGACAATAAAGATGAACTGTTGGATAAACCTTGCAGTGCATGGACTAAGCTAAATAGGACTTTAATTATTGTTATTTATTATTCACCGTTTAAATGCTTTCTTAAGGACTCTCTCAACACTCAACTCTCATAGTTAAGTGCATTTAGTATGACTACTTTGAGCATGTGCGTTATGCTTGGTAATCCCAGTAAGGAATAGCATTTGGTAACCCAGTAGCATTGCATTGGTTCAGGGTGTGAAATGGTAAGTGGGAACGGATACTGATGCTAGGTTAATTAATTCTTAGTTAGTTAGTTAATTAGTCTCTTCACCTTTTCCCTCTTAGCATGGGCAATAAAACATAAAAGATATAAAAATCACATGCCTCAAGCTTACTTAACCATACAACCATGAAAAATACAAGTAAGCTTGGGAGAACAATGACTGATTGACCTTACGTGTTCCATAAGGCATGTAGGCACTTAGTCTACGGAGTTTGATTGGATCGAGTGTGTAATGCTCATATTCATATGGTTGAGTGTAGGGGTACCTCGCCACTCATCATTAGCACCATTTTTGGGGACTAAGTTGTTTGTACGCTAAGTAGAACATAGGAAATTATCCACATTGTTGGGAAGCTTAAACAAACCCTTAGGGTTAATTAGAAGAAAATTTAAACAATGGTTAATAGCACACTGACAAGATAACAATGTCTTCTTCTTCTCATAAAAGCACTTTACCACCTAGGGATTACACAAGAGACAGTCGACAGTCTAACACACATAACCATGAACCACCAGTTCCTGAATAGTATCGAGTGGTATATATTCATCCCGATGAGTATATACCTGATTTTACTTTTATCCTCCATCAGGATGAACAACTGGGTTAGCGTGATTTGCAAGGTAACATAGTGTTACCCCTAGATCGTGTAGTCCCCAACATGCTCCTTCATGCTCTTGCACAAATAGGCATGATGTAGCTATAGTCTAAATACATTGCATGTGATTACAAAATAAGGGACTACCATCCCACAGAAGCGCAACATTTAAGGGACTCACAATAGGAGAGCCATCATACATTGTTGAAGGGCAAAGGGGTCCTACACGTCCTAAGAAAAATTGGAGATGGTGAACAAATTATAACAAGTTCTCCATCAAATGATGTTCCCCCTTCTAACCTTGGTGAGGAGGTGGGGTATCAGAACCTACACTCCACGATTCAAAACCCAAGTTCTGATCTCCATCAACGTCAAGTGTTCAATAAGGGAGCACAAACACATGACAAGGATAGGCATTCAGATTGTCATCACGATTAGGGCCATAACCACCAAAGAGAATGTAAGAAACATCATCAGGGTGATGGTTCCCCTTCTTCTTCCCCTTTATCACATCATTCACCATCTTCTTCCACATCAGGATGTAGTCACAAAGAGCACAACGGTGAGGATAAGGGTAAGCAACATAAGAGAGCTTGACGAGAGAGTCGAGAGAGAGGACGAGGGCATTCGAGAGAATCAAGGAATAGAAGGGAAAGTAGGGAACCATGTAGGCATCATAGAAGTTATGAGAGAGATGACCATGATGAACCCCTACTAGCAACCCGGAGTATGTTAGACATTACGGAGGCAATTAGAATACCTACAAGGCACCAAAAAGATAGTCAGATCAAGAGACTAGACATGAATAATATCACACAATTTGAGGGGGGATACAATGCTAATTCGCAGAATCACTTACAAGCATTCTATGATGCCTACACCTTGCAAAACATTGAAATTGAGTGAAAAAAGTTAAAGTTGTTTCCTAGGACACTCATAAAAGAAGCAGAAAGTTGGTACCAGTCCTTAGAATCGAAATCCATTAGACGGTGGAGTACGATGCTAGAATTGTTCAATGATAAATACCAAAAATACTCCA
Organism: Gnetum montanum; assembly: GCA_015680685.1. Lineage (NCBI taxonomy): Eukaryota > Viridiplantae > Streptophyta > Gnetopsida > Gnetales > Gnetaceae > Gnetum > Gnetum montanum. The sequence continues at coordinate 107,242 of MNCI01032963.1, read as the reverse complement.
GAGTGTCCAACTTGCGTAAGCAGATCCAAGGATGGAAGCAGGGTAATCATGAACCCTTGGATGCTGCCATGGGCTGATATTATGCATTGCTACATCATTGACTAGGCCATGGCTATGCACAACGAGATCAACTACACCACCTTGTATATGGGCTAAGGCATGAAACTAGAAGAACACTTGGGACACATGCCCAAGGGAGATTATCTAAACTTAGGTCCCATGAAGTTCATAGGCTATTGGAGCAAGTAGCTAAGGAAGAAGGGGAGCTACAGAAAAGAGAAAGCACGAAAGAATATAACTGCGATCATTCCCTCCAAAAGAAGGGAGTAAGATTCTGTGAGGAATAGGATGAGTCCCCACTCGAAGAGTTGGTGAATAGAAAAACCTTACTGCTTCAAAAGTTAACAATTGAAATGTCAGCTAAGGTGGATCAAATGCAGGACTCCTTATACAGTAGATTTGAAACTGTTTTAAAAATCATAGAGGAGTCTAAGGAGAGAAGTAGTGACCATGATAAGAAAAAGTGGATAGATTCAGGCCATGCATGTGACAAGGGTAAGGGAAAATGACTATTGTTGATGAGGTTGTGGATTCGGATATATACAATGATAGTGGATGTGAGATCTACCAATATGACCATCCGAACGGATGTTGCCCAATAATCTCGCATCTGCAAGAGTCCGGGGTGTATGCAATTAACCCAAGACTTAACAAACAGCAGGCACCCCGAAGGTTACCTTATCCCCAAGGTAACCCAAGACAGTTCCACCAATCGTTAACGTACTATCCAAGTGGAACTCCACCACAAACTATCGAGCAACACCAGCAGTGGAAATACCCATAGTCATGGAGGATGCCACCGCCTAGGAAACAATACCCTTACCAGAAACTGGATCCATATGGCTATTACGTGCAACAGTCCATCTCTCCAAGTGACTCTATGGGTCACGTGACTCCACAATGGCACTACCAAGTTTAGAAGTATTTTAAGAATCCCTCTCTTGTAAGGGACACCCTACGTGCATACCATCCTCCCAATCCATCCACATCTCTTACACCAATAGTTCCACTACCACCCGCTCTAATGATGCAAGGGGAATTCTCCACTGAACCACAACAATGTAATGCTATGAGAGTTGTAAAACTTCAACCCACTACTGGTTCTAACAACCACACAAAAAGAAGATCCTTCTTTAGAACCAATAGTCCAAACAAGCTCTCAAAACTACAAGTGGTTGAATCTTTGACCACTCCTGTATCAAGTAAGGCTTCCGAGCTCCCTTCAAACCAACAATAAAGCTCAATGCATATGGTTATGTTAACACATATTGTTATTGATTGGATAAAGGTAGGCCACCTTCCTAGGAAACTCTGTAATTTCAAAAGTCCATTAATCTAGCTCCAAGTCGCTGGGAACCACGTAAGGCTCTTCTTGACTCAAGTTCTGGAGTCAACTTGATATCGCCAAAAATGTATAAAGCATGGAACCTACCTTCACTCAAAAAGAGAAATATTTAATTAGAGTTGGCTGACCAGTCCATCACTATCCCTTTGGGACTTATGGAGGACATTGTTACCATTATGTGTGGTTGGTCCTACCCATCTAATTTCCTAGTGATAGAAATTAACAATAACAAAGGAGACTTCCCAATTATAATGGGGAGGGTATGGCTCAACACCATCAACACATGCCTAGGAATCTATGATCTTCCCTTGGAAATATCTAAGGAAAAAATTTATGGAAAGATTGAGAAGAAGAAAGTTCCATGCATCACATACAGTGATACTGAGGGTGAGGACATACAGGAATGCTCAGCATCTCCTGTATATAACTGGTGTGCCAAGGAAACTCAGATACAAAGGTGCTTGTATGACGCAACCACACAATAAGAGATCACCCAGTGGTCGATAGCTAATTAAGAGAGTAAGCCACCAATATGCATGGAACTAACTAGGGGAACAACTCGCAACCACAACGAAGGCATAGATACATTGGAGTATGAGCATCACCAACTTCCAACCCTTAATCTGAAAACATCAGTTGGGAGAAGTTGGACACTTTTAAAGAATTCAAACAAATGCTCATTATTTCTGATCTCTCCCTTTCAATTCAGTCATGGGGAAGATGGCCACCTATGTTAATCAATTGAGGCCCTTAGTTCTTTTAAGTTTTTATTTTACAAATTCCTTTAACTTTTCTTGTTTTTGTTTTACAACATTGTTTATACTTTTTCATTTCTTTGTGTGTGTGTGTGTGTATGTGTGTGTGTTATCCATCTTGTTAAGTTTGTCACCCAATAAGTGCTCTTAATGATGGTATGAACTGTTTTTCTATTGGTTGCTAATGTTTGGTTTTTACCTTTAAGTCATGATGTTGATACTAAGGTATGGCTTTTTTGATATAGCAGGCAATGAGTCCACATCATTCATCCATCCATAAATTCCTATGGTTTCTCTTAGCTTGGAATTATACAGTCACCTTTCTCAATAATAAGAACTAGCAACGAATCGGTGATTGGGTATTTCTCAAACTAAGGAAGGACTCAAGGATTGAAAAGGGTGTGGCTTCAAGAGACCTTGATGCGTTTGTGTTGGCCATTCTCTTGGGTGCTTGGATGTTTTCTTTTTGAGTTTTCTTACTTTTTCGACATCACCTAATTATCAGGAAGCTGAGTGTAACGACGAAAAACGTCGACAGCTAGAGATACCGACTGAAATTCCATGTACACAGTTTTTACCACGGATCCGCGCAAGGGCTAAGCTGGAAAAACGAATCCGTGGTGCCCTGAATGGTCTTGTCGATCAGACAGGGACTTACGGGTCAGTAAAAATAATGCTGATTATAGATCGATCGTAAAACGGTAAGACAACGACGTAATTGAACCACTGCGAGGATAACGCCAAAACGCCGAAAAGATGCGAATCGGGAGCAAAAATCGTGCAATTTGCAAAGATCAAAGATCTATGTTTCAATGCCAAATAGAATGCATGATTGGGTGTATACAATGTTACAATGGGAGAAAACCCCCAACAAATTGAATACAAAGATGAGCACAAAACAACAAGAAAACTGCCTAGGCAGAAGTCTGATCTACCTTTTGGACCAAGGCTTAGGTGCAGGAATGGTCAAGCTCTGAAGTCTAACGATCTTCGAACCGATAGGACCTGCTAACCGGGTGAGACAACTCTACAATTTCCGTTCTGCTTCTCGGCTTCAGATAGATCTGCTGTTGGGGCTCGGGCGTGCTGTGTTTCGTTTCTGCTAAAGGATGGTGTTTGCTGCCAAGAGGTTGCTCTTGTTTCTCTGTTTCAGGGTGATAAGTGTTCCCTTGCTCAGAAAATGCTCTTGTCCTCTTAATCTGCTGTGAAAAGTGATAAGTGCTCTGGTGCTCTGTTAACTTGGCTTCTTGCTAACTGCCTATATCCTTCCCCCCCTCCTCTTTTATATGTGTCAACCGGGGTATTTATAGGCCGCGACACGCACAACCCTGATGATGTGGGCCCGAATGTCGCGGATCCTGTTGACTTGCCTCTTTTAAGTCGAACTGCGAATACGCACAACACGCTCATTTGCGTGCTGTGTGTGTGAAGAACAAGCCCATGATAGGCGTGTCTCGGCTGCGTTTGCGCTCATTCGCGTTGTGTTGCGTGTATGAGTGCAATCTCGATGTAACAAGCACGTGCTCAGGCTTGTTTTATGCTCATCACGCAACTGTGTGTGGCGCAGCGTAAATGAGCGTGCACTTGCATTCTGACCTACGCACGAGTATGCATCGCCGCGTAATGCGCGTAAAGATTAGTTGGTCAAGCACTGCGCGAGAACAAGTGCCAACCCGTCGTGTCTCTCTGGATTTTCCCTTAATTATCCTGGAGCTTATCACGCTCATCACGCTACCGTGCGTGATGAAGCATGAACTTGTCCTTAGACAATTTTAACTATCTTCGGAGCTTATTACGCTCATCACGCTGCCGTGCGTGATGGAGCGTAAACTTGTCCTTAGACAAATTTGAGGCGCCTTCATTGTCGTGGAGCTTATCCCGCTCATCATGCTGCCGTGCGTGATGGAGCGTGAACTTGTCCTTAGACAAATTTGAGGTGCGCTTCTGCTCAAATTACGAATCTTCGCCTGAGGCCGACCCGTAATTTTCACGGTGTTTCAATGGCCCCTCTTTGTTGACGGTTAGAGGGCATACCCGAAGAACGTCGACAAAGAATGCGAAACAACGGATTGGTAGAAGCAAGAATAACGTTCCTCCATGACTACTCAGGTATTGCTCCGTTTAAGTAGAAGGAGAAGGCTTGCGAGTATGAGAAGTAGAAGGGTGTAATTGGAAACAGGTTCGGGGAAGAGGCAAACGGTGTGTTTATTAATGTCAATAGGAATGCTTTCAGACGAGCGTAACGCATCAATCTGAGATATCTCTGTTACAAATTGTAGCAGGAATGCGTGCAAAAGGAGCGTGAAACACCGTGAAAATTACGGGTCGGCCTCAGGCGAAGATTCGTAATTTGAGCAGAAGCGCACCTCAAATTTGTCTAAGGACAAGTTCACGCTCCATCACGCATGGCAGCGTGATGAGCGTGATAAGCTCCATGACAATGAACGCGTCCCAAATCTGTTCAAGGACAAGTTTACGCTCTCTCACGCACAGCAGCATGATGAGCGTAATAAGCTCCAAGACAGTGAAGACGCCCCGAATTTGTCTAAGGACAAGTTTATGCTCTATCACGCACGACAGCGTGATGTGCGTAATAAGCTCCAGGAAAGTTAAGGGCACTTGTTCTCGTGTGGCGCTTGATTAACTAATCTTTACGCACCTTACGCAGTGATGCGTACTCGTGCGTAGGTCAGAATGCAAGTGCGCGCTCATTTACGCTGCGTCACGCATAGTTGCGTGACCAGCGTAAAACAAGCCTGAGCGCGTGGTTGTTATATCAAGATTGCACTCATACACGCAACGCAACGCGAATGAACGCAAACGCAGCCGAGACACGCTTATCATGGGCCTGCTCTTCACACGCACCGCACGCAAACGAGCGTGTTGTGCGTAGTCGCAGTTCGACTTAAAAGGAGCAAGCCAACAGGATCCACGACATTTGGGCCCACATCATCAGGGTTGCGCGTGTCACGGACTATAAATACCCCGGTTGACACATGAACAAAAGGGGAAATCAACCAAAAAAAAGGGGATTGAGCAGTTGGCATGAAGACGAGTTAACAGAGCACTAGAGCACTTATCACTTTTGACAGCAGACCAAGAGGACATGAGGGAACACTTATCACCCTGAAACAGAGAAACAAGAGCAACCTCTTGGCAGCAGACACTATCCCTTAGCAGGAACAGAACGCAGTGCGCCCGAGCCCGAACAGCAGATCTATCTGAAGCTGAGAAGCAGAACGAAAATTGCAGAGTCGTCTTGCCCGGTTAGCAGGTTCTATCGGTTCGAAGATCGTTAGACTTCAGAGCTTGACCATTCCTGTACCTAAGCTTTGGTCCAAAAGGTAGATCAGACTTCTGTCTAGGCAGTTTTCTTGCTGTTTTGTGCTCATCTTTGTATTCAATTTGTTGGGACTTTTCTCCCACTGTAATATTGTATACACCTGGCCACGCATTCTATTTGGCATTGAAACATAGATCTTTGATCTTCGCAAATTGCACAATTTTTGCTCCCGATTCACATCTTTTCGGCGTTTTGGCGTTATCTTCACGGTGGTCCATTTACATCATTGTCCTACCATTTTACGATCGATCTACAATTAGCATCATTTTTTACTGACCCGTAAGTCCCTGTCTGATCGACAAGATCGTTCAGGGCATGACGGATTCGTTTTTCCAGCTTAGCCCTCGCGCGGATCCGTGGTAAAAACTGTGTACACGGAATCTCGGTCGGTATTTCTAGCTGCCGACGTTTTCCGTCGTTACAGTTTTCTGGTGCTAGAAGGAGGGCCTTCAGGCTCCGATCCGAATATTTCGGGTAACCCTATTAGCGATCTATACCCTAGGCCGTAGACATAATACCTCTAGGGAGGTGTAAGGTCAATCGTGTGGTATCCGATCGGTCACAAAGATGATTTCTTTGAAATCCGGTAGGGTAGAAAGCCTTTTGTGCTGTTTGCCAACTTTTCTCTTTGTCAAATCCGATTTCAAGTAATTTTTTCATCCTTGATCCATGGACTCTTACTACGTTAACGCGACAGCCACAACCGCCATGGTCACTGTCGACCCGGGCGTCACGCCCGTGAACCCAACGGTGGCCACGTGGCCAGCCACCGGTACAACCGGTCCTCAGGGACCCCTGCGTTGTTCATTAAGGCTTCAAGGGAAAGATCCCATATTTACGATCATAACCCCTGAGGACTACAACTTTATTTGCGTCAAGATCCAGGTGAGGTTGGCTCTCAGCCGAGCTGGGCTTGAGGCAAAACGCAACTTTGAGGTGCTCCACCGAGGAGGTTACGATTTCAAGCCAACAGCTTATGATATAATCCTCTTGACCGAGCACCAAAACGAGCTGATTTCTCAGCTGATCATGGCTAGAGGCCAGGCCTCATAGCCTACGGTAGAGCCCAAGCGTGAGGAGGAAGCAGAGGCAGAGGACGAATTCACGGCCATGTCGAAACATTCGTTCCATACCCTGTCTCCTCAGACATATGTAAATCCATTGTTCCCTTTCAACGGAGAGATGGCTTCTATAGACTCGGCCGTGACCATGCAGATGCACATACCCGTTCTCCCTCAGGCCAACGCGCAGCCGTCTGGGTCTCACCAGGCCAACGCGCAGCCGTCTGGGTCTCACCAGGCCAACGTGCAGCCGTCTGGGTCGCACCAGGTAAACGCGCAGCCTTCTGAGATGGAACTGCAGTATAACGCGGGGACATTTCCGTTGCAGCAGACAGTGAACATTCCGGCGGCTGGACTGACGGCCACCATTCCCCATTTCATCCCCCACGTACAGACTCACGCCACGTCTTCGACTCGTCCCGAAGTGTTCCCGCCTCTGCCGACTCAACAGCATGTTGCGACCGTGCCGCCGCAAACTTTTGTCCAGTACCCTGCGACGAGTCACTAGGCTAACCCTGCGATGAGTCATTGGGTCAACCCGGCAATAGGCCAGCAAATGCAGGCAACTTACAATGTCCAGCCCCCGCCAGCACCGGCAGCGCAATTTTCACGGGTGCTTCCTCGTTATACTTATCACTACGCCCAGCAGCAGGCTGCGGCTAACCCCCCATCACAGGTCGATGGGTGGTGGTCTTCGCAGGCCCCTTAGACTGTAGGGATCCCTGCCCCACCAGCTGTCACCCAACCACCCCCGGCATTTCAATGGCCAAGGGCTGTCCATCCAGTCCCTCCGCTTGCTGCACATCAGCCTGCTGCACAGCCGCCCGCGACACAACCGCAGCCGTTGACAGGTCTGGATCAAGCGTTCCAACTTATCCAGACACTTACTGAGGAGGTTCGATGCCTTAAGACCGCTGGATCTGACACCATTCAGATCACAGATTTCTACCAAGATGATCCGATTAATCCAGCGGTCCCCGTGTTGTCGCTACCACCAGGGATGTCCCTCCCACATTTTACTAAGTACAATGGGGAGGGGGATCCCAACACTCACTTGGCCACCTTCAGGTCCGAATCCTTGTTATTGCAACCATGGCCGCACACCCTGGTCAGAGTTTTTGCAATGTCGTTAACAGGAAAGGCTTTAGACTGGTACAGAGCTCTCCCACGCTCTTCCATTACAACATTGGAAGAGCTGTTGACCCAATTCGTGACCGGATTGAGATACAACATGAAACCGGAAGTCACGTTGGAGCAGCTTATGGGGGTGAAACAAGACCCACTCGAGCTGGTCCAAAAGTTCATACAGCGTTGGAACGCTACCTTGAATGAGATCCGTGACCTGATCGCGGACTCCCGTCTGCTGGCCATATTCAAGGGAGCGGTCAATGACTTTATCAAGTCCAAGCTGTATTACCTTTCCCCAGGAGACATACGCCAGGCCTTCGCCCAGGTCCGGAGCATCCAAGATGCCGCGGAAGCTAGCAAAGACCCGACGTACATTGCTTACAGAAATACGCACAACAAGGCTAAGGACAAAGGTAAGCCAGCAACCACCACTGTAGTGGCACTGACTGAGAACGCCAAAAACAAGGGCAAGAAGGCCCCAGCGACAGCGTCGCCTGAGACCACGGCTAGTGCCAGCACTGGCCAGCCCACGGTTGCCCCTCAACAGCCCCCCAGCCAAAGCTGAATTTTGAGCGTAAAGACCGTTCAAAATACGCGGCTCTTCCAGTGAAACACTCTGAACTGCTTAAACAACTGTTAGCAGCAGGACACATTCAACCCAAGAAAGTGTCCGAGGAAGCCCTGAAATGTCACAGACGGCACTGTGAACTGTCGAAGGATCCTTCCTTAGCGTTGCCTAACGAGCCGGCAGTTCCGAGATCTTTCCGGCTAGATCGATTTTGTGACTACCATCAGATGTGTGGTCACGATACGGATTACTGCTGGGCGTTGAAAGACGATATTCAACGCATGATCGACGAAGGTCATCTGAAGCTGGACAGCAATAACCCAACACGTCTAGAAAACCAGACATTACATGTCTATAAGGATCCGTTAAACGCAACTTACGTTCCTTATACAATCACTGTGGTGAGTACGGACAGTGAGCGTAAAGGGCCACCAAAGCAAGCATTTGTTTTGCGTGTGCCCACCAGCTCACAAAAGGGGGCAACTACTTCTTCGGCAGCGGGTGGGGTCTCATGGCCGCCGTTCATTATAC
>MNCI01032963.1:48454-91300 GCA_015680685.1 Gnetum montanum | reverse complement strand
TCCGTCCTTCATGGATGGCTTTTCAGGCTATAACCAGATTCGCATTAACCCAGAACACCAGTTGACAACAACTTTTATGACACCCTGGGGAACATTTTGCTACACCATGATGCCTTTTGGTTTGAAGAACGCCAGAGCAACGTACCAGCGAGCCATGACGTACATCTTTAGCGACTATCTCCTAGGAAGGCTGAATGATTATGTAGACGACATAGCTGTAAAGTCTTTGAAGTCGGAAGATCATTCGGAGGACCTGGGGTTAGTCCTTAAGAGATGCGCCACGCACGAGCTCCGGCTTAACCCAAAGAAGTGCATATTCGGAGTCAAAACCGGACGCATGCTGGGGTTTGTGGTGTCTGAAACCGGCATACGAGTTGACCCTGATAAGGTCCAAGCCATTATCGCGTTACAACCTCCCACAGATCTCAAGCAACTCCGCGGGTTACAAGGACGATTGCAATTCATACGCAGGTTCATTTCAAGATTAACCGACAGATTACATCCCATGCAGCACTTGCTGAAAAAGGGGGTTAATTTTGAATGGACCGACTATTGCCAGCGTGCGTTTGACAGTCTGAAACAGGAATCGCAGCATTTGCCAACGGTCTTCCCGCCACAAAGGGACCTACCTTTCTTCATCTACCTCGCCACTTCGGACGTATCAATAGTGGCGTTGCTCTGTCAGAGAAGAGATGACGGATCAGAGATGCCCATCTACTATCTGAGTCACGCTCTATGTGCGTACGAGACGAGGTATAACGATGTAGAGCGTAATTTCTTAGCGTTAGTTTTTACGCTCAAGAAATGTAGGCATTATCTTTTTCGTAGCCAGGTTAACGTTATTTGCAAAAATAACATACTTAGAGCAATTACACGTAGTTTACACGAAAGTAGCAAAATAGCTCGCTGGAAGGCTATCACCGCGGAGTTCGACCTCCACTATATTGGCCAGTCATCTATGAAGGGTCAAGCGATAGCCGACCAGTTAACCACCTCGCCGATTGACAATCATGCCACTGTAGAACCAGAGTTCCCTGATGAACATGTACATAGTTTAAGCCCTGCTTCGGCAGGCCTCGAAGCAACATTATACTTTGATGGAGCTTCAACAGCCAGAGGCGGCAGTGTAGCCACTGTTCTTACGCTCTCACCTGAGGATGTGCATCTACACGCTTACCGACTGACCTTCCCTTGTACGAACAATGTGGCAGAGTACGAGGGGCTCCTCAGGGGACTACTAACTGCAGGTGAACTCGATGTTCAACACCTGGCAGTTAGGGGCGATTCGATGCTGGTCATAAATCAAATCACTGGAGTCTACGCCTGCAAGGCGGTACACTTGCAGCCGTACTGTGATCAGGCTAAAGACCTCCTGAAGCGATTTATGACCTTCGACGCCCAACACGTCCCACGAGTTGATAACACGCTGGCTGACGCACTGGCCACTCTGGCTTTACACGTACCGTCACACTTGTTTAACACCTGCCCCGCATTGATTACAAATTGCGTAGATCCTATCATTCAGACGGCGCAAATCTCCTCTCTTACAGAGGAAAGCACGCCTGAGTGGTACGATCATATCAAATCTTATCTTTTACAGGGTGAGTTACTAGCTACTTTAACGCGCGCACAAAGAGACGCAACCCGTAAACGCGCTAAGCACTACGTCATCTTCGGAGACAGTACTCTCTGTAGACGCTCCTTTGATGGCGTGTTGCTCACCTGCGTTAACACAGACCAAGCACAGCACATTGTCAACGAAGCTCACGAGGGACTGTGCGGTGGCCATGTAGCACCATGGGCTATGGCCCTAAAAATCCGTCACCTAGGGTACTACTGGCTGCGCATGGAAAGGGATTGTCTGACAAAGGTTAAGACCTGTGACACATGTCAACGTCATGCAAATCTCATCCACGTGCCACCCACAGAGTTGCACATGACGCAGATAACCTGGCCATTCCAATGATGGGAACTAGACATTATCGGACCCATCGCGCCAAAATCTTCCGCAGGACATAGCTTCATCATTACTGCTACCGAGTACTTCACGAAGTGGGTAGAAGCTGTTCCCCTACGGAAAATTACATCTCAACAGGTTTGCCATTTTATCTTGGACAACATAGTAACTCGATTTGGTCTCCCAATGACTATTGTGACCGATAACGGGCCACAGTTTAGCAGCGTGGATACCAAATCCTTCTATGACAACCTATTCATCAGACAGTCATTTTCCTCCCCTTACTACCTGCAGGCAAATGGTCAAGCTGAAGCATCGAACAAGATTATCATCAACTTACTCAAGAAAATGCTCGACGGCAACAAAAGCCGGTGGCATGAACAGATCTTCTATGTGCTATGGGCATATCGTACTACGTGTAAGATAGCTACAGGTAGTATGCCCTATAGCCTGGTTTACGGATCTAAGGCGGTGCTACCTCTCGAGTTGCAGATCCCTTCTCTGAGGATGGTCCTCTCCACCGTTATAAATGAGGCTAAACACACCGAGGCTCGGATAGCGGACTTGGAGTCATTGGAACAGAAGCGGATACAGGCTCTTGAGGCAATTGAAAGATATCAGGAGAAGCAGAGGCAAAAGCATCATCACAACCTTCAGCAACGTCTGATCAAGAAAGGAGATCTGGTTCTCAAAGCTGTGCATGAACCAGCAGGCAAGTTCTCTGCAAATTGGGAAGGCCCTTTCTTGGTGACCGACGCATACAACAACGGAGCGTTCAAATTGGCAGACGTTAATGGCAACGAGCTGACAAATCCTGTGAATCATTTGTATCTAAAGCGGTACTTCATTTAGTAGCGACGACGGTGTTAACAAAAGGTATGACGGCTATCGTCCGCTACGACGTTAAACTGGCATCACACGTCCGCTATGACGTAAAACTGGCACTGCACGTCCGCTACGATGTTAAACTGGCACCGACCGTCTGCCATGACGCTAAACTGGCATACTTTGCACGCGTCCGCCACGACGCTAAACTGGCAAGCGGTTACCGTCCGCCACGACGTAAAACTAGCACTATTGTACAGGTCTGCCAAGACGAAAAACTGGCACCCTTTGCACGCGTCCGCCACGACGCTAAACTGGCACAGGTAAGCAGCCGTCTGCTGAGACGTAAAACCAGCACAGATCTATCCCTGGGTCACGACGTAAAACTGACATCCACAGCACGGTCTGCTGAGACCCTAAACCAGCCTATCCACCGTCCGCCATGACGAAAAACTAGCGCTTCTCGATCCGCCCGGACTTTAAACAGGGACCATGGTTTACTGGGACTTAAAACCAGTAACAACAGTCTACCAGGACTCAAAACTAGGATTCATACGCATCAAGTGAGCGGGATCATCTCGGACACTGCTGCACAGCCAACCGGGTGGGACGTTGAGACAGCTCCGGCGTCCCCACCCTCCGGCATCTTACTGATTCCTCGGACAGGCACAGAGGCATCTTACTGATCCCTCGGAGATGCCGCCACCGTGTCCGCCATGGTGGAAGCAGCTCCGGGAGTTTAGCCTCGTTAGCGGGAGCCCCAACGAACCCCTCGTTGGTCACCGCTCTGCGAGTCTCCGCCAATCATCGCTATCGGACGCTGGCTTCGCAAATTCATCTGGCCAGTTCCCAGGGCGATTAGCGAGCTGCACTGCATCCGATGCCTTTTTGCAATGATATGCAGGGCCGAGTCATCAGGATTGGCGGCCTCGCCCATGTGCTCTAGCTTCGTCTTGACAGTACATTGGCTCTGATTAACATCCGACAACATTGGCTCCAAAAGCCCCGTTTGTTGTCTATAAGCAATGGCGTCCTATATTTTCTTTTGTGGTTGCAGGCTGCTTAACTTGGAGGATGTCATTCAAAGGTGCATACATCTGAGCGGCGAAGTACAACAGCGTGCTGAAATGGCTGCTCAAGTTTGTCCACCCACTCAGTTTTGTACATTTCTTCCCGACACACGCCTACACTTCATCCTTGTTCCCTTCTTCCCCACCACCCAGTTCCCATACGCAGTGTTCCATACGCAAATCTTCATTTTTTGCATCCACGCTAGCAGAGACATCGCGAAAGTGATGCGCAACGCTCCTTTCGTACGCATTCCTGCTACAATTTGTAACAGAGATACCTCAGATTGACGCGCTACGCTCGTCTGAAAGCATTCCTGTTGACATAAATAAACACACCGTTCGCATCTTCCCCGAATCTGTTTCCAATTGCACCCTTCTACCTCTCCTACTCGCAAGCCTTCTCCCTCTACATAAACAGAGCAATACCTGAGTAGTCATGGAGGAACGTTGTTCTTGCTTCCGCCAATTCGGTGTTTCGCATTCTTTGTCGACGTTCTTCGAGAATGCCCTCTAACCATCAACAAAGAGGGGCCATTGAAACACCGTGAAAATTACGGGTCGGCCTCCGGCGAAGATTCGTAATTTGAGCAGAAGCGCGCCTCAAATTTGTCTAAGGACAAGTTCACGCTCCATCACGCACGGCAGTGTGATGAGCGTGATAAGCTCCACGACAATGAACGCGTCCCAAATCTGTTCAAGGACAAGTTTACGCTCTCTCACGCACAGCAGCATGATGAGCGTAATAAGCTCCAAGACAGTGAAGACGCCCTGAATTTTTCTAAGGACAAGTTTATGCTCTATCACGCACGACAGCGTGATGTGCGTAATAAGCTCCAGGACAGTTAAGGGCACTTGTTCTCGCGCGGCGCTTGATTAACTAATCTTTACGCACCTTACGCAGCGATGTGTACTCGTTCGTAGGTCAGAATGCAAGTGCGCGCTCATTTACGCTGCGTCACACATAGTTGTGTGACCAACGTAAAACAAGCCTGAGCGCGTGGTTGTTATATTAAGATTGCGCTCATACACGCAACGCAACGCGAATGCGCGCAAACGCAGCCGAGACACGCTTATCATGGGCCTGCTCTTCACACGCACCGCACGCAAACGAGCGTGTTGTGCATAGTCACAGTTCGACTTAAAAGGAGCAAGCCAACAGGATCCGCGACATTCGGGCCCACATCATCAGGGTTGCGCGTGTCGCGGACTATAAATACCCCGGTTGACACATGAACAAAAGGGGAAAAACAACAAAAAAAAGGGGATTGAGCAGTTGGCAAGAAGACGAGTTAACAGAGCACCAGAGCACTTATCACTTTTGACAGCAGACCAAGAGGACAAGAGCATTTTCTGAATGAGGGAACACTTATCGCCCTGAAACAGAGAAACAAGAGCAACCTCTTGGCAGCAGATACTATCCCTTAGCAGGAATAGAACACAGTGTGCCCGAGCCCCAACAGCAGATCTATCTGAAGCTGAGAAGCAAAATGAAAATTGCAGAGTCGTCTTGCCCGGTTAGCAGGTCCTATCGGTTCGAAGATCGTTAGACTTCAGAGCTTGACCATTCCTGTACCTAAGCTTTGGTCCAAAAGGTAGATCAGACTTCTGTCTAGGCAGTTTTCTTGCTGTTTTGTGCTCATCTTTGTATTCAATTTGTTGGGACTTTTCTCCCACTGTAATATTGTATACACCCAGCCACGCATTCTATTTGGCATTGAAACATAGATCTTTGATCTTCGCAAATTGCACAATTTTTGCTCCCGATTCACATCTTTTCGGCGTTTTGGCGTTATCTTCGCGGTGGTCCATTTACATCGTTGTCATAGCATTTTATGATCGATCTACAATCAGCATCGTTTTTTACTGACCCGTAAGTCCCTGTCTGATCGACAAGACCGTTCAGGGTACCACGGATTCGTTTTTCCAACTTAGCCCTCGCGCGGATCCATGGTAAAAACTGTGTACACGGAATCTCGGTCGGTATTTCCAGCTGCCGACGTTTTCCGTCGTTACAGAGCATTGCGCATCACTTTTGCGATGTCTCTGCTAGCGTGGGTGCGAAAAGTGAAGATTTGCATATGTGAATGCTGCGTATGGGAACTGGGTGGTGGGGAAGAAGGGAACAAGGATGAACTGTAGATGCGTGTCAGGAAGAAATGTACAAAACTGAGTGGGTGGGCAAACCTAAGCAGCCATTTCAGCACACTATTGTACTTCGCCATTCAGATGTACGCACCTTTGAATGACATCCTCCGAGTTAAGCGGCCTGCAACCACAAAAGAAAACAGAGGACACCATCGCTTATAGACAACAGACGAGGTTTTTGGAGCCAATGCTGCCGGATGTTAACCAGAGCCAATGTACTGTCAAGACGAAGCTAGAGCACGCGGGCGCGGCCGCCAATCCTGATGATTCGGCCCTGCATATCGTCGCAAAAAGGCATCAGATGCAGTGCAGCTCGCTGGTCGCACTAGGAACTGGCCAGATGAATCTGTGAGGCCAGCGTCCGATAGCGATGATTGGCGGAGACTCGCAGAGCCGTGACCCACAAGGGGTTCTTTGGGGCTCCCGCTAACGAGGCTAAACTCCCGGAGCTGCTTCCACCGCAGCGGACGTGGTGGCGGCATCTCCGAGGGATCAGTAAGATGCCTCTGTGCCTATCCGAGGAATCAGTAGGATGCCGGAGGGTAGGGACACCGAAACTGTCTCAGTGTCCCACCCGGCTGGCTTGCAGCTGTGTCTGAGATGATCCCGCTCTCTTGATGCGTATGAATCCCAGTTTTGAGTCCTGGTAGACTGCTGTTACTGGTTTTAAGTCCCAGCAGACCATGGTCCCAGTTTAAAGTCCGGGCAGACCGAGAAGTGCTAGTTTTTCGTCGTAGCGGACGGTGGATAGGCTGGTTTAGGGTCTCAGCAGACCGTGCTGTGGATGTCAGTTTTACGTCGTGACCCAGGGACAAATCTGTGCTGGTTTTACGTCTCAGCAGACGGCTGCTTACCTGTGCCAGTTTAGCGTCGTGGCGGACGCGTGCAAAGGGTGCCAGTTTTTTGTCTTGGCGGACCTATACAACAGTGCTAGTTTTACGTCGTGGCGGACGGTAACCACTTTCCAGTTTAGCGTCGTGGCGTACGCATGTAAACTATGCCAGTTTAGCGTCATGGCGGACGGTCGGTGCCAGTTTAACGTCGTAGCGGACGTGCAGTGCCAGTTTTACGTCGTAGTGGACGTGTGATGCCAGTTTAACGTCGTAGCGGACGATTACCGTCATACCTGTTGTCAACGCCGTCATCGCTGTTAGATGAAGTACCGCTTTAGATACACATGATTCACAGGATTTGCTAGCTCGTTGCCATTAACGTCTGCCAATTTGAACGCTCCGTTGTTGTATGCGTCGGTCACCAAGAAAGGGCCTTCCCAATGTGCAGAGAACTTGCCTGCTGGTTCACTCACAGCCTTGAGAACCAGATCTCCTTTCTTGATAGGACGCTACTGAAGATTTTGATGATGCTTTTGCCTCTGCTTATCCTGATATCTTTCAATTGCCTCAAGAGCCTGTATCCGCTTCTCTTCCAATGACTCCAAATCCGCTATCCGAGCCTCGGTGTGTTGAGCCTCATTTATAACGGTGGAGAGGACCATCCTCAGAGAAGGGATCTGCAACTCGAGAGGTAGCACCGCTTCAGATCCGTAAACCAGGCTATAGGGCGTACTACCTATAGCTGTCTTACACGTAGTACGATATGCCCATAGCACATAGAGGATCTGTTCATGCCACCACCTTTTGTTGCCGTCGAGCATTTTCTTGAGTAAGTTGATGATAATCTTGTTCGATGCTTCAGCTTGACCATTTGCCTGTGGGTAATAAGGGGAGGAAAAGGACTGTCTGATGCCTAGGTTGTCACAGAAGGATTTGGTATCCACGCTGCTAAACTGTGGCCCGTTGTAGGTCACAATAGTCATTGGGAGACCAAATCGAGGTACTATGTTGTCCAAGATAAAATGGCAAACCTGTTGAGATGGAATTTTCTGCAGGGGAACAGCTTCTACCCACTTCGTGAAGTACTCGGTAGCGGTAATGATGAAGCTATGTCCCGCGGAAGATTTTGGCGTGATGGGTCTGATAATGTCTAGTCCCCATCGTTGGAATGGCCAGGTTATCTGCGTCGTGTGCAACTCTGTGGGTGGCACGTGGATGAGATTTGCATGACGTTGACACGTGTCATAGGTCTTAACCTTTGTCAGACAATCCCTTTCCATGCGTGGCCAGTAGTACCCTAGGCATCAGATTTTTAGGGCCATAGCCCGTGGTGCTACGTGGCCGCCGCACAGTCCTTCGTGAACTTCGTTGACGATGTGCTGTGCTTGGTCTGTGTTAACGCAGGTGAGCAACACACCATCAAAGGAGCGTCTACAGAGAGTACTGTCTCCGATGATGACGTAGTGCCTAGCGCGTTTACGGGTTGCGTCTTTTTGTGCGCGCGTTAAAGCAGCTGGTAACTCACCCTGTAAAAGATAAGATTTGATGTAATCGTACCACTCAGGCGTGCTTTCCTCGGTTAAAGAGGAGATTTGCGCCTTCTGAATGATTGGATCTGTGCAATCTGTAATCAATGCGGGGCAGGTGTTAAATAGATGCGAAGGTACGTGTAAAGCCAGAGTGGCAAGTGCGTCGGCCAGCGTGTTGTCAGCTCGTGGGACGTGCTGGGCGTCGAAGGTCATAAATCGCTTTAGGAGGTCTTTAGCCTGATCACAGTAGGGCTGCAAGTGTACCTCCTTGCAGGCATAGACTCCAGTGATTTGATTTATGACCAGCATCAAATCACCCCTAACTACCAGGTGTTGAACATCGAGTTCGCCTGCAGTTAGTAGTCCCCTGAGGAGCCCCTTGTACTCTGCCACATTGTTCGTACAAGGGAAGGTCAATCGGTAAGCGTGTAGACGCACATCCTCAGGTGAGAGCGTAAGAACAGTGGCCGCACTGCCACCTCTGGCGGTTGAAGCTCCATCGAAGTACAATGTTGCTTCGAGGCCTGCCAAAGCAGGGCTTAAACTATGTACATGTTCATCAGGGAACTCTAGTTCTACAGTGGCGTGATTGTCAATCGGCGAGGTGGTTAACTGGTCGGCTATCGCTTGACCCTTCGTAGATGACTAGCCAACGTAATGGACGTTGAACTCCGCGGTGATAGCCTTCCAGCGAGCTATTTTGCTACTTTCGTGTAAACTGTGTGTGATGGCTCTAAGGATGTTATTTTTGCAAATAACGTTAACCTGGCTACGAAAAAGATAATGCCTACATTTCTTGAGCGTAAAAACTAACGCTAAGCAATTACGCTCGACATCGTTATACCTCGTCTCGTACGCACACAAAGCGTGACTCAGATAGTAGATGGGCATTTCTGACCCATCATCCCTTTTTTGACAGAGCAACGCTGCTATTGCCACGTCCGAAGTGGCGAGGTAGATGAAGAAAGGTAGGTCCCTTTATGGCGGGAAGACCGTTGGTAAATGCTGCAGTTCCTATTTCAGATTGTCAAATGCATGCTGGCAATCGTCGGTCCATTCAAAATTAACCCCCTTTTTCAGCAAGTGCTGCATGGGATGTAATTTGTCGGTTAATCTTGAAATGAACCTACGTATGAATTGCAATCGTCCTTGTAACCCGCGGAGTTGCTTGAGGTCTGTGGGAGGCTTCAACGCGACAATGGCTTGGACCTTATCAGGGTCAACTCGTATGCCGGTTTCTGACACCACAAACCCACGCATGCATCCGGTTTTTGACTCCGAATACACACTTCTTTGGGTTAAGCCGGAGCTCGTGCATGGCGCATCTTTTAAGGACTAACTCCAGGTCCTCTGAATGATCTCCTGACATCAAAGACTTTACAGCTATGTCGTCTACATAATCATTCAGCCTCCCTAGGAGGTAGTAGCTAAAGATGTACGTCATGGCTCGCTGGTACGTTGCTCCGGCGTTCTTCAGACCGAAAGGCATCATGGTGTAGCAAAATGTTCCCCAGGGTGTCATAAAAGTTGTTGTCAACTGATGTTCTGGGTTAATGTAAATCTGGTTATAGCCTAAAAAGCCATCCATGAAGGACAGAAGCGCATGCCCAGCTGTTGTATCCACTAGCTGGTCGATACTCGGTAATGGGAAGTTATCCTGGATTGTGGCTTTGTTCAAATCCCGGAAGTCTATGCATATGCGTATGCCCCCGGTCTTCTTTGACACAACCACAATGTTAGATACCCAGTCTGAATAATCGACCGCGCGTATGAAACTAGCCTGATATAGCTTGGTGATTTCATCACGCACTGTTAGCGCGATCTCTGGTTTGATTTTGCGTGCCTTTTACCTGACTACCTTGATCTGTGGGTCGAGGATGATATTATGCTGGACTAATCTAGGATCTAACCCAGGCATATCCTCATACGACCACGCAAAGACAGTGATGTTGTCTTGCAGGACTTGTATTATTGCGTTGCGCGTTTTCTCGTCCAGTAAGGAACTAACTTTAAGCGTCTTGGTCTCACCCCTGTGCGTAACGATAGGGACCTCACAAAGGGGGTCCTCAGTTATGTCTCCAGCCTCCAGGTCTAGCGTACGCGTCGACTGTTCTGGCCATTCTGGGGACATTTCTGATGTAGCTATAGTTACGCCTGCTAAAGGGGGGCTAACGTCTATGAATGTGGAATCAAGCTGCCTAACTAACTGCCCGTATGGGCCTGTCAAAACTAGAGGTGTTGCAACTGCGGCGTCCAACCTTCGTCTGCCCTGCAAAACCGGCAAGTGGGTAAATGGTTAGGAGACAGATGACGGGATGTCGCCAGACGTGGCATGCTAACAGAAAATGTGTAATCAATGTAACCCAATTAGGAGGTGATAAGATGGGGTAGTTTAACATCATTTCGGACAGATGAGCGTGCGATATCAACCGAATTAATACCAGATTTTTGGATTCCGTTTCGGAAAAGTTCCGCTTAAATCTGTGGTCAAGTCGGCAATCTTCGCGTATAAATAGGTGGTTTTTAGATGAAACTGGTTGTTTGACTATTTGGATTTGAATTTACAAGCAGAGGAAGAGCAGAGCAGAAAGAAAGAAGAGACGTGAGCTAGGAAGAACGGAGAGAAAGGCAGAGTTGTAAGTTGTTCTGATATCTGTAAGCAAGCCGTAAAGAAATCCCGCAACGAGCGTAATGGCACCAAAGGCGAAGAAGCAGAACACCAAACTGGCGAAACTCGACGAGGTGCAGGCTAACCTGAACCGCGTCTCGCAGGTGCTGATCGATGTCTGCGACCCGACGCCTCTCAACCGGTAAGCTCTTCTTTACGCTTGGTCTATTTTTTTTTGTCTAAATCTTTCTAGCGTAAATGCGTATGTCGAATTGTGGACCTCGGCATAATGCGAGTGTTTTTGTGAGGTTGCGTCCATTGCCGTTGTCAGGGACAAACCTTGCATTGTTGCAAGGGTTTGGGCAATTTCAGCCTGGTTTGGTTTTGCGATTTTTTTCTGTTAAATGTAAAGATGTAAATGTAGATGTGTTAATGCGCCTGGGTCGTTTTCTACAACATCGCGCTGAAACCCATCTTGCTTGTGTTGGATGTTATCGGGGTTTTATGCTGGTTAAACCCCATCGTCCCAAATGTCCCTCCTCCACACACAAGAGTGCAGGGGAAGGCCATCTCGTACCGAAAGGGGGCTTTGAAATTTCTGCAGTTTTTGCTACGTAATTTCAGCATCATCGTTTGGTCAAACGTGACCGGGGATGTTGCTGGCGCCATTCTGGAGCACCTGTTGCCAGGGTCTTCGCAGGGGATTCTGGCCTACCTGACAGACGGGGCGATTGAGATGGACAATCCCGAGGACTGAGCACTTAGCTCTCAGGGTCTGAGGAACTTGCAATGGATCTGGGATATGGCCCGCTTCAACTGCTACCACGCATACAATACGTTGTTCATGGCCCGCCATGTGTCAACGTATTTCCAGAACCCTCAAGGCACAGTATACTGCCTAGGCAAAACTCTGATCTACCTTTTGGACCAAGGCTTAGGTGCAGGAATGGTCAAGCTCTGAAGTCTAACGATCTTCGAACCGATAGGACCTGCTAACCGGGCGAGACAACTCTGCAATTTCCGTTCTGCTTCTCGGCTTCAGATAGATTTGCTGTTGGGGTTCGGGCGTGTTGTGTTTCATTTCTGCTAAAGGATGGTGTTTGCTGCCAAGAGGTTGCTCTTGTTTCTCTGTTTCAGGGCGATAAGTGTTCCCTTGCTCAGAAAATGCTCTTGTCCTCTTAATATGCTGTGAAAAGTGATAAGTGCTCTGGTGCTCTGTTAACTTGGCTTCTTGCTAACTGCCTATATCCTTCCCCCCCTCCTCTTTTATATGTGTCAACCGGGGTATTTATAGGCCGCGACACGCGCAACCCTGATGATGTGGGCCCGAATGTCGCGGATCCTGTTGACTTGCCTCTTCTAAGTCGAACTGCGACTACGCACAACAGGCTCGTTTGCGTGCTGTGCGTGTGAAGAACAAGCCCATGATAGGCGTGTCTCGACTGCGTTTGCGCTCATTCGCGTTGTGTTGCGTGTATGAGTGCAATCTTGATGTAACAAGCACGCGCTCAGGCTTGTTTTACGCTCATCATGCAACTGTGCGTGACGCAGCGTAAATGAGCGCGCACTTGCATTCTGACCTACGCACGAGTACGCATCACCGCGTAATGCGCATAAAGATCAGTTGGTGAAGCACTGCGCGAGAACAAGTGCCAACCCGTCGTGTCTCTCTGGATTTTTCCTTAATTGTCCTGGAGCTTATCACGCTCATCATGCTGCCGTGCGTGATGAAGCGTGAACTTGTCCTTAGACAATTTTAACTGTCTTCGGAGCTTATTACGCTCATCACGCTGCCATGCGTGATGGAGCGTAAACTTGTCCTTAGACAAATTTGAGGCACCTTCATTGTCGTGGAGCTTATCACGCTCATCACGCTGCCGTGCGTGATGAAGCATGAACTTGTCCTTAGACAATTTTAACTGTCTTCGGAGCTTATTACGCTCATCACGCTGCCATGCGTGATGGAGCGTAAACTTGTCCTTAGACAAATTTGAGGCGCGCTCCTGCTCAAATTACGAATCTTCGCCTGAGGCCGACCCGTAATTTTCACGGTGTTTCACTGAGTAAATAAAAATGGGGAGTCTTTGCATGGTGTGGTCCTCACACAAAAACACAAAAACACACAAAAAATAGTGAGAATTCAAAGCACACCCCTTAGACGAAACAATCATTTGGGCTACAAGCACTAGTTATTGAACTAAAATAAACATGTTCTCTCTAACTAAGGTCCTTTTTACTTCCTATTCTCTCCTCCTTTGTTTCGTCGAAATGGTGGTGGCTCTTTGAGGGATGCATTCTTATTACTCCAGGTGGATGGATTGGCCAAATGCATTAATGCAAAGTCATTGGATGTGGTTTGTTTAAGGTCGGACTTGGAATGGGATCTACTAAGTCACATTAATCATTAAATTCACAAGGGGTTGTACATCAGCTTGTTCTTAAGATTCCATTCCATTCTCTTTTTTCCATCCATCTTTCTCCATTGTTCACCTCATTGCCGGTTGTATCATTAGTGTATATTTTGGTTGATGCATTGTTTTCTTTTTGGTAAATTCTTGCAGTTAAGACTTTAACTCTTGTTCCAAATGACATTCCCAAAGCCTACGGACTCTTTGAATGTGGGTTTTTCAGGGCATTAAGGGCATGAGCCTGCTTTGGCGAGGACCCACTGGCATTCCTATTTGGTGCATCTATTAAATTCTTTCCCTTACTATTTTTTCAATCAAATCTATTTTGTTCATTTCCATCTTGACATCCACTTCATCGATGTTACCATTTTCTCTTTTTCTTCATCTTTCTTAATCCTTATCTTTTTCCATTCTCTCGCTACCGAAGGTTTACGATTAGTCATGGGGGTCTTGGTCTAGTTTTTTCCATTTTCTCCTAGCCCCTGCACCTTCGGTAGTCACCGATATTATATCTCCAGAATTTGCAATCAGCCATACCACAACTTAGCCAATGAACCTTACACCGAGGTAAGGTATCAATTGCATTATGATTCATTTACCCTCACTAATAAAAGACTATGTTGTGTGTGTAGATGGCAATCATGCAACAATGGATCGGATCTGGAGAAAACACTTGGAAAGGATCGGTGTTGAAACAATTATGCAAGGACCAGGATCGATGGCACGCTTATGGATAGACAATGAAAGGTGCAATCTTGGCATTGGCAGCAACAGACTTCTTCTCTCTCTCATTCTCTCTTAGCTTCCAAATAAGGCTTGATGTCAAATGTATAAAGTGTTCACTCTTGTTATCGTGAACACCAGTTTTGTCTTGTTCTGTAATGATGATCCGTTCACATGTCATCCCATTCACCATTATTTTCATTCAAGTCAATAATCCCATACCTTCCCAATATTTTGTAAGGAACTTGAGGATGAGTTTTTATTTGGTCATGGGGCTATGATGGGACATGATATCATATGGGCCATGATATCGCATATGCGATATCACGTCTTTCCCCGCGATATCACATACGCGATATTGTGGTCCACTGCTAGTTCTACAAATAAGAGGTGACTCTCACTTGTTTCTCCATCTAGATCTAGACCTTAGCCAAAATCTTGCCATTTTTTCATTTCAGAGTTAGAATAATTTTCATGTGCCCACAGTAGGAGCTCCAAAGTGAACGGATCTTTATTCAAGCAATTTTGTACGTGAGCACATAATTGTGTATGGCAATAAAGACGAACTATTGGATAAACCTTGCAATGCATGGACTAAGCTAAATAGGAATTTAATTATTATTATTTATTGTTCATCATTTAAATACTTTCTTAAGGACTTAATCTCTTTCAATCCTCAACTCTCGTAGTTAAGTGCATTCAGTATGACCGCTTCAAGCACATGTGTTACGCTTGGTAATCCTAGTAACAAATAGTGTTTGGTAACCCAGTAGCATTGCATTGGTTCAGGGTGTGAAACGGCAAGTGGGACCGAATATTGATGCTAGGTTAATTAAGGCTTAGTTAGTTAAATTTAGTTAATTAGTCTCTTCACCTTTTCCCTCTTAGCATAGGCGATAAAACATAAAAGATATAAAAATCACATGCCTCAAGTTTACTTAACCATACAATCATGACAAATAAAAGTAAGCTTGGGAGGACAACAACTGATTAACCTTAGGTGTTCCATAAGGTGTGTAGGTACTTAGTCTGTAGAGTTCAACCAGATCGCATGTGTAACGCTCGTATTCATATCGTTGAGTGTAGGGATACCTCGTCACTCATCAATTACCAATATCATTCGGATGGCTAGTTGTTGTAATACCAAGTGGTTCATCCTTACAAATAGCATAATCAATGTCTATCCACCCTAAATGAAGAAGAAATATCTCCTTCCAAAACTTATAATTATCACCTTTTAATTCAGAGATGTCACATTTAAAATCAAAGTAGCTTACATGTTGTACAACTACATAATTAAACATGCTTATGTCAATAAGTTTGAGGTTAAAACATCATAAGACATGTTTACCAATGTAAATCATGTAAAAATATAAATTAAATGACGTAAAATTGCCTATGGGCTAAATTTTAATTCAAAGATATTCATATATCCTTATGATGAAACCATGAAATTATATTCCTTTTCTTAATATCTATGGATAAATTAAAAAAATAATTTAACATATAATCCTAATTAATCATATTAAATACAATAAAAATTCTTGTGGGATAAAGTTTATTATATTACATATGATTAATTGCAATTTAATTTTCCATATGTAATCCAAAACGTTTAAAAATTTTGCACAAGTAAAGATGCTATGACTATTCTCTAATCATACAAAACAAAAAGATCAAAGTTACAATTTTATGCAAAAAAAAACTATGCACTATGAAATTTTTTATATTTTTTAAATAAAGAAACTTTATGCATAGTTCAAAACCCCAAAATATCACCTAAATGGGCACTCATCATGCCTTGCAAAAGGGACCCACACAAAGCAACATTGTAGAGGTTAGTAATTTTACAGGGACACCCATCACAATCATAAAAAGGCCTTCCACTTACTAACCGGTAATGACATCAAGATAAAGATAGAGATGAAGTGCTCTAATACTAAATGTAAGACAAAACTTGTGAATTGCAAAAGAAATTTTCATGTATAGATAACCAGAAATGCACAATGTAGAAACAAATGAGACTGACCTCCAACCATTGATGCCTTGAATTAAACTTGGTGTTTGGATTCTTCTTCCACACTGGTGCTCTACAACAATAGTGTATGCAACCTCTAAGCATCTTTGAAAGGGACCAAAACTACAATCCTATTGTGATTCATAGTATGATTGTTCTCCCATCAAGAATGAATTTATAGGCCATGGAATCAGTTACTATGAGAAATTAGACAAGAATAAAAGATCCAATGTCAATGCCTAAACATGTTACCGAGTATGGATGTCACCTTGATGCATTAAAATACATGTAAACATAGCACATGTTACAAGACTATATTGGTGGAAGATATTGGCCTCTCAATAAGATTCTTTGAGTGGTGGAAATGAAACTAAAACACTAATTTTCTTGGAAATTTCCTCCAAGAAATAGGAAACATAAGTCATGTCCAATCTTTGGTGAGGGTTTTCACTAGTATAGCATAGTTCCATCTTTACAAATTCACAAATGCAATTCCATAGCAAAGTATCCTCAATGTATTCTGATGCTAACTTTCTATACAACACTTGTTCTAATTTATCCAAGAATGAATTTAGCACCCAACTGTGTAAATTGCAAAACCCCTTAAGATTTTCATCAGTTGGGATTTTATTGATTGCCATTTCTAACAAGGTTATTCCATAGCTGTATACATTTCCCTTTGGCGACACCATTCCTCCTCCTCCGTACTTTGCAAATTCATTTATTATTATGTCAAAACCAATCCTAAGAAAATTCATAAAATCTAAATTATTAAAGGTGTAACAACTAACCATAAATATCATGCATAGCTATTTGTTAAAAACCTCTATTATAGAGGCTTGTGTGGGTAAAGTTTAACCAATGTCAAGTAAAGGATGATTTCAGTGAAAATTCAAATAAATCTAAAGTACCAAGAAGTGGGGTATAGAATCAGTGCAATGCAGGAGTCATTAAGGTCCCAACAAGAGTTTGAGAATCTTGTGCTCCTGAAAGATTTTCCGGTGGCACAACAGGTACGTTAAAGGATTCTTTGATGTGGTCAGTGACCACTTCAGTAGCTCTTGTGGCATTCTAGTGTTGCATGACCACCACAGTGGCCCCTTCACCAGTCTCTAACTGCACCTAAAAAGATGTCGCATTTCCAAAGATCTGTCATGACCATCTACTTTCCCCTTCTCCTGTTTGAATTAATAACTCACCCCTTGTGCGATCCATTGAAACTGTAGGCTGATCGCCATCATCGATGATGCAGAAGAGGTTTGCGTCATCACGACTTTCCCAACTGACCATCTCAACGATGGCCCTAAGATGGCTCA
Source organism: Gnetum montanum (assembly GCA_015680685.1). Lineage (NCBI taxonomy): Eukaryota > Viridiplantae > Streptophyta > Gnetopsida > Gnetales > Gnetaceae > Gnetum > Gnetum montanum. The sequence continues at coordinate 73,869 of MNCI01032963.1, read as the reverse complement.
TTGACGGTCTGTAGTCTTGCAGTGGTGGAGACTAATCCTAATTTCTGCCAGACCCTGCTTCTTGTTGTTGGTTGGGACTCGTGGTTGGAGGTTGACTGGTCCCTGCAAGTTGAGTTTTAGGTGGTCCAATCATCTGTTCTTCTTCTTCTTTGGGTCTCAGCTCTTTACCAGTGCTCTTTCTTAGAGCTGACACCTTTAGTACTTCAGCATAAGAAGCATTCTGGGCTTTTCGGAGGATGTCATTTGTGTGTCCCTAAATACCAGCTTGTTGGCATAGTTTTCTGATAAGGTAGGGAGAAGGCAACACCATCTTCCCTGACTTCCATTCTTCAAATCGCCTTAGGATCTCCATCAAATATAGATGGGGAAGGTTAGCGTTAACCTTTCCATTACACTGCACATCCTCTAGCCACATACATGGATATTCTTTTCAAACCTTTTGTGGGGAAGCGGTGATAGGTTACAATTTTGAAGTAAACTTTCTCTTCCGTCATTAGCTCACCAAAAGCTTTGTCTCTGCTATAAGCCTTCTCTAACCAATCCTTTTGCACATCGGGGTCTGCACCGGCCGACAACCAAGCAACATGAGGCCTTGAATTTGGAAGGTTTAACACTTCTGAAATAGCCTGTGCAGAGAAATCAACTTTCACACCACAAATGTTAACTGTGGTGCCTTGCTCCCTATTGTGCCAAAATTAGTATGTTTTACCTAAGTACCAGGCACCGCTTTCAAAGAGGACAGGCCATAAGGGAGATCCTTTGAGGTGATCCTTAATAGCCTCAGGAGAAAACACTGCAAAGGATTTAAAGTTTAGCTCCACAATCACCATAGCAAATGTGGACTTCTCATGGATAGCCTGAAGACAATCCAAGGGCAAGCAATGTGAGTTGTTGTCCCGATTCAAGCACAATAGCAACTCCTCCTTATGCCTACCCAGACCATCTAGTAGGAGGTTCTTCTTGATGGATGCTGAATGATTGCACCTTCTGTTCTGCATGCTGTTTGACAGGGCCTTGTCTTCCACCTCTCTGAGGTTGTGCACATTTCAGAGCCATTCTGCAATCACACAGATCAAGTGTTAGTAAGGTTATTTTGGAAATCAAGTTATACCTTACTACTTGCCTTAATTAAAGATCTTATGTTATAACGTGTGATCGTGCCCGAAAATTATTATAATAATAGGTCTTGTGACTTAGGTGGTTGTCATTTTAGTCTCCCAGTGTACCTAAGTGTTAAGTTAATTACCCTAACCGATGTTCTTTGGGCGATGATAAATTTCAAAAATGTTAGACACATTTTGGTAAGTGTCTCTCCCCCATGACTAAACTGAACACTTCGAGTTCAAGTAGATTCAAATGGAATTAAAATCAGAGCACCAGTGAGCGAGATATAAGTGAAAAAGCAAGGATCACACAATCACAAGTCGTAGGGAAAAATTTCAACAACTTGCCCCGCATGAATGGCAAAATGATGCTAAGTGTTGCGGTGGGGGTTCCTATTTATAGGAAAATAGGATGTGATATCGTGTCCCTAGTGATGTGAGACACCAAGGAAATAGCAAATTTTGAAATAGTTTTCTTGAAATTAATGTTGGAAATTAAGGACATTGGCAAGTATTAAGGTGTCCTAGGGCAATTTCATTGATTCGATAGGCACTCTTAATGATAATGATGTGAACTTTAGCAATAAAAATTTGGCGCTTATGAAAAAAGGGAATATAATGGTACATTGGAACATTAAAATTTAGAGGGATAATAGTAGGGAAAGAGGATTATGAAAAATTAAGCTGAGGGTAAGAAATTATGTGTTTGAGTTAGAGAATTAGTGAAGATTACAAAAAATTACACAAGTGGGTCCTCCCCAAAGCAGGTTTCAACCTATTATTCCCTTGTGTAACCACACTTAAAGTGTTCGTGGGTACTAGAAGGTTAAATGTAGTCCACACTAACCCCACAAAACACACACATGTAAATATCACCAAAATGAGATGAAAATTCTATGCTACATGGAACACGAGCTACAATTACACGATCAGTGAGATGAGATGAACTATAGAAAGGGATCGTAGAGATTGGGACATAAGGTAACTAACCTAGGGAACAATGAATCCTAGGTGTAAAGCATGATTAAGGTGTCATTAACCCATCGTTCCAAGATCAGGACCAAGTCCATTCCTCTAAACAGTGACATCACATTGTTTCATCCCATGATGAACAACTATGAGAGTACCATCATAATAAGGCGTACGATCACTTGGCGTTTAGTACAAGGAAGGAGTGATTTTTGTTTTATGGCACTTTTCTTTTTCTTTTTCTTTTCTCTCTTTTTTTCTTTTTCACTTTACTGAATCCAGAGAAGCCGCCAACCTTCAGGCATGGGTGCATGTCTTTCCAATGGGATCCCCTAGAAGAGCATTTGATTTTCAAGTCCCCTTTTGATTACTCTTATTCCCATTTTCTTTAGATCTACAAGGATCTTAGTACAACCACATTGCATGATAACTTCCACAGATGTCACCAAAGAGAATCCACAAAGTCCCCTTGATGTCACGTCCTAATCATTCCCTCTTGGTCCATCATTCTTCATTCTGGGTACAATGAACACAAAATTAATTTTTAAGTTTTAGAAATATCAAGAATATCATTGTATCCATCAACAAAACCTCTTTATTTGTAGAGTGGATGAGTGGGTGTAATGGGCTCACTATTCCAAATAATTGATCACTCATGACTTAATAACATAAAACACACCTCAACCAACGATCCACTTGAGTGTTTTATTCATAGATGAGATTACTTACAAAAACATAAAAACACACAAAAAGATAAAATAAAAAGATGAAAAATGAAAAACTGGAAAACAAAAAGTTGTAAAATTAAAGAAAATGAAAAACATTTATTAATCCTGCTTATCATTGAAATGGAGGATGTCTCCCATTACTAAGCGGTTGGGTATGGCAAGGATTAATGAATGAAAGATTAGAATCCTTGCATGTTGGAAGTATTGAAACTGGTCTATACTTATCCCCTTGAGGTTCACACAGTTGATTATAGTAAGCATAGTGGGGCACTTTATACGATGTAGTTCCCAGATAATGAGTTGACCCACTATTATGTTTGTGACCATTAGATGGTATGCAAGGATTAGGATGATGCCTCCTATGGTTTTATTCATTGGGCCATATGGTTGTTGGAGTGTTGGTTGGTGGCCTTGATAAAGTTACATGAGGTGGTGGGCTCGAAGGTAAGGATGCACCACACTGTGGGACTTGTGCTGAGTTGGAAGATGCAGTAGCCTCTGAATTATGTTGTCCCTTTTTATAGCCATGTTTAAAGAAGGGGTGCCTTTGATATTGAGGAGGTTTCTCACTGTTGTTGGTAGTAGTAGCACAAGTGTTGTTCATGGGTTGTTGCTGTGGCACAAACACCTTAGGAACAGTTGGTGGCACTGTGGAAGGAGGGAAAGGATGAGAATGTGGAAAGTTAGGAGGAATATAAGGTGCACAAAGTGGTGGTTGTGTTGGAGGTATGGGCTGATAGTATTGTGGAGAATAGTATTGGGGTGAGATAGAGTATGGTGGCTCGAATGGAGAAACAGGATGTTGAATGTGATAAGCATTTTAGTTTGAAAAATATGAAGGGTGCCTCCAATCTAAGGGTGGTTTCCCCCACAACTAGGATTGTTGCCACTATGATCGAACACAATATCTCTATACGAACTCTAGATGTAACATGTTTTCCCAATGCTCATGTATATGTAACAGTATTGGGCATTGGCCCTTGGGGTGTTCATACAGGAATATGTTGCATTCATATGTATGATTGACAGTTGAGCACTTATTCTCTTTAGTATTTTTCTCTAAATTTCTAATGTTTTGTCGTGCTTCTTGGGTTGTCAAAACTCTATCTTCAATATTGTTGATATATTCTCCACACTTTTAATACATCCATTCCAACATCTTATTGATCTTTGCCTCAACTTCTTCTAATGATTTTTGTATTGGCAAAGATGATGTTTCCACCTTGAGATTTGTTGATCTCTCCTTTCTATGATCATGAACCTTTGTTAAGTTAATATTTTGGTCTCGTTGATGTTTTCAATACTCTCCCATCTACCTAATTCTCCTTCTTCTTTTGCTACCTGCTTAATAAGCTCTTGGAATTGATGGGTTTGTAGTTTGTATAGTTGATCTTGGGCATATACTCCTAAGGTCTCTCTTGTTTCATTACGTAGCCCATCAATAATATGGTACATTAGCCTTTCCTCAAAGAACCCATGGCCTAGACAGTTGTTTAACAATGCATAATATCTTTCTAAGGCCATGTCCAAGGGTTCATGTTGTAATTGTTTCCATCCTTGGATTTGTTTCCTCAAGGCTGACACTCTTATGTAGGTTTGATAATTCTCGTTAAAGAATTCTACCATTGTTGACCAGTGTCGTATCGAATTTGGTTTTAACGATCTATACCATACTTTTGCTTGTTCAACAAGTGTCATAGGAAAGAGCTGAATTTTTTGCCACCCATTATCAATGTTATTCCATGTGTAGGCATCATAGAAGGCTTGTAAATGTTGATGTGGATCTAAGTCAAGCCTCCTAAAAATTTTGGAAAGTTATTTAAATCAAGCCTGGGTAGTCAGCTCTCTTTATGATGCCTACGTGAGATTCGAACAGCCTCTTGTATTTGCGTTAAGCTTGTAGTGGCTAGTGGGGGTTCATCATCATTAGGTAACTTATGTCTTCATGTGTTGCAATGATGTTGCAATGATGTTGCTTTTGTTCATTTTTATAAGAAAATCCCACTTTAGGTTGTATACTCTAATCTTCATCATCATATAATTCGTTAGTTCTCCAATGAACTTCCTCACTAAGTGTGGCATTATCATCATCTTGTAGGAGAGGCATGGTTGTGAAGTTGTGTGTGAATTACGTGTGACTTTTTATAATTATTTCTTCTTCTTAAGAGATATATCATTAAGTCCTTATACAATGACCTTGTATGATCTAACTAATCTAGATAACCAGCACCATCCCCAACAACGGTGCCAATGATGAGTGGCGAGATACCCCTACACTCAACCATACGAATACGAGCATTTCCACGCATGATCTGGTCAAACTCTGCAGATGGACTAGTTTTGGCACCTAGATCATTAACCTTAGGTCATAGTTTGCTGTCTTCCCACCTGGACTAGTATTTATATTTTTCACGTATGGTTTAGTCCAAAGTGAGGTTTCTGATGTGTTCCTAATTCTAACACTACTCCTGAAGGCAGTGGAAACTAATATTAACTAAGTTAAGCTAGGGGGAAAATGTGAGAAATTCTAATCTAGCCTAACTGCGATGAGCAGCCGATTCCTTGATCATCCATACACATCTTGGACCTTGTGCATGACTACCACTGGGATTACCAAGCGTAGATCCTAGGTCCACCACTGGGATGCCAAGTAGTCACACTTAAATGCTCATAATCAAGTCATACTCATTCTGCATTACTAGGAGTTTAAGGGTGAGAGAGAAAATAGTAAATAAAATTAAATAAATAAATAAATAAATAACAAAGTGAATGGTGCAATGATGAAGTAATCTCAATCTTTATTACCGATCATGTGCACGTCCAAATACATCACACTCGAATAAAGAATGTTATACAATTACATTCACCACATTGTGGGCAGACACTAGAAAAATAATCTAACTCTGGAGGGATCAAATTGCCAGAGTCTAGCTACAATCTAATTCCTAATTGCGAAACAACGGAGAGCTGCTTCTTATTCATAGACATTGCGGCGAACCGCGATATCACGTACGTGATATCACAGGGAAGACACGATATCGCGGGGGATGTGATATCGCGACAGACACGATATCATGGCCCATGCGATATCGCGTCCCATCACTAGGATTGTGGAACCCAACAGCTTATTGATGTTGAATCCTCCTATGGCTTCTATGATGTTTCTATAAGAGAACTGATTTCTATAATTGTTCTTCTAGTTGTTAAATTCACAATTTAACCCACCTCTATCCCTCAAAATTCTTGTGTAGTAGATTGATACATAGAAAACAAAGCAGATTACCAAAACACTGGTGCAGGCAGTAACTGGAGCAATGATTTTTACCTTGGAATCAAAATGAGTGTTTGTCACAGATATGGAAGTAGGTAGCTATACCCATTTTCCACAAAGCTTCGAATTTTCTAAAAATGATAGCTTGTTAAAATGACAAAATGATGTTCCCTCTAGAACTTCTCCACTTAGATCATTGAATGAAAGATTGAGGCTCTGAAGCATCTGCAATTTCTCAAGATCAAACGTTATCAAATCAAAAATATTGTTGTGGGAAACATCCTGTTGATGCCTAAATTTTGGTTGCACCAACACTAAGAAAGAAAACTTGTTTTAGGAGACTATTGCCTAGGGTGCCTCTCGTATGGGTATGAAAACCCAAGAATAATCTCAGCTGGAGAGGGCTACATGGCCTTTTGCAAATAATAAACTAAAAATAAATGTAGAATTTAAATTAAATAATTGTCTTGAATACAATAAGTAACTAAAAGAAATGAATTTTCCCTAGTCCTGTTGATGCTGCAAGTCCGTGACTACCGATGGTGTCCACTTTTGGGTACAAAGACTACGATCACCATAAGAGAGGAAGAGAGAGAGAAAGAGAGACTACCCATCATAGTTTGCATATGGTAGCAATTGTGATCCTCAAAGCCTGCTACCATTTGTCACCTTTTGTGCACCGCCGTATAGAGGAAGATTGTCCACCCATGTCTGCACCACTGAGACAAGCTACTAACCCCAAAGAAAACTGCACGTCTCACATCCTGCACATGGGATACACTTCCTGCATTATTGCAGATAGAAAAAAGAGAGACAAAACCCTCTTGCCATTGCTAAGAAGACTCATAAGGATCCAATTTTGAGTCACTGGCTCCTGCTTTGGACCCTCCTTGAAGATTTTTTAAAAGCCTATAAAAAAAAGAAAGGAGGAAACCACTACCTCTGGAGAGGAAGTTTCCCCTCACGATCAATAGAAAGAGCACCCCCCCCCCCCCCCCCCAACACACACACACAAGGATCTAATGTTTGAGCCTCCTTGCTCTGAGACCCCCCCTTTGAAGATTGCCTTTATCACCATTTTATAGAACTGCAATGTAGGCCTGTAATGCCTACCATTAATGCCCACATCCTCTAGCACAAATGCACGTAATGGCCATGAAGTAATTGCTGCCATGTTCTACCTATAACATGCAACACTAATGACTATAACCAGCAGCATAAATGGCCACCAGCCAATAGTTCAAATGCCCACTACTCACATGATTTTTACTGTGGTTATTAAGAAAGAGAAATAGAGACATTGATAATCATGGCTCCATGAGAACATGGGAGTGTTGACATCAACACTTAGCCCCCAAACTTTTAATTATATGCAAGTACAAGGAACACGATCATAAAAATTTTAAAATCAGATGTAATCGAGAACATCACATAATGGGCAAATTGAAACTTGAAAGCAATCTATACTAATATGAACATGATTAAAATAACCATATAATTAAAAGAGAACTAGACATGGGCCACCCAAACCACACCATCTTATTTAATTAAACTCTAAACGTATAATTTTATTATTTTAACTACATATATATATAATTATGATTTCTTTCCCAATCCTCTCACAAGGTAAATGTCAATAGCATGCAAACTACTTTGAGCACAAGACCTATACTAAACTTAATGAGGAGGATAGGCTGACGTTAGATTGTTGCTAGTCGCAACTTTCGAATTTTTCCTTAGAATGTTTCTTTTTTTCTTTTTTTTTTCACATTGAAAAAGAAAATGGATGAAAAGGGATTATTTTCCTTTTTTTTGAAAAATAGGTTCGAAAGGGGAAATGGAGGTTAGGGTGAGAATAGCTATCAGACCCCATCACACTCAAGAACTTATTACACTGTCAATGAACACAATCCTCATTCCTTTTTTTTTTTTTGGAAAATAGGTTTGAAAGTAGAAATGGAGGTTAGAGTAAGAATAGTTGCCAGACCCCATCATACTCAAGAACTTATTACACTACCAATGAACATGATCCTCATTCCTTTTTTTTTTTTGAAGGAAACTTTTCCCATGGTGTACTTCATTCTTAAGATAGAAATTCCAACACGAGTCTAGCCAATTAGCTACACTACCAATGAACATAGTCCTTTCAAAACTTTGCCCATGGTGTAGTTCAACCCTCATGTATGTGCCTTGGATTACAATTTGATGGCATCATAGCAGGTCTCCTGGGCGGCTAAGGGTTCTCAAGTGGAGATGAACACACTTCACCCCATTGTTCACAGGGTAATCATGAATCATTACACTTGACGGCTAGGCCTTATGAGAGGGAAAATGGGATTTTCCAAGGTCACCTAGTGATTATGGCTAACCATTCTTAAGCATCACCTATCCTACACTCACATGATCATGATGATTACATGATAAGTTAGCACAAATCTCATGCTCCATAATCCAACATAACTAAAGAAACTAAAACCTTGAAAAAAACTAGGAAGAATCAAAGCATTATTGAAATATATAGTAATAACAAATATTTTATGTAATACTAATAAGAAATATTATATAAAGCATTATACTACCATTATTCTCAATGGGGGACCATAATGATTATTAAAATCATATGCAAAGAAAAAATCAAAACAATATGCCAATAAAGATATGATGGAAATGTAAAGAAAATATGCAAATGCAACTATACACAAATGAAATACATGATGAAGAGGAAGAAAACATGCAACTAAGAATCTAATAAGTGTCCACATGAGGCATCTGAGTAGAAATGCTTTAAATGAAATGCATTAAAATTTCTAGGTAACCTATGTCCTTGCACATCAACAACCTTGTATACATTAGGGCCAATGACGTTCGTAACTTAGAATGGGCCTAACCACATAGGAGAGAACTTACCTTAGAGATTTCCTTGGTCAAATGTTCTACCTTTTTCTGGGACTAAGTCTCCTATCTTAAATACTTCACCAACGTACTTCTTGTCAAGACATTATTTAACAATTTTTCAATGCTTAAGATTACAAAAATCAAGACCTAATCTTAACTTTCTTGATCGTTTTCTATAAATTTTTTCTTTGATATAAGTTTCAATGATAGGTCTAGGTCTTGGTGGGTCATTAGATTTATCCTTTCTAGAAGCATGTTCCATGGATGTGTCGTTAAAATTTAGCACACCTTCAACTATTTTAAGAGGTAGGGCCTTATTTATATCTTTGTCTTCCCCTAAAGGTGGTAGATTACTCAGACAAAATCCATTGTGTTGTAGATAAGGTAAGGTGTCTCCATAGCTTTCTTCACCTTCTTTAGAACTTTGATAGGGTTGGGTGGGATTTGCATGAGAGATAGGATTTATTTTTGTAGCTCCACTCACATAGTCATTTACAACGTGTTCACTACACTCAACCTTAATAACCCCAACATAAAGATTCATATTTTAATCTTCCAAAGATTGATTTCGTTGATCCAAGGTTGTAACTACTTGTTTGTAGAAGGGTTCTCAAGGTATAGTCATGTATTTAGATTTTCCTTTGATAGGGATTAATAGCTCTGAGAAATTTGACCTAAAGAAGCCCCCAAACTTGGCTGCAAAAGTCCTAGATGGGAGCACACCATAGGTAGGTGACATGTCCACTACTAGGATATCAATGTAACATGTAAATGTAGGATATTATTTAAGTTGCACCTTTACTACTTTCAATGATCCTACTACTAGTATGTCAGATCCATCAATTTGAATCACACTTTTTGTTTGTGGTATCATTTGTGCTCCTAAAGCCTTACGTACCTCAAGAGGCATGACACTAACAATTGCTCCAGAATCCATCAAAAAATTGTGAACATTTTTTCCTAAAATAATTAGAGTTAGGAAAGGAGGTTGTTCTTTCTTACTCATCATGGAATTGTTTACATTTTGTACTAATAATGTGTTAGGACTTTCTATGAAGTGAACTTGCCTTTCAAGGATTGGGAATTTTCCTTTATTAGTTTCTAGTTTATAAACTATCTCTTGAACCACCTCTTTCATTTCATTAAATTGTAAAAGATCATACATTAAAATGTTAGCTTTGGTTTTCTTCAAATCCAACTATATCATAAGTCTTAGGTATGTCTTTGACTTCTTGTTGAGGTGGAGTTCTTCTAAGTATAGAAGGTGGGTTTGATTATTGTGGAGCATTTGTTTGGGATGAGCTAGTTTGAGCAATTGTGTTACTTTGACTAGGATCTCTTCTATTTGAAGGAGTGTAAGGGTCATTCCTAGTTTATTGTTGTGTGTTGTTCATGATGTCACTAAGTTTACGGTAGCGAGCATTATGCGAGTTGGGGTCGCTTACCATAACTTGATCCAATGAGGAAACCTCTTCATTTTCTGTTTGATGAGGTATATTAAGGATCATAATAAGAGGTTTTCCACTTTGTTGACCTTGTGTGTTATCACCATATAATGCTAAAAACTAGGGACAAGTCTTATCAAAATGTTACCTAGTGTTATGGAGGCAACAATAATCATCATTGACTAATGAACTAGGCTTTTCTACTTGTATAGGATCCTTGTTGTTGTTTCTCTTTAATTTAACTACTTCGTTTGAAAGTCTTTGAAGCAAAGTTAATATCTAGGTCATTTGATCTTGAGCTTGAGTCGTGGGTTCAACAAGATTAGATACCTTCTTTGGGTTTATGATGGACTAAATTAAGGCCTTCAATTGATCCTCATTTAAACCAGTGTTAGATTGTAGGAATAGAGAAGATGTGGGACCTTGAAAGGGATTGTTTAAGGTTTGAGTCATTTGAAGGGGAACGTGAGTTTTGAACACAATGTTGGTCATTGGGAAAGCTAGTAGAGGTAGAGGACTATGTTGCATAGGATTGCTAACGCTCATCATTCAAAACTGGGTCTGAATGTTGTTCATAAGGGTAATTTGTTCTAGCTCCATGACTTTAGCCATTGCTCCCTATATTTCTGTAATGTTAGGGTCCGATTTGATGGCATAGGCAAAGAATGGATCAATGGTAGAAAGGTAAAAGTTGAGGATTCCATCGAGTTGTGGATGCATCTCACTTGGCACATAGGCTAGCTAGTGAAGGAATCTTAGGTTGTAATCTTGGACATTTTCCCTAGGTAGCTTTCTTAAGCTTGTGAAGTTACTTGATGCTCTGGCAGGGCTAATAACTTTATCAAATTGAATCAAAAACTTATTTTTGAACTCCTACCATGAGTTAATGAAAGCATTGGGAAGCATTAAGAACCATTGGGTTGCTTTAGTTTTGAATGTTGTAACAAACACCCTACATGCCACATCGTTTTGGACAATGTTGTGGATGTCTAGTAAGGTTTCAAAACATTGTATATGTTGGCAAGCATCACAACAAGGGTTTGTGGGGTCATAGAAAAAATTTATATTTTGGAATGATTTTGGGATATTGTGATAACTAGTGAAGTTGAAGGGGTTGCTGACCAAGGGAGCTGGGGGTTGATTGGCTACCATCCTAGTCCAAGTTCTCCTAAGAATAAAACTTGAAAAACATGAGGCTCATTACTTTGTTAAAGTAAAGTGGTGGGTAATTGGTCAATTAGAAGCAGAGGGGAGTTCACTCATAAAACAAAACTATAAAATATAATTATTAGAATAAAACTATAAAATTGTGTAAAAAAAAAGAAAATATTGAAATAATAATTTTTTTGCTAAAGAAGAAAAACTCTGAAATATGTTATATTTTTTTAAAGAAAAAATGACTCTCTTTTTTTTTTTGAAAAGAAAAATAGATGTATAAAATTGCAATACTTAAAAAAAGGCAAATAGTAAAATGCAAAATTTTAGAAAAATAAATTTAAAATTTCATAATAAAACCACCTTACCTATCCCAAGACTAAGGTAAGGATCGCCAAAACAGAAATCCAAAAATGAGACAGAGAAATGAGGATTTTTTTTAAAAAAAATGGATTAAAGAAAATGGGTAATGAGACTCCAAAAAAATTTTCAAAAAGAACTTTTGAGAACAAAAAATAAAGGGCTTGAAAATTCTTTAAAAATATTTTTCAAGGTAATGGCTGAAAACAAGTTTGAAATAAAGAAAATGAAATTTTTAGGAAATAAAATAGAATAGAGGCTAGAAAAGCACAAAAAATAGATATTTTAGAAAATGGGATAGGAATGGTTAGAAAAATGGCAAGAAAAGCTAATAGACAAAAAGTGGGAGAAAGGCCATCCTTCTAGTGCCAAAAAGGTGTTGATGCATAAATTTTGGTTGCACCAACATTGGGAAAGAAAACTCATTTTAGAAGACTATTGCTCATGGCATCTCCCATATGGGTGTGGAAACCCAAGAATAGTCTCAGCTAGAGACGGCTATGTGGCTTTTTGAAAATAGCAAACCAAACCAAAGAAATCAAGATTTAAAATGAATGAATCTGAATTTAAATTAAAGAACTATCTCAAATTTAAAAATACAATAAGTAACTAAAAGAAATGAATTTTCCCTGGTCCCACTAACATTGCTGATCCATGACTACCGATGGTATCGACTGCTGGGCAAGAAGTACATGATTGTCGTGAGAGAGGGATAGAGAGAAAGAGAGATTGCCCATCGTAGTGTGCACAGGGTAGTAATTGCAATCCTTAAAGTTTCCCACTATCTACCACCTTTTATGCACCATCGTAGAGAGGAAGACCATCCACCCATGTCTACACCACTGAGACAAGTTGCTGACCCAAAGAAAATCACATGTCTCACATCCTACACATGGGCTACACTGCTTGTGTTTTTGCAAATAGAAAGAAGAGAGAAAGAACCCTCCTACTATTGCCTAGAAGACCTACAAGGATTTGATTTTGATTTGCTAGCTCCTACTTTGGACCCTTCTTGAAGATCAACTGGAAGCTTGGTAAAAAAAGAAAAGAAAAAAGGGAACCGTTGCTTAGTGGAGAGGAAGCTGCCCCCTTAAGAATAATTGCCAAAGCCCTTTTGGACTCCTGGAAAAAGCTCCTTTTGAACTCATCGGAAAAGCCCTTCCCCTTGGTTTTATAGCCGCTGCGGCCATCCATAATGATGCCCATGTTTCATGTAACAACTATAGAAACTGCCACCACTTCTTGTATAATAACACCCAAGTTCTCCAATTTAAGTGTCCACTATGTCCATAACTTCTGAAACATCTACCACTAATGTCCAAAACCACCACCACCTGATAGTTTAAATGCCCACCACTCACATGATTTTTACTATGGTTATTAAGAGAAAGAAATAGAGATGTTGATAATCATTTCCCCATGAGAGTATGGGAGTGTTGACATCAACAGAGTCATGTTGAATGCAATTCAACTGACAGAGTGCTGAAGCTTGATCTTTACAGCATGCAAATCCAAGGTATAATATCACCATTCCTTGGTAATTTATCCTATCTCATGTACCTAAATCTTTGCAATAATTCATTTCATGGTACAATTCCTCCCTAGCTAGGCACCTTCAAAAACCTACAAACTTTGTATCTATGCGAAAATAGGCTATAGGTGACCATTCTTGGCACATTTACAAACCTTACATAGTTGAAAATATTGTCCATTACATAGAATAACTTGCATAGTGGCATTCCTCTCAACATTAACCACATGTCTTGTCTATAGGTCCTTGTCCTCCTAACAAACAATCTCTTCGGTTCTATTCCCTCTTCCTTAGGAAACCTCTCTTCTCTAGAATAGTTGTACATTTCTCAGACTCCCATAACCAACACATTACCACAAGAAATTTGCAAGCTAAAGAATCTTATGATTTTTTTTTTGTTTTCAAAAATCCAAAATTGGCTAGTGATATCCCTGAATCAGTTGGTAACAAGTTTGTACTTGGCTATGTAGACATGCATCAAAATGCTTTTACAAGCTATGTTCCTTCTCAGTTGGGCACACTAAAAAACCTATCTCTGCTCTACTTGTGGAAAAACAACATGATAGGCAACATTCCCCCATCTTTAGGGAACTACAAAAATCTTCATAAACTTATATTTGATGAAAATCAGCTAACGAGAGTCATTCCTCTGCAGCTTGGAAGGTTGCTGCTAAATGTTTTCAATGTAATGTCCAATTGTCTTGTAAATGATGGCTATGCCAAAATTTATATTTAATTTTCTCTTTTAAATTTGTCCAGCTTAAATGTTTTGGATGTTGCTAGAAGGGTTCCCACTCAACCTATCAACACTACTTTTGAATGAGACCTTTATATGTGGTCCAATTCCTTGGAAGGCCTTGGCAAGCCTAGAAAACTTGATAAGTCTTGATTTGTCTGAGAACAAGCTCTCAGGTCATATTTCTAGGTCGATGGGAGAAATCAAGAAAATTTAGAGAATTTCTCTAGGGAACAACAAATTGCAAGGCAACATACCCTCCAAAATTGAGAGGCTTACCTCTACTCTGTATGAGCTTTCAATACAAAATAACTACTTGTTGGGGGGAATTCTTGATGCAATTGGTAACCTAAAAAACCCAGGACATTTAGTCATGGTTCATAATAACCTTGCCAAGTACCATTGCTTCTAGGTTAGGATAATGTAATAATTTAGAGCTTTTGGACCTTTCTTCAAATAAGTTCGATGGCTCCATCCCACTGAAAGTGGCAAATCTCTACAACATTTAAATCTACTTCAATTTGTCACACAATTCCTTGCATTAAAGATTGCTAGTAGAAATTGGTAAGATGATTCACACTAAAGCCATAAATGTTTCAACAAATAAAATTAGTGACACTATTCCATCTGATCTTGGAGGTTGCAACAACCTGCAACATCTGAATTTATCGTTTAATGAGTTTGAAGGATTAATTCCAAGGTCTTTGAGCCAGTAGCAAAACCTTATGCCATGAACATGTTGATGTCCACACTCCCATGCTCTCATGGGGTCATGCTTATCAATGTCTCTATTTCTCTCTCTTAATAACCACAGTAAAAATCATGCGAGTAGTGGGCATTTGAACTACTGGGTGGTGGCCATTCATGGTGGAAGTTACAATCATTAGTGGTGAATGTTACAAGTAGAACATGGTGGCAATTACTTCATGGTTGTTATGTGCATTCGTGGTGGAGGATGTGGGCATTAATGGTAGGCATTACGAGCTTGCATCACAGTTCTATAAAATGGCAGCAAAGGCAGTCTTCAAAAGGGGGGTTTCCCTACCCATACAGGAGGCACCCTAGGCAATAGTCTCCTAAAATCAGTTTTCTTTCCCAGTGTTGGTGTGACCAAAATTTGTGCATCAACGGCTTTTTGGCACTAGAAAGAGGGCCATCTCTCTTACCTTTATTATCCCATTTTCTAAAATATTTATTTTTTTGTCCTTTTCCAATCCCTATTTTGTTTCCCAAAAATTTCATTTTTCTAATTTCAAACATATTTTATTTAAAATTTTTATTTTTAGCCATTATTTTGAAAAACCTTTTTATATAATTTTCAAGCCCTTTATTTCTTGTTCTCAAAACTTTATTTCCTTAAAAATTTTGGGTCTGATCACCCATTTTTCTTTAATCCCTTTTTAAAAAAAACAAAAAGCCCTTCTTTCTCAGTCCCATTTTTGAATTTTTGTTTGGCGGTCAGTGAACTTTTCTTTGCTTCTAACCAACCATGTCTTCACATCAAGGAATTTTCCAAGTTTTATTCCTAAGAGAACTCGAACTAGGATGGTAGCTAATCAACCCCCAACTCCCTTCATTAGCAACCCCTTCAACTTCACTAATTATCACAATATCCCAAAATCACTTCAAAATATAAATTTATTTTTCAATCCCACAAACATTACTAGCAATGCCCTCCAACATAGACAATGGTTTGAACGCTTACTTGAGATCCACAACATTGTCCAAAATGATGTGGCATGTAGAGTATTTGTGACAACTTTCAGGAGTAAGGCCACTGAATGGTTCTTAATGCTCCCCAATGCTTCCAATGACTCATGGCAGGAGTTCAAAAATAAGTTTTTGATCCAATTTGACAAATTCACTAGCCCTGCCATAGCATCAAGTAACTTCACAAGCTTAAGAAACCTACCTGGGGAGAACGTCTGGGATTATAACCTAAGATTCCTTCAATAGCTAGCCTATGTGCCAAGTGAGATGTGTCCACAACCCAATGGCATCCTCAACTTTTACCTTTCTACCATTGATCCATTCTTTGCCTATGTCATCAAATTTGATTCAAACATAATGAAAATACAAGGAGTAATGGCTAAAGCCATGGAGCTAGAAAAAATTACCCTTATGAACAACATTCAAACCCAGTTTGGGATGATAAGCTTTAGTAATCCCATGCAATCTAATCCTCTACCTCTACCAACTTTCTCAATGGCCAATACTATGTTCCAAACTCCCATTCCCCTTCAAATGACTCAACCTACAAAAAACTACTTTCAAGATCCCACATCTTCTTCATTCCTATCACCTAACACTTGTTTGAATGATGATCAATCAAAGACCTTAATCCAATCAATCATAAACCCACATGGGAT
Organism: Gnetum montanum; assembly: GCA_015680685.1. NCBI lineage: Eukaryota > Viridiplantae > Streptophyta > Gnetopsida > Gnetales > Gnetaceae > Gnetum > Gnetum montanum. The sequence continues at coordinate 57,307 of MNCI01032963.1, read as the reverse complement.
ATCCAACCCTACTAAACCCTCAACTCAAACTCAAGATCAAATGATCCATATATTAACTTCACTTCAAAAACTTTCCAACGAAGTAGTTGAACTAGAGCGGAATAACAAGAAGGATCTTATACAACCAAAAAAGCCAAGTTCATCAGCCGATGATAATTATTGCCACCTCCATAACACGATGCAACATTCTAAGAGGACTTATCCCCAATTCTTGGCATTATACGACGATCACATCCAAGGTCAAAAAAATGGGAAACCTCCTATTATGGTCCTTAATGTACCTCATGAAACAAAAAATGAAGAGGTTTTCTCATTGGAGCAAGTTATGGTAAGTGATGAGTTGTGATATCACGTACGTGATATCACATCCATGATATCGCATCCATCCATGCAATATCGTGTACGTGATATCGCAGCCCACCGCAATGTGTATAAATAAGAGGCAACTTTCCCTATTTTAGATATCTAGACTTAGACCCTTAGCCAAACTATAGCAGTTTTACCATTTCAGAGTTAGAATAATTTCCATGTGCCTGCAATAGGAGTCTTAAAGTGAACAGATCTTTATTCGAGAAAATTGTACCTAAGCACACATTTGTGTACGGAAATAAAGATGAACTTTCTGATAAACCTTGCAACATGTTAACTAAGCTAAATAGGATTTAATTATTGTTAAATATTTAAATGCTTTCCTAGATAAGTAATCTCTCTCAACCCTTGACTCTCCTAGTTAAGTGCACTCAGTACGACTACTTTGAGCACGTGTGTAATGCTTGGTAACCTAGTAACAAGTAGCATTTGGTAATCCCAATAGCGTTGCATTCATTTAGGGTGTGTGCGACAAGTGGGAATGGATTCTGGTGCTAGGATAATTAGAACTTAGTTACTGAATAGTTAATGAAAGATAGTCATTTAGTTCTCTTCACCTTCCCCGCTTAGCATAGGACATTAAAAAGATAAAAGATATAAAAATCATATACCTCAAGCTTACTTAACCATATGACCGTGACAATACAAGTAAGTTTGGGAAGACATCGATTGATTAACCTTAAGTGTTCCATTAAGGCGCGTAAGCATTTAGTCCTTAGAGTTTGATCAGATCAGGCGTGAGATGCTCGTATTTGTATGGTTGAGTGTAGGGGTACCTCGCCACTCATCATTGGTGTTGTTGCCAAGGACTTAGTTGTTTGTGCGCTACGTAGAACATAGGAAATCATTCACATCGTTGGGACACTAGAACGAACCCTTAGGATTGATCAAAAATAAAAATTAGACAATGGTAAATAGCACACTAAACAAGACAAAAATGTCTTCTTCTTTGCACAAAAGCATTTCACCGCTTAGGACCAACACTAGAGACAGTCAGCGGCACAACATACATAACCAAGATCTGCCAGTTCCTCAACAATTCCATGTGGTATATATTCATCATGATGAATATGTACCCGACTTTACCTTTATTCTCCATCAAGACGAACAACTGCGTTGGAGAGACTTGGAGGGTAACATAGTATTGCCCCCAGACCGAGTAGTCCCCAACATGCTCCTTCATGCTCTCGCACGAATAGGCATGTCACAGTTATATGTAGAGTACGTTACATGTGATTATGACACAAGGAACTACCATTCCACAGAAGCACAACATGAAAGGGACTTGTGACAGGAGAGATACTATACATCGTTGAAGGGCAAAGGACCACATAACGCTCCACCCGTCTTAAGGGAAATTAAGAGTGGTGAACCTATTTCAATAGGTTCTTCACAAAATGATGTTCCTCCTCCTAATGATGGTGAGGAGGTGGTATATTAAAACCTTCACTCTACGATTCAAAACCCTGGTTCTGAATCCCATGAACACCAAGTGTTCAATGAGGGAACACAAACACATGATAAGGGTGGGCAGTATGATTGTAATCACGATCAAGGCCAAGACCACTTAAGAGAAGGTACGAAACATTATCATGGAAATGGTTCTCCTTCCTCTTTACCTTCATTGTCACATTCACCCTCTTCTTCTATATCAGGATGCAATCATAAGGAACCTAACTATGAGGATAAGGGTAAACAAAGTGAAAAACCTTGACGAGAGAGTTGAGAATGAAGACAAGGGAATTCTAGAGAATCATAGCATAGAAGAAAGGAAATCAGGGAACTACGTAGACATCACAAACACCATAAACAAAATGACCACAAAGAACACCTACTTGCAACCTGAAGCATGTTAAACATCATGGAGGCTGTAAGAATACCCACAAGGAACCAAAAAGATAGCAAGATCAAGAGACTAGACATGAATAACATCCCATGATTTGAGGGGGGATACAATGCTGATCCTCAGAACCACTTACAAGCATTTCATGATGCATGTGCCTTGCAGAACATTAAGAACTAGTGGCAAAAATTAAAGTTATTCCCAAGGACACTAATGACAGAAGTGAAAAGCTTGTACCGGTCCTTAGAATCGAAATCCATTAGAAGGTGGAGTATGATGCTAGAACTATTTAATGATAAATATCAAATGTACTCTTGAGTGTCCAACCTGTGAAAGCAAATCCAAGGATGGAAGCAGGGAAATCACTAACCCTTGGATGCTACCATGAACTGTTATTATGCACTGTTACATTATTGCTCGAGCCATGGTTACGCACAACAAGATCAACTATGCCATCTCGTAGATGGGCTTAGGCATGAAACTAGGAGAACCCTTGGAACATATTCCCAAGGAAGATTATTAGAGCTTAGGTCCCATCAGGTTCATAGATCATTAGAGCAAGTAGCCAAGGAAGAGGGGGAGCTACATAAGAGACAAAGTGCGAAAGAGTACAACCACAATCCTTCCCTCCGAAAAAGGGGAGTGAGATTCTGTGAGGAGGAGGAAGAGTCACCACTTGAAGAGATGGTGAATAGTAAAACCTTATCACTCCAAAAATTAATAATAGAGGTGTCAGTGAAGGTAGACCAAATGTGGGACTTCTTAGATAGTAGATTTGAAACTGTTCTCAAAATCGTAGAGGAGTCTAAGGAGCGAGGTAGTAACTATGATGAAAAAAGAGGGATTCGGACCATGCACGTAACAAAGTAAGGGTAAAATGGCCATCACCAAAGAGTTTGTGGATTCTGATATGGCCAATGATGGTGGATGTGAGATATGCCAATATGACCATCCTAAGGGATGTTGCCCAGTAATCTCACATCTACAAGAGTCTGGGGTGTATGCACTCAACCCAAGACTTAACAAACGACAAACACCCCGATGGTTACCTTATCCCCAAGATCATCCAAGGTAGTTCCTCCAACCTTTAAAGTATTACCCAAGTGGAACTCCACCACAACCTATTGAGCAACACTAGCAGTGACAATACCCACAGTCATGGGGGATGCCACCACCAAGGCAATAATACCCTTACTGGAAATTGAATCCATATGGCCATTACATGTAGCAGCCAATCTCTCCATGTGACTCTGCCTATCACGTGACCCCACAACGTCACTACCAAGCTCAGGAGTATTATAGGACTCCTTCTCTTGGGAGAGACAACCCACAAACATACCATCCTCCAAACCCATCCACAAATCTCACACTGATAGCTCCATTACCACCCGCTCCAGCAATGCAAGGGAAACTCCCCACTCAACCATAGCAACATAATGCTCCAAGAGATGTGAACCTTCAACTTGCTACTAGTTTTGACAACCGTACAAAGAGAAGATCTTTCTTCAAAACCAATAGTCCAACCAAGCTCTCACAACCACAAGCGGTTGAGCGTTTGAACGCTTCTCCATCAAATAAGGCTTCGGACCTCCCTTCAAACCAAAAATAGAGCTCAATGCACACGGTTGTGTTAACACATGTTGTCATTGACTGGATTAAGGTGGGCCACCTTCCCAGGAAATTCTTTGATCTGGGAAGCCCTCTAATCTATCTCCAAGTCACTAGCAATGAACCTCGTAAAGCTCTTCTCAACTAAAGTTCCGAAGTTAACTTAATATCACAAGAGATGTATAAAGCCTGGAACTTGCCTCCACTAAAGAAGAGTAATATTCTCTTAGACCTAGTTAACCAGTCCATCATTATTCCCTTGAGATTGGTGGAGGACATTGTTACCATTATGTGTGGGTAGTCATACCCAACTAATTTCCTAGTGATACAAGTAACCAATGACAAAGAGAACTTCCCAATAATAATGGGGAGGGCATGGCTAAGTACCATAAATGCATGCCTTGGAATCTATGATCTTTCCCTAGAAATATCTAAGGAAAACACTTTTGGGAAGATCAAGAAGAAGAAAGTTCCATGTGTAATGACCTAAATCGTCGGTGTAAGGTTGGAAGGGAAATAGACACCGAGAGATCATCGGGCAGCCACAGCTGACCCTTCCTTCACGCGAGGACAAACAAGAAAAGTAAATGAAGGTAGAGTGCCTTGGAGGATTTGTACGCAAATCAACCAAGGAATTCCTTGAGCATAAGCTACAACTAGCATTAGGGTTATTGTAAACGATGTCTTAGAAAATGTAAATGCATGTAAAATGTAAACATGAGCCGTAAGACGTAAGAACGTGTGGTGTAAAAAAATGTAAACTATAAACTAAATGTAAACTGAATGTAAGCAAAAATGTAAGCAGAACGTAAAACAAAAAATGGAAATAATGTTTGGTTCGCAAAACATAAATGATCTATTGCATAGAAAGGATGTGCATCGGTCAAAGCATAGCTGCGTGTAGATGGCAGGTCGAATGCCTAGCCCCAAGGTGATGTAACGTGATGATGAGATGATGTGATGTGGTGAATGTGAGAAATTATTGGATGCCAACAGTCAGGTGTGTCTAGCATCCAAGGATTGCAGGTTTTGTCCTCTCTCAGAATTGCCAATCTCTCCAATTTTGCCTCCCCCATTTATGTGAATTGACAAGGTATTTATAGGGTTGGGCCGGGCTCGGGCTCAAAATTCAAGAATGAAATCAACAACTGGGAGATGAGAGGAAAGCATATCTAGTGACATGTATCCAATGGATAGTTGTGCATGAGTTGGATGTCTATTGGCGAGAGTTGGATTTGTGTCAGATAGTTGTGCACGAGTTGGATGTGTGTTGGCAAGCTACATTCTTGACCAGGTACATTGCATTTTACAATTCGTGGGTTATTCAAGCCCATGAAAGTACATTTAATTTAGACCATGGAGGCCTGACATGCCCACAAATGGAATTTACAATGAAATGTACAACAAGAGAAATTTGACTACCCAGCATGACCTGCAATGTGACCTCAAAAACTTGTAATTTTGACCTCAAATATGGAATTTCCAAAGGCAGGGTCCCATAGTATCAATAGTGGACCTTTAGGATGACTTTCACCCTTGAAATCAAGTCATTTTGGCTTAGTTGTGAGGCTCTAAAAGTTGGTGACGGTGATCCTTACGCTGTGCATCGTCTGAAAACGTAACCCTAGCGCCGCCAAGTCAAAATGGCATATTTGAGGCCCAAATCTTGATTTTCTGGAGGCTGGGAGCTGCTGGGGACCTTGGTGAAGGTCATGGGGGGTCCTTGTGCTCAATTTTGGCCTATTTTAACTCAATTTCAGGGCTCCAAAAGTTGGTGATGCTGATCCTTACGCTGTGCAGCATCTGAAAAAGTAACCAAAGTGTACTTAGCCAAAACCAAACATTTTGAACCCGAAACTTTTGATTCTAGATGCTGGAAGTTAGTGCAATCACTTGTGGGCCCCGGGGGAACCTTTCTTGTTGAATCATGGGCTTTCGGGGGCTGTTTTGAAGGCCTCCAAGTTTGGTCATGTTGTACTCATGTTGGGTAGTAGCATGACTTCACTTGATTCTTGTCTAAAAGTGCTAGGCCAAAATTAGTGGAGTTTCAGCATGCATAACATACAAAAGTAGTGGTGTTTCACCATGAAAAATTAGTGATATAGAGGGTGATGGCGTACAAGAATGTTCATCATTACCTGCATGCAATCGGTGTGCCTAGAAAGTTAACATACAAAAGTGCTTGTATGTAGCAACCACACAACAAAAAGACACCCAATGGTTGATAGCTAATCAAGAGAGAAACTCACCAACGTGCATGGGACTAACTAGGGGACCAACTTGCACCCACGTAGAAGGCATAGATGCACTGAAGCAAGATTGTCATTGACTTCCAACCCTTACCTTGAAAACATCAATTAGGGGAAGTTGGAAAATCTTAAAAAATTCAAACAAATACTTCGATAAGAGAATACTAGTTAGTGTGCAATAGACCAAACCTTACCATGAATCTAGAATGGTTAATGCACATAACACATCAGAGAAATGATGACCTTGCTCATTATTTCGGATCTCTTCCTTCCAACTTAGTCATGGGGAGGATGGCCACCTATGCTGATCAATTGAGGCCCTTAGTTCCTTTTTAAGTTTTTGTTTTACACATTTTTGTTTTGCAGATTTCTTTAAATTTTCTTGTTTTTGTTTTGCAACATCATTCATACCTTTTCATTTATTTGTGTGTTTTCTTATTTTGTTAAGTTTGTCACCTAATAAGTGCTCCTGAAGATGGTATGAACTGTATTCTATTGGTTGCTAATGTTTGGTTTTTACCTTTGAGTTATGATGTTGATACTAAGGTATGGTGCTTTTGATATAACAGGCAATGAGTCCACATCACCCATGCATCCATGATTTTCTATGGTCTCTCTTAGCTTAGAACTATACAGTCCCTTTTCTTAAATAATAAGAACTATCAACGAATTGGTGACTAGGCATTTCTCAAACTAAGGAAGGACTCAAGGATTGAAAAGGGTGTGACTTGAAGGGGACTTGATGCATTTTTGTTGGCCATTCTCTTAGGTACTTGGATGTTTCCTTCTTGAGTTTTCCTTACCATTCTAACGTTGTTCCATTATCGGGAAGCTGAGCTAATAGAAATAATAAGCCTTTGCTTGGTGTGATTCTTACGCAAAAAAAAGAGAGTGAAAAGTGAGAATTCAAAACACACACCTTAGACAAAATAATCACTTGGGCTACAAGCATTGGTTATGGAACTAAACAAACATGTTCTCTCTAACTAAGGTCCTTTCTTGCTTCCTATGTTCTCCTTTCTCATTTCGTTGAAATGGTGGTGACTCTTGGAGAGAGGAATTCTTGTTACTTCAGGTGGATGGATTGGCCAATTGTATTAATGTAAAGTCACTCGATGTGGATTGTTTGAGGCTGGATTTGGAATGAGATCTACTAAGTTACATTAACCATTAACACACAAGGGGTTGTACACCACCTTGTTCTTGAGACTCCATTCCATTCTCTTCTTTCCATCGTTCTTTCTCCATTATTTACCTCATTGCCGCTTGTATCAGTAGTCTATATTTTGGTTGATGCATTATTTTATTTTTGGTAAACTCTTGTGGTTAAGACTTTAACTCTTGCTTCCAAATGACATTTCTAGAGCCTACAGACTCTTTGAATGTGGGAATGTCAGGGCATTACTGGCATGAGCCTGCTTTGGGGAGGACCCACTGGCATTCCTATTTGGTGCATCAATTAATTTCGTTCCCTTAAACATGTTTGCAATCAACATTTATTTTTTTCATTTCCATCTCTAACATCCATTTCATTAGTGTTTCAGTTATCTCTTTTTCTCCATTTTTCTTATTCCTTATCTTTTTCCATTCTCTCACTACTGGAGGTTCGCTCTCAGTCATGGGGGTCCTAGTCCAATTTTTTTGATTTTCTCCTAACCCCTACACCTTGGGTAGTCACTAGTATTATATCTCTAGAATCCACATCAGCCATATCACAACTCAACCAATGGACCTTACACTTAGGCAAGGTATCAACTTCATTGTGATTCATTTACTCTTGCTAATATAAGACTGTTTTATGTCTACAGATGACAATCATACACCAACGAATTAGATCTAGAGGGAACACTTGGAATGGACTAGTGCTGGAGCAGTTATGCAAGGAACAAGATCAATGGCGCAATTATGGATAGACAACGGAAGGCACAATCTTGGCGTCGGTAGCAACAGACTTCACATTCTCTCTCTCTCTCTCTCTCTCTCTCTCTCTCTCTCTCTCTCCCACACTGCCTCCTCCCTCCTCCCAAAGTAGGTCTACAAAAAAATAAATAAAAATATATCACATATATAGAGATCCAACTACACTTATACTAATTCCTATCTATCATGATTTCTAGATCCAAAAAAATAATAAATATGCATAGCAACTATTGTAAGATTGATCAACATGTATCATAGAAGCATGCATAAAAATGTTGATACATTTGATGCAAATACATTAAGTGCATTTAATATCTTCACTTAGTGAATTAGATAAAATATATTTAATGTACAATAAAGTAGTTACTTTTTCCCTAACCTTCTTCTAAATAAGGAAAATATATATTATGATGGTACAAATAATGCACACTAAATAATTTTTTGTAACTATTTTCATTGTTGTACTTTATTAGTCATGAAAAAAAGTAAAAAACTAGTATGGTTATAATATGTCTGTCATATGATTATGATTATGACTGATTAACAGCACAAAAAGGAGAGCTTGATACAATGCTATCCTTTATAGTTTATGATTCCAATTTACAAGGAAATGAGATTGGAAAAATAGCCACTGTTGGAGATAAGATTGCATGTGTATCTAGATTGACCAAGATTCAAGCTAAAAAAATGCTCAAATCTTCTAGTGGTATGAATGGCATAGTGTTGAATCTCAAGAATGAAAATTTAGGTATCATTTTATTTGGTAGTAATACCACCATTATTGAAGGTTTCATTGTTAAAAAAACTAGATTGATTATATCAACTATTGTAAATATTCCATGTTAGGCCATGTAGTAAATGCAT
>MNCI01032963.1:25013-48335 GCA_015680685.1 Gnetum montanum | reverse complement strand
CAAACATAAGAGCTCCTAGTCAAAGTAACATAAATACTCAAATTGAGTCATCCCAAACAAACACCCCACAATGACCAAATCCACCTTCTATACTTAGAAGAACTCCACCTCAACAAGAAGTCAAAGATGTACCTAAGACTTACGATGTAGTTGAGGATTTGAAGACAATTAAATCTAACATCTCCATGTATGACCTTTTACAATTTAATGAAATGAAAGAGGTATTTCAAGAGATAGTTCGTAAATTAGAAACTAATAAAGAAAAATTGACAACCACTAAAAAGAAAGTTCACTTCACAAAAATTCCTAACACCTTATCAGTAAAAAATGTAAATAATTCTATGATGAGTAGGAAAGAACAACCTCCTTTACTAAAAACTCTAATTATTTTAAGAAACAATGTTCACAATTATTTGATGGATTCTGGAGTAACTCTTAATGTCATGCCACTTGAGGTATGTAAGACTTTAGGAGCACAAATGATATCACAAATGAAAAATATGATTCAACTCGATGTGTCCAATGTACCTATAGTAGGGTCATTAAAAGGAGTGAAAGTGAAACTTAAAAAATACCCTACATTCACATGTTACACAGATATCCTGCTAGTTGACATGTCACCTACCTATGGTGTGCTCCTATCTAGAACTTTTGCAGCCAAGTTTGGGGGCTTCTTTAGGTCAGATTTCTTAGAGTTATTAATCCCTATCAAAGGAAAATCTGAATACATGACTATACCTCAAGAACCCTTCTATAAACAAGTAGTTACATCCTTAGTAAAACACCCTAAATTTTTAAGTCATTCTTGCTTCACCGGGTCTTTAAAATTCAAGCAGTGTCATGACACTTCGATAAGAAATGGATGCTCTGAGTGTAGACTATCCAGTTTGGCAAGTTTTCTATGCCCAATGTTGACAGGCTCAACGGACTCTCTAGCCTGCCCACCTGGGTAGCTCATGTAGCTGATAGCCTACTCAGAAGCGATGCGTGGAGCTATCGATGGTGCTCAGGATGCATGAAACATTTTGGCAAGTTTTCTAGCTAAGAAGTTTACTACACTACACTATGCTATGCAGCGTAGCAAGCTTCGAGAGACAATTATTCATGTAATCAACTACGAACTGTTGCAAGATAGACTGCTACACTATGCTACGCTACGCTACGTAGCATAGCGTAGCAAGAGCAATCTAAGAGGGCTTAGCTTACTTAGTAATCTCAATTACACTCAATTAGTACCTTTGGCCTTCAAAAATAGTTTCTTCACTCAACCTCAAGCCCTTCAGCAAAGCTCCTCTCACTAGAAAAGTAGCATATCAAGCAAAAATCAAGTTATAATGCCTGCTACGTAGCGTAGCACAGCATAGCAACGATGCAAGAACAGCAAAAGGCATCTCCAAAATGCAGAATTAACAAGTTCAAAAGCTTCACCTCGCAGATGACAAATGTTGCAGATTGTCAACGTGATCATCAAAGAGAGAAGGTTGTAAATTGCAGTTAAGGCCAGCTGCTACGCTGTGCTACACTACGTAGCATAGCATAGCATAGCAAAGAGTTAGCCTATACATTTCAAAGACTTCCAGCACATGCAATCAACTCTGAAGCAAATTTCTTCTTCAAACTAGTGGCTACGCTATACTACACTACATAGCATAGCACGGCGTAGCAAATAGCTATGCTACGCCAACATGCTACGCTCCATAGCGTAGCATAGTGTAGCATGCAACTACGCTACGCCAACATGCTACGCTACACAACATAGCACAGGGTAGCAAGCGGCTACGCTACGCAAACATGCTACGTTCCACAGCATAGCGTAGTAGGCAACAACGCTACATCAATTTGCTTCACTCTTTGTTTGCATCATTGACACACATCTTCAGTTTCAACAACGTGATTGCAGTGTGGCATGCTCGTCAATCAATCAGCTTTGCATGACCATGTGGCATGGACACATCAACACCTTGTGGGCCCAGGACACGTGGCATCTAAACCGCATCATTCACATGCTCTTAGTCCTATAAATACCTCGACGAGCAATGCTCAAAGTGTTGAAAAACTTAAAGGTTAACATTTTGGGCATTTTTGAGCATTGTTGGCATTGGTTGGTAAACCAACAATTTAAAGGGAATTTTTGAATGATTGACAAGTTTAGTAAACATTTGGCTTAGCAAAGATTAAATTGGAAATCTTGAGTATTGTAAACATTCCTGAGTTGACAAAGCCAAATAGTGCACATTCCCATTTGGCATTCTATTAGCTCTTTCCTGATGCCTTTGTAGCATTTTGCATTGTTAGCACTTGGATCCGCATTCAAGCATACAGTTGGCTTGCTTTGAACTTCTTTGGTTACTTTTGGGATCTCTGTGTGCCCCTGCGTCACGTAACCAATTGTATCCACCTTAGCAAAGTAAAATCGTAATCTTGAAGTGGTGCATTTCCTAACTCCAGTTTACTTTATTCTTCTGCTTATCATTGCGTCTTACATTGTTTTTGCTTCCTTGCATATAATAATCATTATTTTTATGCAAATAAACATTGTTTTCAATTCACACATTTGCAAAAGGTTATAGTAACACCAATTAAGTCCTTTTCTGATCGACCAGACCATTCAAGGCACCCCATTTTCATTTATCCAGCACAGCCCTCACACGGATCTAGGGTTAAGACTATCTAATCGATGACCTCTCGGTCTTTTTCAGCCACCGATGTTTTTGGTCGCTACAGTTTTCTAGCACTAGAAGGAGGGCCTTTTGGTGCCTTTTTTGTATTTCACGGTAGTCTTGTACGCATTCTGCACCCCAACATGCACTAACGTATACTTGACACCCTTTGTGGTTTTTTATGCATCGTGTGGTGTAGATTAGTTGCTTTGATGATTCTTCCGAAACCCTGTAGGACATAAAGCATCCGATCACCATTTGACCCACTTATTTCATGGTAGTCTTGCATGTGTTCTATAGCCTAACATGCATTAGCATAAACTTGATACCCTTTGGTGGTTGTTTATGCATCGTGTGATACAGATCGGTCACTTCAACAATTCTTTCGAAGTCCTGCAAGGCATAAAGCTTTTGATCTCTTTTTTATCTCCTCATCTTTTTTGTTTGCAAACCCGTTTAGCTTTACCATAATGGCTTCTTCAAGCACCGTTGCTAACACCTCTAACGTTGAGGTTCCCCTCACTGTTCAAGGCATCACAGGTGTCAAAAAACCACTCAACCAGGTGCTAGGGTCACGCAGATTGCTTAGGATCCAAAACTGGGGGCCTGAGGGTTTGGCCCAACAATATGAGCGATACAACTTCCTCTATACTAAGGTGCAGGAAAATCTTCCCTTAGATATGCAAGAGCTCGAAGAGAAGCATAGCTTTGAGTTCACCTATTGCAATGGTAAGGAATTTATTTCAATTCCCAGTGTTTCTATCCCTCTAATGCAAAACATCAATGGCTTATAGATCAGCTGATCCAGGCGACTAGGTCTAGGGAGCTGCAGGATACAACGTTCCACCACGATGAAGCTTTCTAGGATGGGCAAGAGGAACTGGATTCCCAATCCGAGGGTGGAGGTTAGGTTAACCCTACCACCATCCTTCCTGCCTCATCTTTCTGGACAAGCCCACTTTTCACTGCTCCTCCTTTTATGATCACAACTGCATCACTACAATCCACAATTCTGCCAGCAATGGGTAGCCATACCATTCCTTCTAAGCATCAACACACCCACACCCTTATCTCAACCCCGGTCACTACTCCTCTGATGACTTTTCACCAATCCTTTTTTTCTTCGCAACATACGCCAATTACGGCTACCCTACCACACATTCACACAATACCTACCTCACAATTGCGTGTAGCTTTTACCTCTATTCCTGCATTTACACCTGTTCCACAACCAGCCGTCGGCCCATGCCCATCCATGTGGTGGACCCCATTTACTTCTCCTCTTGCTATGCTACCATCATAGATGTCTCGTTATGCTGGCCATCAGACCTACCAAGCCTCATAGACGGTACATCCCAGTGCAGGACTATCGTCTATTCCACCGACAGCATAAGCAATCCATCCCTTAGCACAATCTACAGCTGCTGCTCCAACAGCACCACCTGTTGGGTGGTGGACAGCACCAACAGCATAGTTCACAGGGGCCACCCCAACGACACCATCAATGGGTTACATTGCCACCCCAACGACACCATCAATGGGTTACATTGCCACCCCAACTACTCCACAAATGGGAGCTGCCCAAGCAATTCCCCAAACATCTACATCATCTTCAGGTCTAGACCAAGCATTCCAACTTATCCAGAACCATACTAAGAAAATAAAATGACTCAAGGCTATCGGATCTGACATGGTGCAAGTCATGGACTTCTACCAAGATGATCCCATCAACCTGATAGTCCCTGCACTAACGTTACCCCTAGGGATTTCACTCCCACATTTCACGAAGTACAATGGGGAGCGGGACCCCAATGCACATCTTGTTACATTTAGGTCTGAATCCCTTCTTCTACAACAATGTTCGCACATGATCATCCATGTCTTTGTTATGTCTCTGACCAGAAAAGCCTTGGACTAGTACTGTGCATTACCACGCTCCTCCATAGCAATCCTAGAGGAGCTTTTGACCCAGTTCATGACATGTTTCAAATACAACTTGAAACCAAAAATCATGCTAGAGCAATTGATGAGCATGAAACAAGATCCGCTAGAGTTAGTCCAGCAGTTCCTCCACCACTAAAGTGCAACCCTTAATGAAATCTGCGAGCCTATCATGGAGGCCCACTTGCTGGCCATCTTTAAGGATGTAGTAAATGAGTTTATTAAGTCTAAACTATACTCTCTTGCTTCGCGCACTCTCAGTGAGGTGTTCACCTAGACTAAGGGCATATAGGATGCGGCCGAGACAAGCAAAGACCTAGCCTACATTGCATACAAGAATACCTTTACAAAGAAGGATAAGGGTAAGGCTACAACACCCACATTTGTTGCTGTGGCAAATGAGGCCAAACCCAAACCTAACAACAACAATAACAAGAACAACAAGAAACCAGCCACACCTGCTGCTAACCCTGTGCCCAAACAGGGCAATGCATCACAACCCTCTACATTTGCACCTGAGACATCTGCACCACCCAAATTGAAGTTTCAGCGCAAAGATCGCTCGAAGTATACCCCACTACCTATCAAGCTTTTAGATCTCCTGAAGCAACTACTAGCAATGGGGTATATCCAACACAAGCAGATGTCAGAAGAGGAAGCAAAGAGACATCAGCAATACTGCAAGCTCCTCAAGAACCCCTCTTTGGCTTTCCCAATGAGCCCACAGTTCTTAAGGGATTCAAGCTAGAATGGTTTTGTGACTACCATCAATAGTGTGAGACAACACAAATTATTGTATGGCATTGAAAGATGATATCCAAAGGATGATCAATCAAGGGAAACTAGTGCTAGACGAAAGCAATCAAGTACGCCCTGAGAATCAATCTCTGCACTTCTACATTGATCCTCTCAATGCCAAAAACTTCAGTTACATCATCAATACCATCGGCATTGACAATAATCAAAGTCTGGAGCAATCTTTTGTTCTGAGAGTCCCTCCCCGCATATCCACCCCTGTACCACCTGTTAACAAAACCACACCACCACCGTGTACTCTACCACCATTAGCACCATATGTTATTAGGGGTCCAAGACGCAGAATAGCCCCCACCCCGCATAAGACAGCCTCCCAACCTTCTCATCCTAAAAAACGAGAAGTGTGCTTTGCAAGTGAGATGTCAAGGGAAAGTATTGCCCCAAGTAATTGTAAGCCGGCGTCCTCACCCCCTTCATCTACACCCTCATCACCCAAAAGGAATGTTGCTAAACCTACACAGTCCTTGCCACCTCATCCAAATAGGCCTGAAACTCTCCCTCCTCAGGAAATTCATCTTCTAGGATGAATGGAAGAGGAGAAAGGTAGTAAACCAGAAAGTCACCAAGACCTTTTGAGTCCCTTCACCTAAGTCAAGCAAGCTCTAAAATAGAAAACACTACGTTGAGCCTGTATAACCTAATTATGACATCTACAGCACACCGTGGGGCTTTGGTCTACATGTTAACAGCAATCCCGATTGACAAGAACATGCCAACAGAAGAGAAGGTGATCCATTTGATCATGCTTCCTTTTGTGCCTGCAAAGCCAAAGCCATTCCAATTGAATTTTTGTGATAATTCCATTAGGGAAGACCCTAAAAAGGGTCAAGTGACTACAACACCTCTCTTCATCACAATCTGGGTTGGCCAACATAAGGACCAAAGGGTGCATGTTGATGATGGAGCTGCCACAAATGTCATCCCTTTCCCTATTGTGGACAAGCTAGGTTTGTTCAACCAGATCAGGCCCACAACAACATCATGCTTAAAGTCGTTCAATGGGGCACGAGTCCTGCTAAAGGGCACAATCCATATTGACTTCATGGCAGGGGATCAATTCCCCACAAATGCAATGTTTATTGTGGTTGAAGAGATGCCCGAGTTTAACCTGATCTTGGAGAGGTCATGGTTAGCACAACTTAGGGCTGTCTCTTCGCCCATTCATCAGGAGATCCATCTACCCTATGCAAACAGGGAGGTGATGATCCATGGCAACAAATTAGTGACACAAGCCATCAATAACATAGACATGGAATAGGGCTTAAAGGTCATAACCTCTGAGAATGAAGCGCCTGTCTCTGTAGACACTAACCACCTAGCAGTAGAACCGACTTAGCAATCCAGTTCAGAAGATAAAAATGTGTGGACTAAGTTACCCTTCCAAGAGGAGGACAATGATATGGACGAAGGTCTTGGCAATGTGCCTCAGCCCTACGCCTCGTCCAATCCACGATGGGTCAAGAATTAGTCACACATAGCATAGCAACTGCACTATTTTTAGCCCAGTTGGCATCTTTGTACATTTATCACCTCTTTTTTTTGCACCCATACATCTACGCTAGGCACCAATTAGCTTTCCTCTAAATCATTAGCGTATCGCTTCTTTACCATCTCATGGCCCGAAATGGCCTAAAACTAATGATGGCCCAAAATAGCCTAAAACTAGTGATGGCCCGAAATGACCTAAAACTAGCGAGGGCTCGAGATGGCCTAAAACTACGCTACCATGTGATGGCCCTCAATGGCCTAAAATTAACAATGGCCCAAAACGGCCTGAAACTAGCAACGGCCCGAAATGGCCTAGAACTAAAACATAAAAATGAAAGTTTAACATAAAATTAACCACATAGACAATGCATAAGCCAACATAAAATCAATGCTTTTTCTAAAATACTTCTTTTCCATTCAAAATCTTTTCCACTTCAACAATGTTTTCGATAGTTTCACACAAAATTCAAAAATTTATAAGAAAAACTCATGTTGTCATGGGTCATCTTCACCTACATCATCTTTGCCCGCATTGTTTGCCCCTACATCATCCCCTTTTGCACTGTCTGCCTCTTCATTTCCTCCTTTTGCCTCATTGTTTTCGCCCTCTATGGGCCCTGCATCCTTATCTGGAACCTACATGGTAAAGTGAAGTAGTCAGTTAGGGCCACACATGAAAGCTAAGATAGCGTTTGAGCATTTACATAGCAGAATGTGACTAACCCAAGATGGCCCTAAGTCTATTTCGAAAGGTATATGATCCAAATGAAGCTCGAGGTGGTGCCAGATCTCTTCCTTCATGATATTGGCCTAGTGCTTGTCTCTTGGTTCAGTGTCTGCGGAAAACTTCTCCTTCTCGGTAGCTGTCCATCTTGACAATCCCAAGGAAAAGGAGGTGGTAGCAGTCACACCTGTGGGAAGGTCCACTTCCCATTAAGGCAATTCAGTGACTGTTACCTACTCCATGAACTTGTTGTAAGCTTCATAAGTGCCAATGGCATTCACGAATGCTTCATAGATAAATGCCTTCACTAAAGCATCCCTGTATAGTTTGTGGTTGGTGGAACATTCTAGTTTATACATGTGTTTATGGTTTTTCTGGGATTGCCCCCACTCGTAAACTCTAGCGCTATAATATTTCCAGTCTTGCTTATTCTGAGCCAACAAGTCCATCTGCATCTACTGTTCCATTATTTCTTAGATGGCTTCATTGTTGTGTCACACGACTGTCCAATATCTAGCATAATCTATTATCATCGTGCGCCAACTGTTGTCATTTCTATCATGGGTTATGAGAAACTCGTTCCTGGATTTGAGGTCTCCCACCTTGGCACTTAGTTTGACCTTCTCTTTCTCAGCCCTTTGGACCCATTTCCACAAGTCCTTGTTGAAGCGCCTACACTCCCACAAGGAGCATGTTGAGTGCAAAGCACATTTACTAGCCTTGTTGTATATGCGACGAGGCACCTCGGCCACTTTGGGTGAGAATGTAGGCACAACACTAACTTTCAACGCATGTTTTAGGTTCCATTTAAGTCTAGAGGCTACAAACATCCAAAGAATGCATTAGTCACATTAGCATAGCAAGGTTAGCAGCTCAAGACATGTAGTATAGCAACCTAAAAGAGCTTAGTGTAGCTACTTTACTTACCCACTTTGGGGTCGACCTGTTTGAGATGGCTGACCATGTCATCGACGACCCCCCTGCATGAATGTAAATTTATCAGAAGTCTCGGCCGATAGTTCTAAGTGAGTCAAGATAGGTTCTGCAGTATCGACATTAGTGTCTATCATGCAACCAAATGCATTAGTAGTGACCAAGGTGGGCTGCAATAAAGATGCGAGTAATGTAAACGAAAATGTATGTTGTCAAACTCATGAGCGTCTAATTGCAGCTCCCCTTCATCCTGACTCGAAATTATGGTAGCACCTTTGGCACTTGTTCGCTCCCCTGATGTTGGACTGTGTTTAGCAGAAGGACCTCCGGTAGAAATCCCCTTATGATTGATGTGGGCTTCCTCTTTATTAGTTGATGCCTTTCTTTTCAAGGCACTAGCATCCTCTTCATCCATAGAAGACTCTTTTGTGCCTCCAAAAATGTCGTCCTCATCAGTAGGAGGATTCTCCCTAATAACAAGAGCCCCTTACTTAGTGATAGGATCTCCTTTCCTCTTGACTAGGGCCCTTTCCTCTATGATTAGGCCCCCCACGTCTTTATTTGCCACCCCCATCTTTGGAGCTGACACCTCTTCTTCATCGTCTTCTTCTTCTTCTTCTTCCTCTAGCAGTAAAAAAAAGCAACATATTTGCGTTTAGCTTAAACCAAGTTAGCGTAAAGTAGGTGCTATGCTATGTTACGTTATTTAGCGCAGCATAATGTAGCAGTCATTAACAAAATAGGCAAAGAAATTAACATAAGCATTTACCGATAGGAGGTTGCATCCTGTGTACCTTAAACCGTAGTGTCTACCCTTCCTCTTCTTTTGTACAGAGGGTCTCCTTAGTCGAAGAAGGCCTCCTTCACTAAAACTTAGTAGTCACTATCTCAACGATGAGGCATTTCCCCTATGATACGCTACCAATAACGGTAGGGGACGCCCCTTCCATGCTATCCTGGCCATGAAAGTTATGGGCCACTCAATCCGTAGTCGTCATAGAGAACGACTCCCCAATAGCTTCTAGGGGATCTTGGGCTCAGGTGCTTTGGAAGACTTGGTAGATCCATGGTTTGGATATTTGGTTGCGATCTCACATAACCCAGACTCCATTCTCATGGACTACCAAAAACTCTGTGAAATGCTGCAAATAGGCTATGGAGAAGGTGTAGTGTACATTGAAGCAAGACTCCTACTTCTTATGAAGTGCAACCACTTTAGTCCGCAAGCCTTTACACAGATGTCCAGCCTAGTTGTAGAGGGTGCCCTCTTCCATAACCTCCTGCATTATCCAAGCTTGTTCAATCTCCATGATCTTTCCTTGGGAAAGCAGCTAGGGGAAAGCACAAGCACAGAAGATGGGATAAACCTCTCTGGCGGCGATCAGCTTGACTTTCTCCATGGAGATCCCCTTTTTCTCCTTTGCAACCCCTAGCCATTCCTTGATATCCTTCCTCTAATAGTTCAACTCTCTCTTGGTCCCTGAACCTATAGGGATGCCGTCAACAGGGACACCGAAAAGGTCTGCAAATAGCTAGTCATTAATCTCAAGGACCACCCGCACACCGTGTACATGTGTGTAGATGTGGTCTGCCTTTTCGGAGAAGGAGTCCACTAGGATGAGAATCTCAATGGCAAGGACACCTGGGTTTGAGACCAGGAACAAATCCATGAGCCCAACATCTTGAAGATGCCTGGTTAGGGATTCCGAGGCCATGCTGCATATCCAGCATTGGCTCTCATCCACTTCCCCATACTTGAAGAATACATTAGCCTCTTGGTTCCTAGAGGTAATCACCATCACCTCCTGGGACTTTTTCACCCCTATAGCCATTAGCACAGTTAGCATTAATGACACTCAGACATGTAGCAATTCATTATTTAGCTTAACAAGTTTGAACGGTGATGGGAATGATGGAAGACAAATCAAGACATCTTCAATGACGATTAGCTTAAAGGGTGTCCATCCCTCATCCAACCAACTAGACTTCTTACATCTATTGTAGAATCTGGGATACCAAGTTAGGTAGGCTTTGTACTCACCCCCACATTGACCTATCACACCTACGTGTATATTCTCAGCAGAGGAAAACTCCTGCAGCGCCATCTATGCTAACGTCAACGCATATGTATTGTCGTGAAGCCCCTCCTTATTGATAAAAACCTGGTAACAGAAATACACTATTAACATTTGGCTACCATAGAAAATATTGCATAACATAGTGGAACGCAGCTACAAAACTCACCCTTCGGCACAGTAAATAGTTCCTAGTGGGTTTTGAAAGCATGCTCCCATGTGACATGAGATAAACAAGGTATTGTAGAGATTGTAGTAATTATACTCGGGTATATCCCAGATCTAGGTCAAATGCCTCAAATTTCTAGGACATTGACTAGATCCTTCTCCCTACCTACTGTTGATTTCTCCATTTGTCAAAAATCTCAAAATACACTTATTTTTTCTAGGCAATAAGGTTTTTGTTATGGCGGCCGCTACCTCCTCCACTAGGTGTCACCAAATGATCACGTTGAAGTGTTGGAGAAGAAATTGTAGAAACTCCAGGGCTCCTTCTCAAAACCAGACCGCTTGTCATCCCACATGCGTATGGAGTGGAGGAACATTGGCCACTGGTTCGCTGATGCAGCACAGGACCCTTACGATTTTGAGGACAATCAAAATCGACCTTAGCGTTATCCTACACAACACAATAGCAAATGTTAGCATCATGTCCGAGTAGAATTTACATCTAGCATAGCAAGGCCAACATTTTAGCATATAGCATAGCATGATTCCCTTCAGGCATATAGCATAGTGAAAAACATGAAGGCAATAGCGTAGCGAAATTAGCTTAGAGTAGCAATGAAGTGATTAGCTCTAATAAAGCGATTAACATTACACCACGACAGAACATGTATTATACTGTCACATCACACATGGCCAAACCCTCCCAAGGGTCCTACGCTATGTTATCTACATGCCAATGCCTCAAATCATCTGAACGTCTACAGTAATGATAGCCGCAATGATGGCGGTCCACGTGATCTTGCATGCAACCTTAGCGTAACGTATGTACATCTATCGTGGCTGAAATGGCAGCAGCGACAGTGTAAAGGCTAAAACAATGACAACATGATGACAGAAAATACATGAATAGCTAAACAAAATCCTTGGAGCAAAACAGGAAAAACAAAAATGAATAACAGAGACAAAAAATAGAGGAAGCACAGTGGCCTACCGAGTCAACGACGTCTCCTCATTCACCGCGATGTGCACCTACGTCACACGCCCTAGGGTTTCCTTTACATCTTCAACCTTGGAAAGTGCCAGGTGTTTGTGCTCTTTCTTAGGAGCCATTGTTTCACTTGTCGATTCTCTCTTCGTTGCTACATTAAATTGCCCTACTCTCTGTTGGCAAAAATTGCTCTATGCTCCAAATGTGGGCTCTACTCTATTACGGTAAAAATGATGAGTTTACCAAGGGTTAATCCCTATTTATAGCCACAATGGTGAAAAGGAAACTTGTCATTCTCTCTCTCCGTTTAATGCAGAGTATTTCGTGCAGCGTAGCATGCTCACCACGACATCATAGCACTGTTTGCATTCACACCAGTGGGCCTGGGCGAAGAGCTTTGACACCCTTCAAACTAACTATTTACCTTTACAAAAAAAATATCTTGCATTTTCCATGGTCCGAAAAGACCTTAAACTAGCAACCCTAACACATAGTTTCAATCTAGTTAATGGTCCGCAAAGATCTTAAACTAGCTATCTTGACCTTCTACACATTGGCAATGTGTAATGACGTTAAACTAGCAATTTTGCATTTTAACATTAGTAGTTTTCCGTTCTTTATATTAGCAGTTCTACATGTCTACATCTAGGTGGTCCAAAATGACCTTAAACTAGTACTCTAACCAATTGGCAGTCCGCAATGACATTAAACTAGCAGTTTTGCACCATTACATCAACAATTTTTCATTTTTACATTAGCAACATTCCATTCTTTATATTATTAATTTTGCATTTTTCTGTCCAAGCAGTCTGCAATGATGCTAAACTAGCAGTTTCGCATTATTACATCGGTAGTTTTACACTTTTAGATTAGCAGTTTTATGTTTCTACATCTTAACAGTCCGCCACGACTTTAAACTGGCAGATTTTATGACTCTACATCATACTTTATACTTACGTCTATCGTTGGCATTTAGTTGCTATTTTGCAAGTTTTCACCATGCATAATTGTTACAAATAGGTACCTCTTAATCAAACTTTCATCTCATTTTGGTAGGTTGAGCGAGAATGGAACTCCATCGTGATCTCTCTTCACCGTTAGCTTTAGCAGGTCCACATGGCAAACTCGCAAGACAACTGAACCCAGAACTAATAGACTGGGAATCATACACAGTTAACACCATAGCATTCTTAGGAACACCCCCAGACTGGCCTGAGCTTATGGTCTAAACCCTAAATTTAGAGGTTGGGGATGTAACTAAGGACCCACTCATCGAAACACCTATGACCAAATCCAAGGGGAAGGTAAAAACATTGAAACTTAGTTCCCTCTTGTATTTGCAAATGCATAAAGATGTAGCCAAAGTGTTGCAGGACAACACTGAACTTTTTGCATGGTCAGACAACAACATGTCAGGTTTAGATCTGAGATTGATATAGCACAACATCATCTTAGACCTATGCATAAAACCAGTCAAGCAGAAGGCTCGTAAGGTTAAACCAGAGATTGCACTGGTCGTACGGGATGAAATCACCAAGCTATACCAAGCTAGTTTCATTCGGGTAGTTGATTACTCGAAATGGGTGTCCAATATCATTGTAGTTTCTAAGAAAATGGGAGGAATATGAATCTGTATAGACTTCAAGGATCTGAACAAGGCAACGATCAAAGACGATTTCTCACTTCCAAGTATTAATCAACTCATTAACACTACGGCTGGTCATGCTCTGTTATCCTTCATGGATGGTTTCTCCAGCTACAACCAAATTTGCATTAAGCCCAAGCATCAATTAACAATAACCTTCATGACCCCATGGGGTACCTTTTGTTACACTATGATGCCTTTCAGGATCAAAAACACTAGAGCGACCTACCAGCGAGCCAAGACCTACATCTTTAATGACTACATCCTAAAAAATGCGAACAACTACGTAGATGATATAGCGGTCACATCTAAAGAGGATGTTGATCATCCCCACGATCTAGGGGTAGTCCTCAAGTGTTGTCAGATTCATGATTTACACCTCAATCCTAAAAAGTGTGTCTTCAAGGTGAGAACCGGGTGCATGTTAGGGTTTGTAATATCAGAGGTTAGGATATGGGTGGACCCTGACAAAATTAAGGCCATCATCAACCTGAAACCTCCTACAGATCTTAAATAGCTGTGTGGATTACAAGGTAGAATGCAATTCATCAAAAGGTTTATAGCAAAGTTGACCAACAAGTTACACCACATGCAACATCTATTGAAGAAAGGGGTTAACTTTGAATGGACAACTCAATGCCAACAAGCCTTTGATGATCTAAAAAAAGATCTTTTGCACCTCTCAACTATTTACCCACCACA
Organism: Gnetum montanum; assembly: GCA_015680685.1. Taxonomy (NCBI): domain Eukaryota; kingdom Viridiplantae; phylum Streptophyta; class Gnetopsida; order Gnetales; family Gnetaceae; genus Gnetum; species Gnetum montanum. The sequence continues at coordinate 34,195 of MNCI01032963.1, read as the reverse complement.
GAGGGATAAGCCTTTCTTCATCTACCTTGCCACCTCAGACACATCTATCGTGGAACTGTTATGTCAAAAACAAAATGATAGTTCTAAGATACCAGTGTACTACCTGAGTCATGCACTGATAGCATATGAGGCAAAATATAATGAGGTGGAGAGAAACTGCCTTGTCTTAGTATTTGCATTGAAGAAGTGGAGACACTACCTATTTCATAGCAAGATTAACATTATTTGCAAAAGCAACATACTCCAAGCTATCACAAATAACTTGTATGAAAGTAGTAGGATAACCCAATGGAAAGCAATAACAACGGAATTTAATTTGCATTATGTGAGCCAATCATCGATGAATGGTCAAGCTATAGCGACACAACTTATGACTTCACCTATCAATGATCAAGCGATCATAGATCTTGAATTCCCAGATAAGCATGTTAGCACTATCATCATCATCCCGTCGCAGCTTGAAGCTACTTTACACTTCGATGATGCCTCGACCACGCGAGGAGGTAGTGCAACTATTATCATTTCCTTCCCCTCTAGGGAAATGCATTCTTTAGCTTATTATTTTACATTCCCTTGTATGAATAACATGGCAGAGTATGAGGGGTTACCCATGGTTCTCCTAGTTGCCCAAGCGTTACGCATACAACACCTGGCGATTCGTAGAGATTCACAACTTGTTGTGAATCAAATCACCAAGGTCTATGCCTACAAAGCTGTACATCTACAACCCTACTGTGACTTAGCAAAATTCATACTTAAATAGTTTGTAATTACGGATGTGCAACACGTGCCATGCAATGAAAACACCATAGCAGATACCTTAGCTACCCTAGCGTTAAATGCCCCATCACATCTATTTGTGAATTTTTCAAACTTGATTACCGAGTGTGTGGAGCCTATCATTCAAGCAGTACACGTAGCCTCTATTAGTGCTACGGATACCCAGGAGTGGTATGCCAACATTAAAGCCTACCTACAACACCATGAGCTCCCAAGCGGATTGACATCTGTGTAGAGAGACGCTATCTGTAAGCATGCTCGGTAATACGTGCTCATGGGAGACAATGCCCTGTGCAAGCACTCCTATGACGGGATACTGCTGGCATGCATAAATGAGGAGCAAGCACAGAAGGTTGTTAATGAGATACATGAGGGACTATGTGGTGGATACATAGCACCTAGGGCTATGGCTGCAAAAATCATATGCTTAGGGTACTATTGGCCTCACATGGAGAATGATTTCTTCGCCAAGGTCAAGATGTGTGACACGTGCCAAATATATGCAAATCTCATACACGTTTCACCTACAGAGCTACATCCAATGCAGATCACATGGTCTTTCCAACGATGGGGACTAGACCTCATAAGACCTATCATGCCTAAGTCTTCCGCAAGGCATAGCTTCATCATCACCGCCATTGAGTATTTTACTGAGTGGGTTGAGGCTATTCCCCTGAGGAAGACCACATCATAGTAGGTTTGCCACTTTATCTTAGACAACATCATGATAAGGTTTGGGCTTCCTATGAATATTATGATTAACAATAGGCCATAGTTCAGTAGTGCCAAACCCGAACCTTCTACAGTAATCTTGGCATCAAGCAATTGTTCTCCTCACCATATTACCCATAGGCGAATGGATAGGCAAAGGCTACAAATAATTCCATCATCAACTTGTTGAAAAGAATGCTTAACAACAACAAGAGGCGATGGCATGAGCAAATCCTCTATTTGTTATGGGCTTACAGGATTACATGGAGGACTACGATAGGTAAGACACCTTATAATCTTGTGTATGAATCTGAAGCAATGTTACCTCTTGAATTGCAGGTGTTATCACTTTGGAGAAGCATTCACAAACACTAAGTTGCATAGAGCATTACCAAAACAAGCAGTGGCAAAAACATCATGAAAATCCACATCAACGGCCAATACAGAAGGGAGACCTCATTCTCAAGGTTGTCCATGAGCATATGAACAAATTCTCAGCAAACTGGGAAGGTCCATACATGGTCATAAAAGCCTTTGGGAACAGAGCCTTCAAGCTGGCAGACATGGATGGCAATGAGTATGCAAATCTGGTGAATCATTCATATCTCAAGCTGTACTACATCTAAAACATGAACACAGTAATCTCATCTGCTATAACGTAAAATTGGAAAAGCTCGTCCGCTATGACATAAAACTAGCAAACAAATGTTTGCTACGACGTAAAACTGGCGAAGGTAAGCTCATCCGCTATGATGTAAACCTGGCAAGGCTCGTCCGCTACGACGTACAACTAGCAAACAAACGTCCGCTACAACGTAAAACTGGCAAAGGTGGCAAACGTCTGCTATGACATCAAACTAGCAAAGGTAAGCTCATTCGCTATGATATAAAATTGGCAAAGCTCATCCACTACAACGTAAAATTGGCATACAAACATCCGCTATGATGTAAAACTGGCAAAGGTGGCAAATGTCCACTACGACATAAAATTGGCGAAGGTAATCTCGTCTGCTATGACGTAAAACTAGCAAAGTTCATCTACTACAATGTAAAACTGGCAAACAAATGTCCACTACAACGTAAAACTGGCACAGAGAGTCCGCTATGATGTTAAACTGGTACAAATGGTCTACTAGGACCTTAAACTAGCTCATCCACCATCCGCTACAACAATAAACTGGCACATATGGTCTGTTAAGACCCTAAATTAGCATAATGGTTTGCCGTGACCTTAAACTAGCACAACATAGTCTACCAGGACCTTAAACTAGGTTTGCAACATGTCCCCAGCATGCATCTACGATGATATACAACAAGCGAGCGTGCACAGTGCTGACATGGGGTGGGAAGTTGCAGTTCCCAAATGCAGTTCAAGATGCCACGATAACACCATCGGGAACATATGCAACATCGCTACTCTTGGCATCTTGCTAATCCTCTAGAGATGTCATGTGACATCATGCTAACCCTCTGGACCTACTACCGTGATGGCTCAGTGCCCTAGCAATAGCCTCCCTGGTCAGCGCCTGCTGCTAGAGTTCCAACAGTATTGTGGCCCAGCCATGATATTGTTAACCTCCAGCCCCTACTAGCATCCAAGCTTAAAATATGTTTAGTTGTTGGGTAGCCAATCTCACAATTGAACTAAGACTGCGTGTCTTCGGTAGGGATTCTTGAGCATTTGCACTCATAGCAACTCCCAGCCTCTTTGATGACAGCTCCTTCACGTTGATGCTGCTAAGGCTACTCTTGGCCTTCCTGGTTTGGATGCTGCATGACTCAGCAATGACATCAGTTTCCCCAACAACATCCACAGCAAGATCCTTACCTTCGATTTGCATCATGGTTGTTTCTCCTGGTTTGCTCTCTATTGTGTTTGCAGGGTGCATACCAAAGGGGCGTTAGTCGAAGGTGCATCTTACAACAGTAAAAAATGCTACAGTGTTACAAGGTGGTTACCTTGACTAGCTTAGTTACTTTTGAGTGCACATCCTATCCTTCCCCTTTGCATACCTTATCTCATCCCTTACACTCACGATTCGCTCTCCCCCCTCTTTTACCAACTTTTTTCGACACTTGTCAAGCCCTCCCATATGCTCAACCACAAAGTCCATGATGCACATAACATAGCTTGCCGCATGGGAAACATCTGTAGGCAGGTTAAGCCCCATGTGGATGTAACACAAGTCATCCTGGGAAAGAAACACCTATCCTGCAACAACAAGGTTGTTTGCAAATGTAAACAGAAAAATAGCAAAGGCAAAAGCATAAAACAACAAAAGCTCATGCGCAAAATAAATGTGCCTAAAAAAATGGCACACAAGCTATTTCGCAATCACCCCCTCTGAGCATTTCAACGAGAGGTCGAAGGTTAGTGAAAGAAAAAGTGACCATGCAAACAACTCCCTCACAAGCATTTCAATGAGGGATTCTGCTAAGTTTCACCTTTACCTTTTCCTGAACCTCCTCCCTCCCTACTTAACCCTTCTCTTTTCCCCTGCATAACTAATGCAACACTCTCAAGCACAGCTAAGCGATCTCTTGGCGATCACTGAGGAGCAAGGTTAGTATTCTATCTTTCGTGGTGTTTTGTATTCTTTGTCAACGTCCCTTAGGTCCATCCTCCAAACATCGACAAAGAGGGGCCAATGAAACACCCTAAATTTTCAAGTCATTCTTGCTTCATCAAGTCTTTAAAATTCAAGCAGTGTCATGACACTTAGACAAGAAATGGATGCTCTGACTTTAGACTGTCCAGTTTAGCAAGTTTTCTACACCCAGTGTTGATAGGCTCAATGGACTCTCCAGCCTGCCCACCTGGGTAGCTCATCCAGCTAATTGCCTATTCAGAAGCGAGGTGTGGAGTTGTCAACGGTGCTTAGGATGTGCAAAAAAGTTTGGCAACTTTTCTAGCTAGGAAGTTTGCTACGCTACACTACGCTATGTAGCGTAGCAGGCTTCAGGAGATAGTTGTTCAGGCAATCAACTATGAACTATTGCAAGATAGACTGCTACGCTATACTATGCTATGCAGTGTAGCACAGCATAGCAAGAGAAATCTAAGAGAGCTCAGCTTACTTAGTGATCTCAATTGCACTCAGTTAGTACCTCTAGCCTTTAAAAACAATTGTTTCGTTCAACTTCAAGCCCTTCAGTAAAGATCCTCTCATTAGAAAAGTAGCATATCAAGCAAAAAGTAGGCTATGATGCTTGCTACGCTACGTAGCGTAGCACAACATAGCGATGATGCAAGAACAGTAAAAGACATCTCCAAAATGCAGAATCAACAAGTTCAAAAGCTTCACCTCGTAGACGATAAATGTTGCAGATTGTCAACGTGATCATCAGAGAGCAAAGGTTGCAAATTGCAGTTAAGGCCAGCTGCTACACTGTGCTACGCTACATAGCGTAGCATAGTGTAGCAAACATGCAAAGTTAGCCTATACACTTCAAAGACTTCCACCACATGCAATCAACTCTGAAGCAAATTTCTTCTTCGAACTGGTGGCTACGCTATGCTACGCTACATAGCGTAGCAAGTAGCTATGTTATGCCAGCATGCTATGCTACACAGCGTAGCAAGTGGCTACGCTACGCAAACATGCTACGTTCCACAGCATAGTGTAGCAAGCAACAACACTACATTAGCTCGCTTCACTCTTTGTTAGCATCATTGGCACACATCTCCAGTTTTGACAGCATGATTGCAGCATGGTAGGCTTCTCAATCAATCAACTTTGCATGACCATGTGACATGGACACATTAACACCTTGTGAGCCAAGGACACATGGCATCAAAATCGCATCTTTCACATGCTCCTAGCCCTATAAATACCTCAACGAGCAACTCTCAAAGGGTTGGAAAACTTAAAGGTTGACATTTTGGCCATTTTTGAGCATTTTTGGCATTGGTTGGCAAATCGGCAATTTAAAGGGCATTTTTGAACAATTGGCAAGTTTAGCAAACATTTGGCTTGGCAAAGATCAAATTAGCAATCTTGAGTATTGTAAACATTCCTAATTTGACAAAGCCAAATAGCAGGCATTCCCATTTGGCATTCTATTAGCTCTTTCCTGATGCCTTTGTAGCATTTTGCATTGTTAGCTCTTGGATCCGCGTTCAAGCGTACAATTGGCTTGCTTTGAACGTCTCTGGTTACTTTTAGGATCTCTGTGCGTCCATGCATCACGCAACCAATTGTATCCACCTTGGCAAAGTAAAGCCATAATCTTGAAGCGGTGCATTTCCTGACTCCAATTTACTTTATTCTTCTGCTTATCATCGCATCTTACAATGTTTTTGCTTCCTTGCATATAATAATCATTATTTTTACACCAATAAACATTGTTTTCAAATCACACATTTGCAAAAGGTTATAGTAACATTGATTAGGTCCTTGTCTGATTGACCAAACTGTTCAAGGCACCCCATTTCCGTTTATCCAGCACAGCCCTCGCGTGGATCTAGGGTTAAGACTGTCTGACTAACGACCTCTCTGTGTTTTTCAGCCACTGACGTTTTCGGTCACTACACTTAGATCAACAAAATCAATCTTTGGAAGATCAAAACACTAATCTTTATGTTGGGGTTATTGAGGTTTAGCACAGTGAACATGTTGTAAATGACTATGTGAGTGGAACTATAAAAAATCCTATCTCTCATGTAGGTCTCACCCAATTCTATCAAAGTTCTAGAGAAGGTGAAGAAATCTATGGAGACACCTTGCCTTATCAACAACACGATGGATTTCATCAGAGTAATCCACCACCTTTAAGGGAAGATAAAGATATAAATAAGACCCTACCTCTTAAAATAGTTGAAGGTGTGCTAAATTTTAATGACACGTCCATGAAACATTCTCCTAGAAAGGCTATATCCGATGACCCACCAAGACCTAGACCTATCATTGAAACTTATATCAAAGAAAAACTTTATAGAAAATGATCAAGCAAGTTAAGATTAGATCTTAAGTTTTGTAATCTTAAGCATTGACAAATTGTTAAACAATGTCTTGACAAGAAGTACGTTGGTGAAGTATTTAAGATAGGAGACCTAGTCCCAGAAAAAGGTAGAATATTTGACCAAGAAAATCTCTTAGGTAAGTTCTCTCTTATGTGGTCAAGCCCATTCTGAGTTAAGTACATCCTTGGCCCCAATGTGTACAAGGTTGCTAATGTGCAAGGACATAGGTTACCTAGCAATTTTAATGCATTTCATTTAAACCATTTCTACTCAGATGCCCCACGTGGACACCTAGTAGATTCTTAGTTGCATGTTTTCTTCCTCTTCATCATCCATTTCATTTGTGTATAGTTGCATTTGCGTATTTTCTTTGCATTTCCATCATTTCTTTATTGGCATATTATTTTGATTTTTTCTTTGCATATGATTTGAATAATCATTATGGTCCACCATTAAGAATAATGTTAGTATAATGCTTTATATAATATTTCTCATTAATATTACATAAAATCTCTTTTATTACTATATATTTCAATAATGCTTTGATTCTTCCCAGTCTTTTTTAAGGTTTTATTTTCTTTAGTTATGTTGGATTATGGAGCATGAGATTTGTGTTAACTTATCATGTAATCATCATGATCATGTGAGTGTAGTATAGGTGATGTTGGAGAATGGTTAGCCATAATCACTAGGTGACCTTGGAAAATCCCATTTTCCCTCTCTTGACCCCTAGTCCTCAAGTGCAATGATCCATGGTTACCCTGTGAATAATGGGGTGAAGTGTGTTCATCTCCACTTGAGAACCCTTAGACACCTAGGAGACCTACTATGATGCCATCAAATTGTAATCAAAGACACATACACAAGGGTTGAACTACACCATGGACAAAGTTTCGAAAGGACTATGTTCATTAACAGTGTAGTTAATCGGCCAAACTTGTGTTGGAATTCCTACCTTAAAAATGAAGTACACCATGGGCAAAGTTTCCTAAAAAAAATTAAAATAAAAAAGAAAAAAGAAAAAAGGAATGAAGACCATGTTCATTGGCAGTGTAATAAGTTCTTGAGTGTGATGGGGTCCAGCAGTTATTCTCACCCTAACTTTCATTTTCCCTTTTGAACCTATTTTCCAAGAAAAAAAAGGCAAATAGTCACTTTTCATCCATTTTCCTTTTCAATGTTAACAAAAAAAATATTCCAAGGAAAAATTTGAAAGTTGCAGCTAGTCATAATCTAACATGAGCTTGTCCTTCTCATTAAGTTTAGTATGGGTCTTGTGTTCAAAGTAGTCTGCATGTTGTTGACTTTTACCTTGTCAGAGAATTGGGAAAGAAATCATAATTATATTTTAATTATATATGGATATATGTAGTTAAATTAATAAAATTGTATATTTAGAGTTTGATTAAATAAGATAGTGTGGTTTAGGTGGCCCGCATTTAGTTCTCTTCTGATTATATGGTTATTTTAGTTATGTTTAGTTTACTTTTAAGTTTCCATTTGCTTGTTTTGTGATGTTTGTGATTCCCTACCTATTGCATCATTTTAAAATTTTTGTGATCTTGTTCTTTGCACTTGCATGCAATTAAAAGTTTGGGGACTAAGTATTGATGTCAACACTCCATGCTCTCATGGGGCCATGATTATCAATGTCTCTATTTCTCTCTCTTAATAACCACAGTAAAAATCATGCGAGTGGTGGACATTTAAATTGCCAGGTGGTGGTCATTGATGGTGGTGGTTTCAAACATTAGTGATAGATGTGGGCACTTAAATTAGAAAATGTGGACGTTATTACATAAAAAGTGGTGGCGATTTTTATAGCTGTTACATGAAACGTGGACATCATTATGGATGATTGCAGCAACTATAAAACCAAGGGGGAAGGGGCTTTTGCGAGGAGTCCAAAAGGGGGGCTATTAGTCTTGAGGGGCAGCTTCTTCTCCACTAAGCAGTGGTTTCATTTTTTCTTTTTATACAGGCTTTTAATTGATCTTCGAGGAGGGTCCAAAGAAAGAGCTGACGCCTCAAAATCAGATCCTTGTGGGTCTTCTTGGTGACAGTAGGAGGGTTTTTTCTCTCTTCTTTCTATCTGCAACAACATAAGCAACGTAGCCCATGTGCAGGAGATGAGACATGGTTGTCTTTGGATTGGTAGCTTGTCTTGGTGGTGCAGACATGTGTGGATGGTCTTCCTCTCTACAACGGTGCACAAAAAGTGGTAGACGATGGTAGGTTTTAAGAACCACAATTGTTACCATGTGTGAACTACGGTGGGCAATCTCTCTTTCTCTCTTTTTTTCTCTCTCCCTCTCTCATGACGATCATGGTCTTCCTACCCAGCAGTGGATAACATTACTTATTATATTCAGAAACTTTGAGATAGTTACTTATTTTTTAGTTACTTATTATATTCTCAACTTTGGGATTGTTATTTAATTTAAATTCAGATTTTCTCTTTAAATCTTGTTTTTTTTTGTTTGGTTTGCTATTTTCAAAAAGCTACATAGCCCTCTCCAACCGAGCCTATGGCGTCCTAAGCAACAGTCTCCTAAAATGAGTTTTCTTTCCTGGTGTTGATGCGACCAAAATTTATGCATCAATAGACTCTAGTTGCAGTAGTGTATGGAGTTAGGATGCCAATTAACTAAAGCTCCATTAGGATCAAACTACACCATTTTCTTGAATTCAAGCAAGCTTTCAACCTCTTATTCATGCAATAATTTTG
>MNCI01032963.1:7996-18668 GCA_015680685.1 Gnetum montanum | reverse complement strand
AGTATGCTTAGTTTCTTAAATTAATAGATGTTGAATCTAAGAATTTATAAATTACTGAAGATTACTCTTGTACAAGCTCATTTAGTGTCTGTAGATTTATCCTTCAACAAGCTTATTGGAATATTACCCAGAGTGTTCCCATGAAACTTGACTTCACTAACGTTGAATGGGAATCATATTTATGGGTCAATTCCTTGGGATGCCTTATTAAGGCTGGAAAACCTAATAGAACTTGATTTGTCTAGCAAAAGTTGACAGCAGGGATTTTTGGATTGGTGGTAGAATTCAAGAAAATTCAAAAAAATTCTTTAGGAAACAAGTAGTTGGAAGGCAGAATACCAGCTGAAATTGGGTGGCTTAGCTCTGCTCTGTCTGAGCTTTCAATACCCAATAACTACTTGTTAGGCAGAATTATGCAAATGGTAACCTGAAAAATCTAAGATGTTTAGTCTTGGATCATAATAATTTGTTAGGTACCATTCTTTCCAACTTAGGAGAATGTTACATATTAGAGCTTCTAGACCTTTCTTCAAATAAGTTTGAAGGCTCCATCCCATCGGAGGTGGCAAATCTATACAACATTCAATTCTACTGTAATTTGTCATGCAACGCTTTGCATGAGAGATTGCCAACAGAAATTGGTCACATGATTCATGCGCTAGCAATAGATGTTTTAGCAAAGAATCAACGACACAGTTTCGGCTTGTCTTGAAGGTTGCAAAAACCTGCAATATCTGAATTTCTCTTTTAATGAGTTTCAAGGATCCATTCCAGGGTCTCTGAGCCAGCTGGGATACCTAGTGTCCATGGACCTTTCCCACAACAATATTTCTAGTCCCATACCCTTTGAACTTGAGAAACTGTAAATGCTTCAAAGTCTCAATCTTTCGTTCAATGATCTAGATGGGCAAGTTCCAAAAGGAGGATATTGCGTAGCCCTCTGCGATATCACGTACGTGATATCGCAGGGGATGTGATATCGTGGCTGACGTGATATCGCGGCACATGCGATATCGCATCCCATCATACCCCCATGACTGAATAAAAACTCATCCTTGAGTTCCTTACAAAATATTGGGAAGGTATGGGATTCTTGACTGAATGGAACTAACGGTGCACTACCAAGTGTATAAATAAGAGGCAACTCTTCCTTGTTTCTCCATCTAGATCTAGACTTTAGTGAAACTTTGGCAATTTTGCCTCTCCAGAGATAAAATAATTTCCATGTGCTTGCAGTAGGAGCTCGAAAGTGAACGGATCTTTATTTGAGCAAATATTGTACCTGAACACAAGTTTGTGTACAGAAATAAAGACAAACTTTTGGATAAACCTTGCAGTGCATGGACTAAGCTAATTAGGACTTTAATTATTGTTATTTATCATTTATCGTTTCAATGCTTTATTAGTTAATTAAATATTTCTCAACCCTTCCCCTATAGTTAAGTGCATTTAATACGACCGCTTCGAGCCTGTGCATTATGCTTGGTAATCCCAGTAACGACTAGCGTTTGGTAATCCCAGAAGGTTGCATTGGTTCAGGGTATGAACGGCAAGTGGGAACGGATGATGATGCTAGGTTAATTAAGGCTTAGTTAGTTAGTTAAATTTAGTTAATTAGTCTCTTCACCCTTTACCTCATTAGCATAGGCAATAAAACAGAAAAGATATAAAGATCACATACCTCAGACTTACTTAACCATACAACCGTGACAAATACAAGTAAGTCTGGGAAGACAACGAACGATTAATCTTAAGTGTTCTATAAGGCATGTAGGCACTTAGTCTGCGAAATTCAACCAGATCGTGCATGTAACGCTCATATTCGTATGGTTGAGTGTAGGGGTACCTTGCCACTCATCAAGTCTGCAATGTATTCTTGTTTATTATTTTCTCAACTAACCCTAAGGGTTCGTTCCAATGATTAAAAGAAACATCAAGTCAATCAAGATTTGCATAAACGTGGTCTTTCCGAAAAGTCACGTAAATCAAGATTTGCATAAACGTGGTCTTTCTATACACTGGGCCTGTCTATGAACATTAAAACGATCCCCACTAAGTCAAGTTAAACGAGCTTGCAAGAAAAGTCAAGTCTGTCACATGTTATAGTTTTTGGATTTTCTATGAACCTTGAAAGCATCCGGTAATGAGCCAAGTCAAAATGGAAATTTTTATCATGTTCAGGGGTAACATTTGCATGTGACGATGGTTTGTTCATCAGCGTAGCCTAATTTTACGGCTTCACGATTTATTTTAAGTTTTCTTTCTCCAAAAATTATACGTTATTTTTAGAAGTACATTTTCTCATCCTCTCTGTGGATATTACGAGGCAATTAAAGGACGAGCTCAAAAACTAATAAAATATGCACATTGCATTTCATTCCTTTAAGATCCTTCCTTACTTGCATTACCAAAATGAAGAGACAAAGCTTCCATGAACGCCAATCCGTTGTTGCAATTTTATAGAATAATTTTAGGGCTCTTCTCTGATTCTCACATTTAGTTTGACTGATTTTAACTAGTTTAACTATATATTTATAATATATATCTATTATTTAGCTTGAGAGAATCTTATATATATTACAAATTAATAAAATCTCGAATTGATTTATTGAGAATTGATATTCATATTGAAAACCAAAATCAAAATGACTGTACCTTATTCAATAATAATTCTTGTGAAAATTTCTATTAATTTGATTTATAGTGTTTCTTTTCCATGGCGTAGACTTTACATAGCATTTTTTTTCTATGGCCTGGACTTTCCATGCACTGTATTGGTCTCTCGGCCAAAAGTATTGCCTGCCAAGAAATAGGTACTTGCAACTTGGAAGCTACAACATGCGTATTTTCCCCCAAAGCAGGAATCACTCGGTTGGTTGGCATGTTGCAGGAAAAAATTTGTATCATTTGTTTTTTTTTCCGTTATTAATGCTTAGTCAATTTGTATTTTTCAACGAAAATGTAATACCCGTTCCATATATTTGATGGGTCTTTAGACTTAATAAAGCTTCAATTTTGTCTTCCTTCCCTTTTAAAACCATTTTAATTAGACATGTTAAAGATTATATAGATTTTATTTGCATGTAAATGGTTGTTCAAATAGTTATAAGAATATTTTTTTATTATTCATAGTTTGCATATTTTTTCTTTTCAAAAATATTTTTAGAATTAAATTTACCCTGCATTTTAATGTTATAACTATATTTTAAAAAGTTTGGATTTGCTGAAGTTTAGAGCCCTTAAAAATCATAATTTTGGGAGACTTTGGATAGTGTTAGTGGTTGCAAAATTTTGCAAGAATTGCAAAAGAATTGTGATAAGTAAAATTGTAAGTCTAGATTTCAGAGAAATCCTCCAAAGATATTAAAATTATGTTTTAAAAGTAACTGTATCATAAATAAGTTTATATCACCGTTTCTATTTATTAAAAATAGATAAATATATCATTTTTGTAAAATTCAGTATATGAAATAGACGTAGATGTATCATGTCGTTAAAGGTCAAAATTGCTTTGGAACGTGATTGCGTTTGGGAATTGTGAACCAGAATCAATAATGCTCTGTTTATGAAAATTCGTTAAGAACCGTAATCCTGATGAAGCATGATGATTAATTTCCAGTATTTTAACTAATTACTAGCAGGAAAGATTCGCAAACTCAAATGATTTCTCTCCTGATGACATCTGCCCATCCTTAACTATACTGGCTCTCTTATTTTCTATGAATTCTCTAATTACTGTAACCTTCTGTTTTATCTAAAACTTGGTTTTAGTTCTCAGATTTTGAATTTGTTCTGTATCAGAAAAAGCTCCTAACCCATGCTCACATGTTCGCATCTTTTTCTTGAAAAGAAGTCGCATGGCCGTCAAGGGAAACGGTAAAAAATGAGGGAAAAAAACTAAAATTGATTTATGCACCTTGTTCATTTAATCTTGTAAAACATCATTGCTTCTTTGTTTACAATTTCATTCCATTTGAAGTCAACTATGATGAGGAAATCGACACTTCAAAATAGGACCTTTGTTTCTTGCTATGTTACGTGTCTCTGCACGTAAGCAACATCCAATAAAAAGGCCAGTCATTCCGAATAACACTTGCCCCCCACCCCCCCGGCCCCCCCGTCTTACCACGGAAGTGTCCACCCGAAGAAATTATAAAATCAATAATCATACTTGTGGAGCAAAGAATCTTAAATTAGGAAATTTTGGTAGGTTGAGCGAGAATGAAACTCCATCGTGATCTCTCTTCATCGTTAGCTTTAGCAGGTCCACATGGCAAACTAGCAAGACAACTGAACCCAGAACTAATAGACTGGGAATCATACACAGTTAACACCATAGCATTCTTAGGAACACCCCCAGACTGGCCTGAGCATCTGGTCTAAAACCTAAATTTAGAGGTTGGGGATGTAACTAAGGACCCACTCATCGAAACACCTATGACCACATCCAAGGGGAAGGTAAAAACATTGAAACTTAGTTCCCTCTTGTATTCCCAAATGCATAAAGATGTAGCCAAAGTGTTGCAGGACAACACTGAAGTTTTTGCATGGTCATACAACAACATGTCAGGTTTAGATCTGAGGCTGATATAGCACAACATCATCTTAGACCTATGCATAAAAGCAGTCAAGCAGAAGGCTCGTCAAGTTAAGCCAGAGATTGCACTGGTCGTACGGGATGAAATCACCAAGCTATACCAAGCTGGTTTCATTCGGGTAGTTGATTACTCGAAATGGGTGTCCAATATCATTGTAGTTTCTAAGAAAATAGGAGGAATATGAATCTGTATAGACTTCCAGGATCTGAACAAGGCAACGATCAAAGACGATTTCTCACTTCCAAGTATTAATCAACTAATTGACACTACGGCTGGTCATGCTCTGTTATCCTTCATGGATGGTTTCTCCAGCTACAACCAAATTTGCATTAACCCTAAGAATCAATTAACAATAACCTTCATGACCCCATGGGGTACCTTTTGTTACACTATGATGCCTTTCAGGATCAAAAACCCTAGAGCAACCTACCAGCGAGCCAAGACCTACATATTTAATGACTACATCCTAAAAAATGCGAACCACTACGTAGATGATATAGCGGTCACATCTAAAGAGGATGTTGATCATCCCCACGATCTAGGGGTAGTCCTCAAGTGTTGCCAGATTCATGATTTATACCTCAATCCTAAAAAGTGTGTCTTCAAGGTGAGAACCAAGTGCATGTTAGGGTTTGTAATATCAGAGGTTAGGATACGGGTGGACCCTGACAAAATTAAGGCCATCGTCAACCTGAAACCTCCTACAAATCTTAAGGAGCTGTGTGGGTTACAAGGTAGAATTCAGTTCATCAAAAGGTTTATAGCAAAGTTGACCAACAAGTTACACCACATGAAACATCTATTGAAGAAAGGGGTTAACTTTGAATGAACAACTCAATGTCAACAAGCCTTTGATGATCTAAAAAAAGATCTTTTGCACCTCTCAACTATTTACCCACCACAGAGGGATAAGCCTTTCTTCATCTACCTTGCCACCTCAGACACATCTATCGTGGCACTGTTATGTCAAAAACAAAATGACAGTTCTGAGATACCAGTGTACTACCTGAGTCATGCACTGATAGCATATGAGGCAAAATATAATGAGGTGGAGAGAAACTACCTGGTCTTAGTGTTTGCATTGAAGAAGTGGAGACACTACCTGTTTCATATCAAGATTAACATTATTTGCAAAAGCAACATACTCCAAGCTCTCACAAACAACTTGTATGAAAGCAGTAGGATAACCCAATGGAAAGCAATAACAATGGAATTTAATTTGCATTATGTGAGCCAATCATCGACGAATGGTCAAGCTATAGCGACACAACTTATGACTTCACCTATCGATGATCAAGCAATCATAGATCCTGAATTCCCAGATAAGCATGTTAGCACTATCAACGTCATCCCATCGTAGCTTGAAGCTACTTTACACTTCGATGATGCCTCGACCACGCGAGGAGGTAGTGCAACTGTTATCGTTTCCTTCCCCTCTAGGGAAATGCATTCTTTAGCTTATTATTTTATGTTCCCTTGTATGAATAACGTGGCAGAGTATGAGGGGTTACCCAAGGTTCTCCTAGTTGCCCAAGCATTACGCATACAACACCTGGCGATTCGCAGAGATTCACAACTTGTTGTGAATCAAATCACCAAGGTCTATGCCTACAAATCTGTACATCTACAACCCTACTGTGACTTAGCAAAATTCCTACTTAAATGGTTTGTAATTACGGATGTGCAACATGTGCCATGTAATGAAAACACCATAGCAGATACCTTAGCTACCCTAGCGTTAAATGCCCGATCACATCTATTTGTGAATTTTCCAAACTTGATTACCGAGTGTGTGGAGCCTATCATTCAAGCAGTACATGTAGCCTCTATTAGTGCTACGGATACCCAGGAGTGGTATGCCAACATTAAAGCCTACCTACAACACGATGAGCTCCCAAGCGGATTGACATCTGTGTAGAGAGACGCTATCCGTAAGCATGCTCGGCAATACGTGCTCATGGGAGACAATGCCCTGTGCAAGCACTCCTATGACGGGATACTGCTGGCATGCATAAATGAGGAGCAAGCGTAGAAGGTTGTTAATGAGGTACATGAGGGACTATGTGGTGGATACATAGCACCTAGGGCTATGGCTGCAAAAATCATATGCTTAGAGTACTATTGGCCTCACATGGAGAATGATTTCTTGGCCAAGGTCAAGATGTGTGACACATGCCAAAGATATGCAAATCTCATACACATTTCACCTACAGAGCTACATCCAATGCAGATCACATGGTCTTTCCAATGATGGGGACTAGACCTCATAAGACCTATCATGCCTAAGTCTTCCGCAAGGCATAGCTTCATCATCACCGTCATTGAGTATTTTACTGAGTGGGTTGAGGCTATTTCCCTGAGGAAGACCACATCATAGTAGGTTTGCCACTTTATCTTAGACAACATCATGATAAGGTTTGGGCTTCCTATGACAATTATGCTTAAAAATAGGCCATAGTTCAGTAGTGGCAAAACCCGAACCTTCTACAGTAATCTTGGCATCAAGCAATTGTTCTCCTCACCATATTACCCATAGGCGAATGGATAAGCAAAGGCTACAAATAAGTCCATCATCAACTTGTTGAAAAGAATGCTTAACAATAGCAAGAGGCAATGGCATGAGCAAATCCTCTATGTGTTGTGGGCTTACAGGATTACATGCAGGACTACGATAGGTAAGACACCTTATAATCTTGTGTATGGATCTGAAGCAATGTTACCTCTTGAATTGAAGGTGTTATCACTCTAGATGATCCTATCAGATGTCATAAGTGACGCCTAGAACACTGAGTCGAAGATCATCAACCTCGACTCAATAGAGGAGAAGCGTTCACAAACACTAAGTCGCATAGAGCATTACCAAAACAAGCAGTGGCAAAAACATCATGCAAATCCACATCAACGACCAATACAGAAGGGAGACCTCATTCTCAAGGTTGTTCATGAGCATATGAACAAATTCTCAGCAAACTAGGAAGGTCCATACATGGTCATAAAAGCCTTTGGGAACAGGGCCTTCAAGCTGGCAGACATGGATGGCAACGAGATCGCAAATCTGGTGAATCATTCATATCTCAAGCTGTACTACATCTGAAGCATGAACACGATAATCTCATCTGTTATAACGTAAAATTGACAAAGCTCGTCTGCTATGACATAAAACTAGCAAACAAATGTTTGCTACGACATAAAACTGACGAAGGTAAGCTCATCCGCTATGACATAAACCTGGCAAGGCTCGTCTGCTACGACGTAAAACTAGCAAACAAATGTCCGCTACAACGTAAAACTGGCAAAGGTGGCAAACGTCTGCTATGACATCAAACTAGCAAAGGTAAGCTCATTCGCTATGATATAAAATTGGCAAACCTCATTCGCTATGACATAAAATTGGTAAACAAACATCCGCTATGATGTAAAACTGGAAAAGGTGGCAAATGTCCACTACGACATAAAACTGACGAAGGTAATCTCATCTGCTATGATGTAAAACTAGCAAAGTTCATCCACTACAACGTAAAACTGGCAAACAAATGTCCACTACGATGTAAAACTAGCACAGAGAGTCCGCTATGATGTTAAACTGGTACAAATGGTTTACTAGGACCTTAAACTAGCTCATCCACCATCCGCTACAACAATAAACTGGCACATATGGTCTGTTAAGACCCTAAATTAGCACAAGGGTTTGCTGTGACCTTAAACTAGCACAACATAGTCTACCAGGACCTTAAACTAGGTTTGAAACATGTCCTCAGCATGCATCTACAATGATATACAACAAGCGAGCGTGCACAGTGCTGACACGGGGTGGGAAGTTGTAGTTCCCAAATGCAGTTCACGATGCCACAATAACACCATCAGGAACATATGCAACGTCGCTACTCTTGGCATCTTGCCAATCCTCTAGAGATGTCATGTGACATCATGCTAACCCTCTGGACCTACTACCGTGATGGCTCAGTGCCCTGGCAATAGCCTCCCTGGTCAGCGCCTGCTGCTAGAGTTCCAGCAGTATTGTGGCCCAGCCACGATATTGTTAACCTCCAGCCCCTACCAGCATCCAAGCTCAAAATATGTTTAGTTGTTTGGTAGCCAATCTCACAATTGAACTGAGACTGCGTGTCTTCGGTAGGGATTCTTGAGCATTTGCACTCATAGCAACTCCCAACCTCTTTGATGACAGCTCCTTCACGCTGATGCTGCTAAGGCTACTCTTGGCCTTCCTGGTTTGGATGCTACATGACTCAGCAACGGCATCAGTTTCCCCAACAGCATCCACAGCAAGATCCTTACCTTATATTTGCATCATGGTTGTTTCTCCTAGTTTGCTCTCTATTGTGTTTGTAGGGTGCATACCAATGGGACGTCAGTCGAAGGTGCATCTTACAACGACAAAAAATGCTACAGTGTTACAAGGTGGTTGCCTTGACTAGCTTAATTAATTTTGAGTGCACATCCTATCCTTCCCCTTTGCATACCTTATCTAATCCCTTACACTCACGATTCGCTCTCCCCCCTCTTTTACCAAATTTTTTCGACACTTGTCAAGCCCTCCCATATGCTCAACCACAAAGTCCATGATGCACATAACATAGCTTGCCGCATGGGAAACATCTGTAGGTAGGTTAAGCCCCATGTGGATGTAACACAACTCATCCTGGGAAAGAAACACCTATCCTGCAACAACAAGGTTGTTTGCAAACGTAAACAACAAAACAACAAAGGCAAAAGCATAAAACAGCAAAAGCTCATGCGCAAAAAAAATGTGCCTAAAAAAATGGCACACAAGCTATTTCGCAATCACCCCCTCTGAGCATTTCAACGAGAGGTCGAAGGTTAGTGAAAGAAAAAGTGACCATGCAAACAACTCCCTCACAAGCATTTCAATGAGGGATTCCGCTAAGTTTCACCTTTACCTTTTCCTGAACCTCCTCCCTCCCTGCTTAACCCTTCTCTTTTCCCCTGCATAACTAATGCAACACTCTTAAGCACAGTTAAGCGATCTCTTGGCGATCACTGAGGAGCAAGGTTAGTATTCTATCTTTCGTGGTGTTTTGTATTCTTTGTCAGCGTCCCTTAGGTCCATCCTCCAAACATCGACAAAGAGGGGCCAATGAAACACCCTAAATTTTCAAGTCATTCTTGCTTCATCAAGTCTTTAAAATTCAAGCAGTGTCATGACACTTAGATAAGAAATGGATGCTCTGAGTTTAGATTGTCCAGTTTGGCAAGTTTTCTACACCCAATGTTGATAGGCTCAATGGACTCTCTAGCCTGCCCACATGGGTAGCTCATCCAGCTAATTGCCTATTCAGAAGCAAGGTGTGAAGTTGTGAATGGTGCTTAGGATGTGTAAAATAGTTTGGCAACTTTTCTAGCCAGGAAGTTTGCTATGCTACACTACGCTATGTAGCGTAGAAGGCTTCAGGAGATAGTTGTTCAGGCAATCAACTATGAACTATTGCAAGATAGACTGCTACGCTATACTATGCTATGCAGTGTAGCACAGCATAGCAAGAGCAATCTAAGAGAGCTCAGCTTACTTAGTGATCTCAATTGCACTCAGTTAGTACCTCTAGCCTTTAAAAACAATTGTTTCATTCAACTTCAAGCCCTTCAGTAAAGATCCTCTCATTAGAAAAGTAGCATATCAAGCAAAAAGTAGGCTATGATGCTTGCTACGCTACGCAGCGTAGCACAACATAGCGATGATGCAAGAACAGTAAAAGACATCTCCAAAATGCAAAATCAACAAGTTCAAAAGCTTCACCTCGCAGACGATAAATGTTGTAGATTGTCAACGTGATCATCAGAGAGCAAAGGTTGCAAATTGCATGTAAGGCCAGCTGCTACACTGTGCTACGCTACATAGCGTAGCATAGTGTAGCAAACATGCAAAGTTAGCCTATACACTTCAAAGACTTCCACCACATGCAATCAACTCTAAGAAAATTTCTTCTTCGAACTGGTGGCTACGCTATGCTACGCTACATAGCGTAGCAAGTAGCTATGTTATGCCAACATGCTATGCTACACAGCGTAGCAAGCGGCTACGCTACGCAAACATGCTA
>MNCI01032962.1:73149-102761 GCA_015680685.1 Gnetum montanum | reverse complement strand
ATGTTTACAAAATTCTTCCTTGTTTTACAATTTCTTTGGTTTTTTTGGCATTTTAATTGATTTCTATTAACTTTCTGTAGTTGTTGCACGTAATCCACATAAAATTTTTAGCATTTAAATTGTTTTGTATTAGTTTTTTCTCCATAGTTTACCTAACATTCCTTGGCTTTTAGGTGGTGATTTTAATATGATTGAATATTATTATGATAAAATTGATGGAGTTTCTCCTCATCTTGCAAGCCATGAGCTTCCTATTCAATGTAATGTTAAGGAATAATTTTGTTTATATGATGCTCTTGGATCAGATTTTTGTAGTGATGATTGGTTTACCTTGTCTAACCTCTATGAAGGTAATAATTAGATATTTGAAAGACTTGATCAATTTTATTTTTCTAATTATTCTTCTTGGTTCTATGATGGAAAGTTTATAGTTCACAAAGATGAGACTCTTTCAAATCACTTTCCAATTTCTCTTAATTTGTAATTTGATATTAAATTTGCAATTCAATGTCATCAGTTTTTACATATGAATACATCTTTATTTTTTACTCCTTCTAGAAAAGATATTTTGACATCTCTCTAGAATGCAAAAATGAGACCCCTTGATAAATTAGGTTGAATTAATTTGTGGTTGTGTGCTATATATCATGTTTGTAATTTTGCTTGTTGGTGAGGTAACCAATATTCCAAGAGACAAAGGAAGACTAAGAAAAAATCTATGATGAAATTCAAAAAGTCAACATTTCTTTACTAATGATTCCTTTAATATTAATCTTTAACAATAACTTGCTTATGTTCACTTCATTAAATAAAAATAGGATATGCATAATGCTAATAAGTTATCATCAAGAGTCATCTCAACCAGTTGAAAGTAGAGGGAGAACCATGCAAAGAATTTTTTAAATTCTTAAAGGTAAGGGTAATTTCCTTATTATTGTTGACTTCATGGAAGTTGATGATCAAATTAGTTCCCTTCCTCTTATTATTAATGGTTGTTTTGAAAGACATTTTCAACATGTATTTATCTCAGAGGGTTTTAATCATGTGAATTTTCTCTCTAATTGTGACCATTTACCTAATATTGTTCATGACAATCACAATTATTTTCATGAATAGGATATCTTTCTTACTAAAATTAAAGATGTAGTGTTTAGCTTAGCCAACGATAAAGCTCTAGGTTTCAATAAAATTCCCATTGAATTAATTTAAAAATCATTAGGATCTTACTGGTATAGACCTTTATTGTGCTTTTGTTAAAGCCATTATACAACGTTCTATTAATCAATAACTAAATACAAGAGGCATTAGAATTATTCCTAATTATGGTAGTCTTTCTCAAATTGGTACTTGGAATTCTAATACTCTTCTAAATTCTATTTATAAAATTTTAGCTAAATGTCTTACTACAGGATTAAAACCAATTATTCCTTAGTTAATTACTCTAGCACAAACTAGCTTTGTTAAAGTAGATATATTCTAGATAATTTTGTGGCATCTTGGAAGGGTATGTAGTGGGCTAAGGATACCAATCAAAACATTACTTTTTGAAGCTTGATTATGCTAAAGCATATGATAGAATTACATAGCAATTTATTATTTCTTTTCTTTGCAAATATGATTTTAATGAAAAATTTATTGGGATTGTGAAGACTCTTTTGCATATACTAATGCATGTGTGGCTATAAATGTTAGCATTACTAGGAGCTTCAAGCTTGAATTCTCAATTAGATAAGGTTGCCCTCTTGTTCTTTATCTCTTCATTATTGTTGTAGATTTTTTATGTCATGCTATACAGAATGACTATGAACATAATTTGCTACAAGACATCTTTATTGAAAACAATGTTCCTAATTTTTTAGATATGCATTTTGCAAGTGACTCCTTTTTTATGATAAAAAATGATAAAGCTATTATAGATCATCTTTTTTATCATGTTGATCAATATTACAGACTTTTAACCTCTTAGATTAATTGGTCTGAATCTCTTATCTTTTGCAATAAGAGGGTTCAAGAACAAGCTTTGTCCAAATATTGACATTTCTTATAATAGCCAAATTTTTTCAAATTGTTAGGCATTTCCTTTTTCTTTAGTGGATCTTCAAAACTTTATAAGATGTTACAGTGAAGAAAATTTAATAAAACTTATTAAGTGGAAGGAGAAGAATTTTTCAATAGCTGGTAAGTTTATTGTTTGTGAGCATATCATTCAAGCTCCTCATGTATATTATTCTTCATGTTAGGCTGCTAGTATTTTTGCATATCAACACATTGATCAACTTCTGAAAAATTTTCTTTAGAGTAGCAACCATTCTAGAAAAGTATTTTATCATGTTGTGTGGGACATTTGCACTTCTCAAAGAGAAGATGGTGGATTAGGATTGATGAATTATTATAAGTATGGTATTTTTTCATGTGTCAAGTGGGTAGTTAAATACTTATTTGGTAGAAAGCCTTAGAAGCTTCTTTTTCAGAAGTGCATTCAAATGGGTAAGCCAAGAGGTAGTGGTTATTGGAGAGATACCCATTTTTTAAATTGGATCCTTTTTCCAAAAGGTATTACTTTATTAGGTTTTATTTTCATAAAGAATATTTGGAAGGCTTGGAGTTCTATCACTCGTTTTTAGAATTTCAATAATATTACTGTTTCTACCTCTATGCTTGATAAGCTTTCTCCTTAGTGGCTTCCAATTAATAATGAATCATAGGCTATTAAGTGTCCACAACTTTGTAGTACATGATGAAAGCTTAGCATTTTCTTCCTTTCATCTCTTCACATGCATAATCATTGGATTACTTGATTTGAGTGTCAAAGTCACTATAACATTAATGTTTCTAAGAAATCTATTTTTTGATCTATTGAATAGTTTGAATAGAAGTGTAACTATTCAAGATTCTCATAATGGTTTTCTTAATTTTTCTTGGATTAATGGCCATGATGTTTTTCCATATTGACCCAAGATTATGTATACTTTCATTAGTTCTAATATTAATATTTGGTCAATATTTAATTATCTTTGGAAGGTTAATCACAATGTGTAGTTATGGAAATAGCGAATTTAGAAGATATGCAATGCCACTACTCCTTCAAAAATTAGACATTTTCTATGGTTCTTGATTCATCAACATTTGTATATCGGTATTCAAAGCTTTCATTTGGGTGTTCATGATCCAAGATGTCATATGTGCAACATGAAAGATACATTCATCCATTGTTTTTTTTTTCCTTGTCCTCTTAATTTTAGCATTTGGACTTGGTGTAGCAAGTATTTACATGGTTTTCAACCAAGATTAAATGAAGTTTTATTTGGGGACACTCATCAACTTCAAGGGTTTCTATTTCATAGTTGGCATTACTTCTATCCTCTTATTCTCTATGTCATCTAGAAGTTTCAATGTAATGTAGTTTTTCACAAAGATTCCTTAGCTAATTTTCTTCCTTTGTTAGTTTAAGGTGACATCATTAAGCAATTGACACTTTAGCTAAATTCCTAAATATTTCTATCTATAGTTTTCTTTTTTATTAATAGAAGGCATTCAGTAGGAAGTGAAAACCCATTTGGACACTTCTAAACAAGGGCAAGATCTAATTCTTTTATTATCCTAGAGGGGATGTTTTTCAAGATTAGTTGTCGGGATAAAAACCTAAAAAGGCATCTCCAACACCCCTAGGTCTTTTCTTTTCATTGTTTTTGAGTTTCTCCTCTACTTTTCTACTTTTTTATTTTGAATCTAATTTTTTTAATTGATTTTTTTTTTTTGAGGTTCAACACACACCCCTCCACATTCTTACCTAAGGTCCAACTAACTTCTACTAAAATACAACATTGGTTGCTATACATTTAGCCAAAGGTTCAATTATAATGAGGTGTTAGCCTAGTGGTAAGATTCTTGATTTGAAAGTTCTAAGTCATGGGTTCAATTCTAGTAAGTAATGTTGAGCTATCACATTCTAATTGGACACTTGCTCATGTGGCTAGACCATTGAGCGTAAGAGTTTTGCTTTGCAACCAAAGAGTGATGATTTTAATTTCTTCTTCCAAAACATCCAAGCTTAAAATTAGTTACTAAGAAATTATATGAAGGTGAAAAAAAATGTAACAAGATTTAGAATCTTTAAATTGTGGAAATTTCTAAAGAACAAGGTGAGGATCTTTTGTGGTCATGCCAAATTTCTTTAAAAAAAATGCATATTTCTTCTACTTTGATTATTGGTACAAATAAACTTGATTCTAGGAAGAGTAAACCTTCACAAATTCTTGTTAAGTTTGCTAATTAGTGTGAAAGAGATAAGATTTGGAACAATATAAGTACCTTGAAAGGATGATAGATTTGGATTAATGAAGCCTTGACTAAAAAAAAGGATGAAAAGTATGAAAAAACAATAGGAGGAATGACAAAAAGTTAAATAGTATGAAGATTTGGATTACTTGAACTATAAATGTGTTATAGTCATCAAGAAGAGGACAAATCCTCAAAAATAGGGATTTTCTTCTATTACATGTGGTTTCCTTAATGTTGAAGGTTCGTTGGCTAATAAATTTATTGCTATAAATGCTAGTCATTTCTTCAGTGATTTTAATCTATTTATATTTGTTGAAACTTAAGAAGAAGAAAATTTTCTAACTATATTAGAAATAAGCATTCTAAGTTGAGGATTAGACGTTCTAGTGATTTTAATTATTTAATTAGAAATTTCAAAGATCATTCCATTAAGATGCACATAGCTAATGATAATAACCAATCTTTGTGGATTAAAGTTCAAGGTATTTCAGAGGTTCTCTATATTACTTTTTGTTATTTTGCTTCAAGGGATTCTTGTATTTACAAGTCCACTAGTCTTTCACAAAAACATCCTTTTAAGTACTGATATTGTAGAATTCTCTAAGTTTAGTAAAGTTTTTATTTATGGGGACTTTAATGCTCATGTTGGACAAAATAAAATCTAAGTAGAATCATCAATTAAAGTTTAGGGAATACTAATTTTTAGATCACAAAAGATCATTTATTAAGCATATTACAAATCAAAGGGGCATTCATTTCTTGGTATAGGGTCATTACTTTGATTTTTTTAATCCTTAATGACATTAATAAATTTTCTTCCTCCTATCATTTTACCTTTATTGGGCATCAAGGTAACTGATGAGATGTGATTTGATGGGCCCCAATGTCAGCTACACAACATCGGAGTTCCAACGTTGTGTACCCGATGTTAAGGCTAATAAATGACGTTGGATACCTAATGTCACCTCATCTAAACCTTGCCTATAAATACTGCACTTGGGCTTTCGGATGAGATAGTTTTTGGATTAGAGTTTTTGCACCTCTTAGAATTAGTTAGTTTTTAGTTTCTTTTCTTTCTATTATTCCTAGTGCATGCTTGCAATTTGTTGTTTGTAATTGCATGACACCTTTGGTCAAGTGTGACGTACTTGGACATGTTACATGATTGGCAATACAGATCGAGATTACTTCCATCATTGCAGCATCCACTTAGATTAATATTGTTGTTTTAATTATTTAATGCTTTCCTTAGTTAAACATTTCCATTTATTGTTATTTATTCCTCCTATTGTTAAGTGGAATGTGTACGCCTTAATCATGAACATTTAAGTGTAAATACTTGGTCGCCCAGAGGTGTATTGTTTGGCACAACCAATGATGTACACTTGGTAAACCCAAAAGTAGCTCCACAAAGTCCAAGATGTGTACGGATGGCTTTATTTTTCATTGTTCATTAGTTAATCAATTTATCTCTTTCTGTCACTAGGAGTAGTAAAGAGTTAGGAAACATCATATGTCTCACTTTAGATTAAACCATACGTGACAAAGCTACCACTAGTCCAAGTGGGAAGACAACGAACTGTGATCAAGGCATAACAATCTAGATACCACAACTAGTTCCATCCATTCGTATAGTTGAGCGTAGGGATACCTTGCTGCTCATCATTGGCACCATTGCAACGGATGGTGCTAGTTATCTAAATTAGTTATATTATGCATGATCACTATAAAAGGTATTAATAATATATCTTTTAGAAACTATTGACTCACACACACCATAAATCAACAACAATGTTTCTCTCACATGGAAGTGACTATGTGTTGTATAGAAAACACAGTCATTGGAGAAATAATGCAATATATGATGAAGAAGATTTGAGTGATTAGCCTTATGCAGGGGTCTCTTATGATCATGACCACCTTGATGACACTCAAAGACTACATTTACTTAGGGTAGATGATGAGTGGCGAGGTACCCCTACACTCAACCATATGAATACAAGCGTTTCATGCACGATCCAGTCGAATTCCAAGGACTAAGTGCCTATGTGCTTTATGGACCAAGGATGGGTTGATTGATCGTTGTCTTCCCAAGCTTACCTATATGTCATGATTGTATGGTTAAGTAAGATTGAGGCATATGATTTTTATAGCTTTTATGTTTTTATGTCCTAGTGCTAACAAGGGAGGAGAGAGAGAGAGATAACTAAGTGACTAATTTAACTTAACTATTGATTAACTGGGCTTTAACTAATCCTAACACCAGTATCTGTTCTCACTTTCCATACACATCCTGAACTAGNCAAAAATGTAAAGTGCATAAAATAGAATAAAATAAAATAAATGCAANATCATACTGTGTGTGCTAATAACAAAAATGTAAAGTGCATAAAATAGAATAGAATAAAATAAATGCACAAGAAAATTGAATAAAATAAATGAACAAGAAAACAAATCTCAAGTGCTGCAAGGATGAATCCAAGAGCTCGTCTTTGTTGCCATACATAAGGTGTGCTCAGGTACACAATGCTCGAATAAAGATCCGTCCACACTTAGACCTCCTACTACGGGCACTTGGAAAATACTCTAACTTGACTCCTAAAAGATTTCTCTAAGACTTCCCTTGAAAGACTTCCTTCCAAGACTTCTTTTCTAGACTTCTTTTTCAAAGTTCTCCCAAATTGTGCACCTAGGCACTGTATTTATAGGCTTGGGAGAAACTACTCTAATAATTATAAAAACTACCACTCTAATTCTAAAGAAACTGCCCTCTTATTTTAGAGAAACTACCACTCTAATTTTAGAGAAACTGCCACTCTAATAATAACCACTCTAATTATTAGAGTAACCGCTCTCATCATATCCCCATGATTGAATGAAAACTCATCCTCGAGTTCCTTACAAAATATTGGGAAGGTATGGGATTATTGACTAATTGACAATTGACAGTGGAATGGGATGATAGACTCAACATGCCCAGTGAACAGATCAATAAACATATTACAACATTAGTGTTCATGAACATTGTGCTGAACACTCATACATAAATGACATCCAAGCCTTTATTTGGTAGTTTGTAGAGAAAGAGAGAAAGAAAATGAAGCATGTTGCCACCAATGGTAAGATTGTGCCTTCCGTTGTTTATCCATAGCCACACCACTAAACTTGCCCCTTTTGTAAATGCTCCAATTATGGTCCATCCTGAGTGCTTTCTCCAAGTCCAGTCCATTATTTGTATGATCACCATTTGCACACACAACACAGCACAAATGAGCAAGGATAGATAAACCATAATGCAATTGATACCTTGCCTCGATATGAAGCGCATTGGCTAAGTTGTGGTTATGGCAGAAATTGGTTCAGAGATTTATCATAGGTGACTACCCAAGGTGTAGGGGTTAGGCGAATAGTAAAATGGAGAAAATTGAAAAATTTGTGCCAAGGCCCCCATAACTAAGAGCGAACCTTCAATAGCTTTAAGATGGAAAAAATATGAGGAATAAGAAAGATGGAAAAAAAATATCAACGACAATGCCAATAAAATGGATGCCATGGATGGGGATGAAATAAGAAATGATTGATTGCAGGAAATGTTTAAAGGAAAGAAGGTAACAATTGCACCAAAAAGAAATGCCAGTGGGTCCTCCCCAAAGCAGGCTCATGCCTTTTATACCCTGACAAACCCACAAACCAAAGAGTCCGTAGGCTCTAGGAATGTCATTTGGAAGCAAGAGTTAAAAACTTACCCATAAGAATTCACCAAAGAAAAACAATGCATCAACCTAGAATGGACTAATGATAAAATCGGCAATGAGGTGGAAAATGGAAAGAAAGATGGAGAGGAGAGAATGGAATGGAACCCCAAGAACAAGGTTATGTAAAGCCCCCTTGTGTATTTTATGGTTAATGTGACTAAGTAGAACTCATCCCAAATCTAGACTCAAACAAACCACATCCAGTGACCTTGCATCAATACACTTGACCAATCCATCCACTTGAAGTAACAAGAATGCTTCCACAAAGAGTCACCACCATTTCGAGGAGAGTGAGATGGAGAAGTAGGAAGTGAGAAAGGGCCTTAGTTAGAGAGAACTGTCAGGCATGGGTAACATGTCTTTCCAGTTCCATAATTAGTGCTTGTAGTCCATATTGCTTTATTTTTTCTAAGGGGTGTGCTTTGAATTCTCACTTTTTTTTTCCATGAGAACCACACCATGCAAAGACTTATTTTTATTCACTCAGCTTTTTGATTTTTGAACAATGTCAGGATGGCAAAAAACCCAAGAAAAAGCATCCAAGCACACAAGAGAATGGCCAGCACAAATGCATCAAATCCCGTTGAAGTCACACCATTTTCATTCTTTGAGTCTTTCCTTGGTTTGAAAAGTACCCAACCACCAATTCATTAATAAGTTTACTTAGAAAAAGGGGACTATATAGTTCCAAGACAAAGGAGACCATAGAGCTATATGGATGAGTGGATGGCATGGACTCGTTGCCTGTTTTATCAAAATAACCATACCTTAATATCAGCATCATAATTCAAAGGTAAAAACCAAACATTAGCAATCAATATGATATAATTCAATCCACCATCATGAGCACTTATTAGATGATGAATAAAAGTAAATCAAGTAAATAAAGAAATAGTAAAAACATGAACAATGGTGTAAAACAAAAATAAGAAAAGTTGAAAGAATGTGTAAAACAAAAATTCAAAAAGAACTGAGGGCCTAGAATGGTTAGCATAGGTGGCCATCGCCCCCATGACTAAGTTGGAAGGAGGAGATCCGAAATAGTGAGCAAGGTTTTTGGAAGATGCTTAGAATTAGTTGTTGAAATGTTGCAGGGGCATTGCACAAGCCAAACGACATCTATTTGTATGCAAATGTTCCCCAAGGACTGGTGAACGTAGTCTTGGCTTGGTCTTCTGGGGCTATTTGTACTTGATTATATCTGCTTTATCTATCCAAAAAAATATAGTAGCGGTGCCCTGTGATGGTGTCTAAGACTTGCTCAACAAATGGCAATGGAAAGTGATCTTTGAATGTTTCCATATTTAGTAGCCTAAAATCTATGCACACCCTCCATTTTCCTTCCTTTTTAGGCACAAAAACTAAGGGGCTAACCCATTCGCTATCAGCAATGGGGTATATGAACCTAGCCTTGAGAAGCTGTTCGATTTCTTCCTTAACTACTTGCTTTAGCTTAGAGTTCAATCACGTCTGAGGTTATCTTCAAGGATTCATGGAGGGGTCAGTGTGAATTCTATGTTGGCATATCCTAGGCTCTATTCTAGTTCATTCAGGATATGACCAAGTGAAGGCTTTTGACCATCTATTGATTACCTTCAGCAATTCTTCTTTCTATTGAGGAGCAAGCTTAGCGTTGATAATTACCAATTTTCCATTTTTAAAGAACGCGTATTCCATATCGATGGGCAACGATTTCAGCTCGAGGGGCTCCTGCTTAAATTTCTCAGGGATTTCCAACTTCCCCCAGTTGACATTTTCAAGGTTAAGACTTGGAAGTTAGTAGTGGACTTGCTCTAATGCATCTATGCTATCGATGTAAGCACAAGTTAAACCCTCAGTTGGTTCCATGCATATGAGTGAACTGCTTTCTTGATCAGCTATCAACCACTGGATGCCTTCCTATTGTGTGGCTACTGCATATNAACTTTCTTCTTTTTGATCTTTCTAAATGTATTTTCCTTTGATATTTCTAGGGAAAGATCACAGATTCCTAGGCATGCATCGATGGTGCTTAGCCATGCTCTTCCCATCATGATTGGAAAGTCCCCCTACCATTGTTTACTTGAATCACTAGGAAGTCAACTGGGTACAACCACCCACAAAAAATGGTAACAATGTCTTCCACCAGTCCCAATGGGACAATGATGGACTAGTCAACCAACTCTAGATGGATGTTGCTTTTTTTTAATGGAGGCAGGTTCCAGGCCTTGTACATTTCTTGAGAAATCAAGTTGACACTAGAACCTCAATCCAAAAGAGCCTTGCACGATGCATTTCCAGTGATTTGTAATTATATTAGAGGACTCCCAAGATCAGAGAATTTCCTGGGAAGGTGGCCAGCTTTGATTTAATTGATGACAACATGTGTTAGCATGACCATATGCATTGAGTGTACTGGTTGGGTTGAGGGGGGCTCCAAAGTTTTGATTGATACTAATGTATCTAAGGAATCATCCACTTGTGATTGCAAGGGCTTGGTTGGACTGTTGGTTCTGAAGAAAGGTCTTTTCTTCATGTGGTTTTTGGAACCAACAGTAGGTTGAGAGTTAATAGCCCTTGTGGCATTACGTTGCTGCAGCTGGGTAGGGATTTCACCTTACATCACAGGAGTAGGTGGTAGTGGGGCTATTGGTGGAAGAGATGCGGCCAAATGAGAAGGATGATATGCTTGCGGAATATTGCCTCTAGAAGAGGGAGTCCCATAATACTCACGGGCTTGGTAGTGAGTTTGAGGAATAACCAGTAGAGTCATGTGGAGAGATTGGTTGTTGCACATATGGGTTAGGTTACCAGTAAGGATATTGTTGCCTTGGTGGTGGCATTCCCCATGATTGTGGGTGCTACCACTATTGATATTGCTCAATCAGTTATGGTGGAGTTCCACTGGGATAATATGTTACGAGTTGGTGGAACTACCTTGGATTACCTTGAGGATAAGGTAACCTTCGGGGTGTCTGCCTTTTGTTTAATTGTGGGTTGAGTGCATACACCTTAGACTCCTGCAGATGTGAGATTATAGGGCAACATCCCTTAGGATGATCATATCGACATATCTCACACCCACTATTAGTGTCTATTCCCAAATCCACAACCTCTTCAATGATGGCAACTTTGCCCTTACCCTTGCTATGTGCATGTTTAGCTTCTCTCTTTTTTCTTTTTTCATGATCACTACCTTTCTCTCTAGACTCCTCTACTATTTTAAGAATAGTTTGAAATCTATTATCTAGGGAATCCCACATTTGGTCTACCTTTGCTGAAACTTCTGATGTCATCTTTTGGATAGGCAAAGTTTTCGTATTCACCATCGCTTTGAGTGATGACTCTTCTTCATCCTTGAAACACCACTAATTTTGGCCTAGCATTTTGAAATGGAAATGACTCAAGCCCTTTCAAAGTTTTGGAGACAAAAATTTGGCTAAGGCATGGCATTCACTCTGACTTGGGAACTCATGCTGATACTGGGCGCTGTGGTCATAGTGTGACCAACTTTCCCAATTATCAAAGCCTCCAATCAAGTCAAAAAAATAAAATTTTTAGAGGAGTAAATCAATCTTCAAGCTCATCATTGACAACCTCTAGACTTCAGCTTCTAGAATCTTTGGATTTTAAGTCAGAAATTGCAAGTTTTCATAGGTGTTTGCAGGTGATGCTGCAGGCTATGCTGTGGTCATGCTGCAGTGTGACCACAGCGTGACCTACCCAAAATAGCCAGCTTGACCTACTCAAAACCACTCAAATCCAATTCCAAATTCCAGATTTAAACACATTCAGGTAGCAAATCCAGGTTTTAGAATTTAAAAAATGATGTCAAAAGGTCAATTTTTCCTCACTCACGCTGGAGGTCATGCTAGGCGTGAGTGTAGCGTCCACACGTTGGACGCTGGGCACACTGGATGCTGGACACATGCTGGAGGTCACACTGGGTGTGAGTACAACATGACCATACTCTGAAGGCACATCAACTCACGTTGGAAGCCCTGGTCAAACAGAGTTGCCTCGAACAGCCTCAAATCAACATCTCGACATCTTGCAGCACTCGATCCATGGTCAAGCGAGCTGGGTCAAATTTCTCTAGCTGTACACTTCATTGTAAATCTCCATTCATGGGCATGTCAGGCCCTCATAGTCTAAATTAAATGTACTTTCATGGGCTTGAGTAACCCGTGAGTTGTAAAATGCAATGTACTTGGTCAAGAACGTAGCTTGCCAACACACATCCAACTCGTGCACAACTGTTCGACACACATCCAACTCATACACAACTGTCCATTGGACATGTGTCACTAGATACGCTTTCCTCTCATCTCCCAGCTATTGATCCCATTCTTAAATTCTGCACTTGAGCCCAGCCCAGCCCTATAAATACCCTGTCAATTCACATAAACAGGGAGGGTTGGTGAATTGGTGACATTGGCAATTCTGAGAATATATAGAACCAGTAATCCTTGGGTACTTAACACACTTGACTCCTAGCATCCAAGCACTTCTCACATCACATCACCTCACATCATCACGTCACATCATCCCTCGAGGCTAGGCGTTTGACCTGCCACCCACACGTGCAACTACGTTTTGACTGGTGCATACCTTTTTTTATTTAGCAATACAATTCAGTTCATTTTTCCAACCAACCATTATTTTCATTTGCTCTATCTTATAGTCAATTTACATCCTATTTACACTTTGTTTACTACATTTTAGTTTACGTTCTATTTATGTTCTACTTTATTTTATAATCCTGTTTACATTTTACACGCACCGTTCACGTTTTAAGACATAAGTTACGATAACCCAGCGCAAGCCATAGTTTACACTTGGGGAAGTCCTTGGTTGATTTGCATGTAGACCATCCAAGGCACTTTGCCTTCGTTCCCCTTTCTAGCTTGCCCTCAAGGTGAAGGCAAGGTTAGCTGTGCCTGCCCAACAATCTTTTGGTATCTGTTTCCTTCCAAACTTACACTGATGATTTAGGTCAGTATAGTTTTTGGCGCTAGAAGAAGGCCTGACTTGGTTGTTATTTGTTAAATGTCCATCACTCTACCTATCAAAACATTTTCATCATGTCCTTGTAAGTCTCCTTGTCATAGTTGATCATGCTGAGCTTGCTCTCAGTTGGTCACGTTGAGCTTGCTTCCTGGTGATCATGCTAAGCTTGCTTCTTGCTGGTCACGTTGTGGTTTGGTTGGTTTGGTCACGCTGTGGTTGTGTCACGTCGGTCACGCTACGGTTGCTTGCACTCCAACTCATCTAGCCCAGCCTACTCATGTTCATCATGGAACCCTCCTAAATCAACCCAGTAACATTACTGATCTTTGACTTTGGGGTTGAAACCTCGAACCTTGTGACTGCCATGGAATCCATAACTGTCATTGAACAGGTAAACCCCCAAGGTCCTACACGCTAGTCACTCAGGCTATAGGGCAAAGGCCCTACTTATGCGACTCTTACACCTGAAGGGTATAACTTCATCTGTGTCAAAATCCAAGCCAACCTACCTATCGACCATACAAAAAGGGAAGAAAAACAACACTATGAACTTATCCACAAAGGAGGTTGCAAATTCATTCCTTCAACATTCAACATAATCTCGCTCTCTGGACACCATCATAGACTCATATCCCAACTTCTCATGGATAGAAGTCAAGCCCTACAATTACCTCCAATAGAGCCTCAAGGTGGAGACAAGGAAGATGATTACTCAGCCCAATCTGAACATGAGGATTCATACCATAATGTTAGCCCCCATGCCCATACAAACCCACTATTTCAACCTTTTCTAGAAGAGACAACATTTCTGCCACTAGCTTCGTTACGAGAAGTAGCTATTCCTATTCCCATCTTCTCCAAGTCCAATGTTCAAACTAATGCATCTACTTCCATCATACCATTGCAAACACAATCCCAACAGCTTCCTCCTCAGACTAATGCAGGAACAACTTTTCAACCTCAAGTGATTGGAATGCCATTGGTCATACCTGCTTCCACGTCTATCCATTACATACCTCAAGTGCAAATCCAATAAGCACCAACGATTACTTCACAACCAATGGCTGGATAGTGGGTCCCACCAGCTATTCAGTAAAACCCGTCTACTCACTACAGTGTACCACATCCCATGATCTCAGCCTCGATGCCATCCCACTGCAACAAACAATTACCCAACAACCTCTTTTTCCACAAATGATGCCACCATCGAGTCATTATTAATTACCATAAACCCAAACTGCCAGTCTGCCTACCACCCAAGAATGGGTAGACACATAAAAGATGATGCATTTGTTGGCAGAAGAATTAAAATGCCTTAAAAATTTAAACAACGAGGAAGTCAAGGTGCTAGATTTCTATCAAGATGACCCAATTGACCCCTCAATCCCACCCTTAACCTTGCCAAAGGGAGTCTCGTTACCTCAGTTGACCAAGTACAATGGAGAGGGAGACCCAAATTCCCACCTAATGACATTTTGAATCGAAATTCTTTTGCTTCAGGCATGGCCCGATGTAATTCTGTGTGTGTTTGCTATGTCCCTAACTGGAAAAGCCTTAGACTGGTACTGAGCCTTACCCCGTAGCTCCATATCTTCTCTGGAAGATTTGTTACACCAATTTGTCACCTATTTCAAATACAATCTGAAGCCTGAAGCCACGTTAGATAGCTTGATTCAAATTAAACAAGCTCCTTTAGAGCCAGCACATAAATTTATCCAAAGGTGGAGTGCAGCCCTAAATGAACTTCACGAGCCTATTCCTGAAATGTATCTTCTTACCATCCTTAAGGCAGCCGCAAATGATTTTATTAAGTCAAATCTTTACTATTTAAAACCCCATACCTTGAGCCAAGAATTTGTACAAATTAAAGACATAGAAGAGGCTACACAAACAAGTAATAACCTAGCCTACTCAACCTTTAGGAGCCAGAACATGAGGAAAGATAAATCCAAAACAATGGTAGCAGTAGTGGCTGAAATAGCCTAACCTAGTCATCTAGGACAAAAATAAAAATAACCCGCTATCTTAAATAGCTATGAAAGAACCACACCCACTCCTACACCTAAAAATTCTTCAAATAGAAACAACAACACAGGTCTTGCCCGTACCTTTAAAAGAAAAGACCCCACTCAATACACACCATTGCCCATGAAACCTTCAAAATTGCTTGATCAACTNCATGATTGATAGGGGCGAAGTAGTGTTCGACAAGGCAAACCCCATAAGACCCCAAAACCAATCCATGGGGGTCTACAAGGATCCTCTCAATACCAATGATGCACCATATGTGATTAATACTATCCATGTGGAAGAGAAATAAGACGTTCCTCAAAAACCTTTTGTGATTCGCAAGCCTTCAGAAAACACACCTACCCCAACATCTCCTCAAACCCCTTTCACCATGCGCACATCCCCCACACCATCAAAACCATTCGTCATCTGTGTACCTCCTTCTGTTGTAGCCACCACCACACCATCTAAAAACCAACCCATTCCCTTTGTGATTCGGGTGCCAAAACGCCCTGATACACAATCCACCTCCATTCCCCTACAACCTCTGCGAGAACGTCTTGCCGATAGACTAACAAGAGAGCACTTGGAAAGAGAAAACCATCAACACAAATTGGGACCACCAAAGCCAACACTACTAAACGATGTTCCCATGGGTCCGCCCATTAATGAGCCTAGTACAAGTCATCAAAACAAGGATAATGTCATGAGTCATGTCCCAAACCCAGCATCTTCAATAAAAACCCCTCCACAGGAAATACGAATGCTGGGTCAAATGGACCAAATCTCTACAGAAAAGGGTGCCCCAAATAGTAAAGTCCTAGCGAATGCATTGACCCAGGTCACACAAGCTTTAAAACAGAAGAATACTTCTTTAAGCCTGTATGATCTAGTAATGACTTCACCAGTACATCAAGAAGCTTTCATGCGTATGTTAACTTCAATCCTTGTTAGTGAGGACCTTCCTGCAGATGAACCATCCATTCATGCAATATTGTCCATGCAACCTTAGGAATCGAAGACAACATCCCTAGAGTTTCACGCTAAGGACATTAAGCTAGATGAGAAAATAGGAGAAGTTACTACAACCCCTATGTTCATAACGATACAAGTTAATCATTTCAAGATACGCAGGGTGCATGTCGATGATGGTGCGGCAACCAATGTAATACCTTTCTCCATCATCGAAAAACTAGGACTTACCGAAAAAATACAGCCCACGACAACCTCTTTCCTAAAATCCTTCAGTGGTTCCCGTGTTGGAGTAAGAGGTATGGTTACCTTGGATTTCATAGCCGGGGATCAATTCCCCATATCAGCTGAATTCACAGTAGTCGATGCAATGCCAGGATTTAATCTGATCCTAGGACATCCCTGGCTAGCTCAACTTAAATCCGTATCCTCCCCAATCCATCAGAAGATCCACCTACCTTACGAGGGTGGTGAGATCATCATATATGGGGATGCAATAGTGCCACCTACTTCCTCAAACCCTAGAGTGAACCAGGAATCAGAAATTGAATTCGCTAGGTCTAAGCAAGGCACCATGAGCATACTTCAAAACATAACTCCAATGTTAACTCCCAACCCTACTAAAATTGAAGAAACACTAGACAATACAAACATAGGCGCCATCCCTACTAATGTCTCTTGGTCAGAATTACCCTTTGATATCATCGATGAAGGGGAAGGTGAGTATAAAATCTTACCCACATGCCCAACCCCACATGTTAAAATACAAAGGATCAAGAAGCAACTCAACAAACAGAGTTAAATTACGAAATATTTGAAATGACGTTAACCTACGAAATGTCTGAAATGATGTTAAACTACAAAATGTCTAAAATGACATTAAACTACGAAATGTCCGAAATGATGTTAAACTACGAAATGTCTGAAATGATGTTAAACTACGAATCGTCTGGTATGACGTAAAAAAAACTACCAACAAACGTTCGTAATGACATTAAACTAGCCATGGTCAGAAATGGATGATTCTATTTAAAATTTTTTGAAAATGTTACTACCTTTGGCCCACCATGGTACAAAATTGGTAATCCTTTCTTTCTTTAACAACAGATTCAACAGTCCATCATGACTTTAAACTGGTGTACCCAGCCCGAAATGACTTTAAACAAGAGACAACAAGTTGGTCTATTCCTACCAGTTGGTCCACCATTTCTTCATGTTGGGCTGCATCCATTTGGCTATGTGAAGTTCTGGCAGACACCTGTACATCTTGTAGCCCATGGATGTTTGGTACAGGTGCTACCGGTGCATTAAGAGCGGTAGCAATGGTATCAGCAACCACTTCGGCTGCAACTTCTTGTCCTTGGTGTTGCATCACCAGGACCGTTGCCCCTTCACCATCTTCCAAGGGGACTGAGAAGGTAGCAGCATTCCCTGAGATTTCAGGGAATAACTATTGGGTTGACGTTGATACATCTCGGATGCTTGGGTCTGTTCTGGTTGGGACTTGTGCTCGGGCGGCGGAGAAGATTGGCCCTACCTTTTCGAGCAAGCTAACTGATTGAGCCACTTGCTCCAGGTGGCTCATGGCAAGGCGATAGATCGAAGGGTCTTCTCCTCCACCAATCCTACCAGATTGCTCTTACTGGCTCAAAAGCATTTCCTGAATCTTACGGAGGTATTCTGCTGTGTTTTGCGAGCTCGACTGCGTTGTTTGTGCAAGTGGTGGAGATGGTTGCTCCTCCTCCTCTGTCTATGTGGAGGTAGGAGTTTTTTCTTTCATCATCTCTCACCACGATGCAATTGGGGCACGCTGGATTACATCGTTGGAATATCGTGCTATCCCTGCCCGTTTGCACAATCTTTGGATTAGGCAGGGAAATGGAAGAGCTCATCTTCCACATTCGTTTTCAGCGAACCTTTTTTCAATTTCCAGAAACAATAGCTGTGGAAGACTCATGGGAAATTTCCCACTCAAGGCAGCACACACATGAGTGGAGAAGGCTATGATTTTGCTGGGTCTTACCGTTGAGTTTAGGTGGTAAGACACGATTTTGAAGTACACTCTCTCCGCCGTGGTCAAGAAGCCGAATTCCTTGCACTATACTCCATAGCACTGCTGGGTCCATTGCATCTTTACCGCTAAATCAACTTGTTTTGGAATTTCTGCCACATCTGCCCCAATTTCAGGCAACCCCAAAGCTTGTGCTATCGCCTCTGAAGAGTAAGAGACATGAATGTCTTTGATCCTTACTCTTGACCTTGGTTGCTGATTCATCCAGAAGAGATAGGTTTCTCCTAAGTACCACTCACCATTGGTTGTGATGATTAGACACATTGGAGAGGTCTGTAATTGGAGCCTCACATCTTCTGGAGCTTCCTCAAGGAATCGCCCAAAATTTAACTCTTGGAGGACCGTCCATTGCACCTTGCATGGCGTGATAACATCAAGGCAGGCTTGGGTCAGGGTGACCTCAAGCCGTGGTGCTATCCCAGGAGTCTCATCCCCGTGCGATTGCACATCGGGAATCTCCTCTTCAGGAATTTGGTGAAGAGATTCCACCTCAGGTCTTTCGCACAAGGGCCCAGTTGCATGAGAGCCCTTTGCATACTCTAGATGCTGCACACCTCATCCCCTTCCTGTGCGTGGGCGCTTGTCCCTAGGTTGAGATGGTCCTTTGTCCCTTGGTTGCCTCAGTTTGGGTGCCATCTGTAATCAAAAATAACTGTCCGTTAGACCATTTACAAGTAGTTTAAGATGGTCCGTATATACTTTCTTAGTTTGACCAAGTTATGTTAATGGCATAGGCACACTGTTAAATTTCCTGGAGCGTTAAGTTAGGGGTTAGGTCCAAAGTTTTTGTAATTAACAAATTAATTAATTAATTAATTAGTTATAGTTAGGTTCACAAACGCACCACCCCCCACAACTAAGAGCATACCTCTGGTTGCTAAAAAGAGCAAGGATCAGTGGATGAGGACTCGTGACAGAATGCAGGTGCATTGGGAAGGGTTAGGCAGAAAAAACAGCAAAAGCTCCCCTCAGTTTGGATGTCAAATGATGGAAAATGAAGAAGTTTGGCAAGGTATATATAGGGGTTAGGCACTGCATTGACGAGGCTGCGTATACATGGCCACGTATACACAATCACTGCGTCGACAGGGCCGCGTTGACGCAGGGGTGTGCACCCGTTGACTAGCGTTGACCAACCTATAAAACAAAGAATTTGAACTCCAAATTGAGGTAGTTGAAGCACGTGAAAGGCCAAGACATGGCTAAGGACATGAGGAAGGGGATTAAACACGAAAAAGAGACAAAAATAGTAGAATAGGACTCAAAAAGAACTCCGCGGGAAATAAATCGAGCGATGGGTCCCGAAAACTAGTCGACCCGAAAATCCAAAGGGTGGGAGACTTAACAAGTGGGACCAAGGAAATGCAAGTGGGTCCTCCCCATAGTAGGTCATTACCTTAGTAGCCCCTGCATAGCCCTCAACACCAGGGTCCATGGGCCCTGGGGGCCAAGAAATGATGCTCACTCAGTAAGACTCTGACCCAAGAGATTCCACCAAGGCATGGGAGACTCATGGATATCACGACACACTTTCACAACATAAAACAGGCAGTGAGGTGAGGGGCGGACAGAACGGGATGAAGAGAGAGAGGAGAGACTACCATTCTCATTGTCGAGCATAGGAAACCCCATGTGAAGAGGTGGTTAAGTGACCTAAAAGAACCGTTTCCAAGTTCAGACCCAAACCATCCGCATTCAGTGACATCGCAGCAATAGACGAAGTTTGGGCCATCCCCTAAGGAAGTAAGAATGACCTCATAGAGAACCACCACTCCAACAAACGGTAGAAGAAGGAAGTGACACGGGACAAAGTTAGAGGGGACCAAGGAAGTCCCATAACTAATGTGTGTGGCCCATGAGAGGCGGTCTAAGGGGTGTGCTTTGAATTCCCCCGTGATCCATTTTTTCTTTTCTTTTATGCAGGGGAACCACACCATGCGAAGACCCATGCACGTTGGCATGCATCCGACCAAGGGATGTGCTTTGAATCCTCATTATATTTTTTTATTTTGTTTTTGGTTTCTTTTTCTTTTTCTCTTGTTTTTTTTGAATTTTTCCATGAGGACCACACCATGCAAGGTTAGACTGCCCACAAACTTCCGTGGAGAGAGACTTGGAGTGGTGGGAAATCCGTAAGGACACACCAACAACCCAAGGAATAGAACAGAACAACGAATAAAGCGTTCCCCTTGAATTCACACCTGAGTCAAACCATTAGGCTATCCCTTAGTTGGGGAACTGCATAAGTCACATATTGATTAAAATGTTATTAAGGTAAGGGGTTGCAGGTGCTCAATAGAAGGGAAACCATGGAGTGGGTAAATGGGTGGATGGCGTGACTCATTGCTGATTATATGAGCGAAAAGTAGATGTAAAATCCAAAAAGAACCATGTGAGGGCAGAAACTAGACGGCTTGGTAGACGAGTGTACATCACCCATTGCAACAAAAATCATCCATGCTAAACAGCTGAAGACAACAAGACGACAGATTAGCGATTATGTGAAAAAATAGATAAAAGTAAAACGTGCATAAAGAAATGAAAAATGAAAAATGAAAAATAGGTAAAGAAAGGAAAAAATGTACAAAGAAGTGGAAAATGTATAAACAATGGTGAAAAACAAAAAAAGTGTAAAACAAAAAATGACAAAATGACAAGGGGTGTAGTGGAATGGATCAGTAGGGATGACGGTCTCCCCCATGACTGGGTGGAAAGGAGGAGACACGAAAAATGAAGCAAGGCTGATGAACCTCTTCCATTTTATCCATGCATTGAAAGTAGGCTCGTACAAGCCCCTCAAACGGTTCCATGCACAATGTGCTGCTAGCATCAATTGTCAGCCACTGGGTGCCTTCTTGGTTAGTGGCTGCTGCGTATAGGCACTATTGAATAGGTGATTCCTCGGTACATCGACTGCATGCTTGAAGGGACATCCGCTTAAAAGACCATAATTGTTACACACAGTTGCACCCTGAGTCACTCTACGCGATGTATGAAATGTTCTTCCTCTCGATCTTTCCAAAAGGATTTGCCTTTGAAATTTCAAGGGAAATATCTCGAAGTCCTAGTTTTGCATCCACCGTGCTCAACCAAGCCCTTTCNATCATCTGTGTAGAGAATTGCAGGGGGACTTCCCAATCATCATGGGAAGGGCTNACAGATGATAAGGAAATCAGAAGGGTAGGACCACCTGCTAACGGTGGTCACAATGTCCTCCACCACTCCCAAGGGAACAATGATGGACTGCTTTGCCAATTCGAGCTTGATGTTGCTCTTCTTTAGCGGGGGAAAGTTCCAATTCTTATACATGTCATGAGAGATGAAATTGACCCTTGACCCCAAGTCTAGAAGAGCCTTACAGGGCTCATGTCCTGCCACCTAAATATGGATGAAGGGACTTCCCAGATCAGTCAATTTTTGGGGAAGGTGACCTGCTTTTATCCAATCGGTCATGGCATGAGTGATCATGACCGTTTGGATGTTGGAGCGTGGTGCGCTTGAAGGCTGCCTAAGCAGTGGAATAGTAGAGGCACTTGTAGGTTCAGAGGCACTGGCCATAGATGGGGACAAGGGTGTGCATCAATGATTGGGCCGGAAGAAGGGACGTTTCTGTGTCTTGGCTGCCGGTCCACTCAGCTAAGGAGCCGGTTGTATGTTGATGGCCCTTGTAGTGTTGCGTTGCTGTGGCTATGGCAGTATCTCTCCCTGCATCGGAGGTGCAGGTGGCAGCTAAGTGGGATGTGGTGGAGGAGTGGTAGGAGAAGGTGACGGAGGGTAAAAGAGATGTGGGTTTTCTCCCCGGGGTGATGGAGATTGAGGTCGAAAATACTCCGGGTGGTGGTAATGACTTTGAAAGGCCACATGGCTGGAAGAGTCCCTTGAAGAGACCAGTTGCTAAACATAGTACCCATAAGGATCTAGTTGTTTATAAGGGTACTACTACCTTGGAGGTGGCATTCCCCATGTTTGTGGGTGCTGCCACTATTGGAAGTATTTATACGGCTGCGGTGGTGCTCCACTTGGATAGTATCCTTGTTGTTGTTGGTGGAATCGCCTAGAATTGCCTTGTAGATAAGGCAACCTTTGAGGTATTTGCCTTTGTGCTAAGCAAGGGTTCAATGCATATACCCTAGGCTCTTGAAGATGTGACACCACATGACAACATCCCTTAGGATGTTCATATTGGCATATGCCATATTCATCTTCCTCCTCGGTGTCAGAGTCTGCAACCT
This sequence comes from Gnetum montanum, assembly GCA_015680685.1. Lineage (NCBI taxonomy): Eukaryota > Viridiplantae > Streptophyta > Gnetopsida > Gnetales > Gnetaceae > Gnetum > Gnetum montanum. Next base: position 80,451 of record MNCI01032962.1, on the reverse strand, counting down.
GCTCTGCTACAACAACTTTTCCCTTTCCCTTATATAGGGCACATTTAGCTTCCTTCTTCCTGTGCCGATTACGGTCATTACCTTGTGCTCTGGACTCCTCTATGATTTTCAACACGCTTTGGACCCTTTCGTCCAGAGAGTCCCACATCTTATCCACCTTTGCTAAAATTTCAAATGTGAACTTTTGTAACAGCAAAGTCTTTCGGTTTACCGTTGCTTCCAGCGATGATTCTTCCTCCTCATCATAAAAATGGACCTCCATTTTTCTGAGGGAAGGGTCCCAGTAGAATTCTTCTGCACTCTCCTTTTTCTTAAGTTCTCCTTCCTCCTTCGCCACCTGCTCAATGAGGTGTTGCAATTGATGGACCCTTAGCTTTGACAGTAGCCCATTGGTGTACATGCCAAGCTTCTTTCAGTTTTAGAATGGAGCCCATCGATGATGTGGCGAAGTTGTTCCCGCTGAGAGTAACCATGACTAAAGCACTGATGCAACAATGAGTAGTACCTTCTCATGGTGGCATCCAAGGGTTCATGATTTCCTTGTTTCCATCCTTGGATCTTCCGTCTTAGGTTCGCCACTCTGGAGTACGTTTGATATTTTTTGTTGAAAATTTCAAGCATTGTACTCCATCTTTGTATTGATTCCGGCTCCAAGGACCAGTACCAACTTTTAGCTTCTTTGATGAGTGTGTGAGGGAACAACTTCAACCTTTACCAATCATTGTCAATGTTTTGCAGGGTGCAGGCATCATGGAACGCCTGCAGGTGGGTCTGCGGATCACAGTTGTATCCCCTTTCAAATCTGGGAATGTATTTCATATCAATGAACTTGATCCAACTATCCTTCATGTGCCTACTAGGAATTTGAACTACCTCAGAGATCTGGAGCATACTCCGTGTAGCCAAGAACGGCTCATCTGAATCATAGTCCTGCTGAGGACTACGACATCTATGACAATTTCGGTTATCCCTCCTTTCATGCTGGTGAGCATCACATGATGGTTTTCATGTTTCCTTTTGTTTCTCCTTCCAATCCTTCCAAACCTTTTTACCCCCATCCTTTTGCTTCCTCCTACCTTAGTTGTGATCAGAGCTTGAGCTGGATGAAGGAGAAGGAGAGTGAGAGGATGGAGAAGAAGGAGAAAGATCTCTCCCTCTACCCTAGTGATGGTCTTGCTCGTCCCATTCATCTTTGTTGTGTGATCCATCATCCCCTTGGGAATCTTGGTCACCTAGGTGCTTGGAATGAATCATGGATTGGAGGACCTACTGCCCCAGGGGAAGTTCTCTTGAATAGGTATCATGAAAGATGGGATCCCCATCATCTGGCACCCCTTGCGAAAATAAGGGGTTACTGAATTGTTTCCCCTTCAGCTATTCATATCTATCTGCCTACTGCTGATCTCTTGCTCATTGAGCCTTATTGGGATAATAGTCCTGGTAGTCATGATCCTCCATGACATACTCTTCTCCAAGGTGCTGGATGCCTAATTTGCCAAGATTGTGAAATAGCATCGTAGGAGCTGATCGGTCGGGAGGGTGTACAATATTGCCCTCCATGTCCTGCCATCGTAGATGCTCATCCTGATGTAGGTTGAATGTGAAATTAGGGATGTACTCATCAGGATGCTTGTACACCACTTGACATTCTTGTGGCATTGGTGGGATGGATATCTCTCTCCTAGAAGAAGACATGCTAGACGTTAGATGGTCCACGTAATCGATGTACCTTTTTACTAACTTTAATCTGCCTAATGTGCGTAAATATTTCTATCTTGGGTCCATTCCAATGACTTGAATGATAATTTCACTAAGGTTAGATGACGCATTTAAGACTTAACAGTCCCCAGCAACGGTGCCAATGATGAACGGCTAGGTACCCCTATGCCCAACCATACGAATCACGAGCGTTCACATGCAACCTAGTCAAATTCTGTAGACTGTAAGTACTTAACATACACCAGACTCTAACCAGTGAAACTCTAGATTAGAACGGTCATTATCTTCCTAATCTCACTTATGATATTCTATTTACGATGGTTAAGTGAGACTAAGGCTAATGATTTTTATAGCTTTTTTGCATATCTTTTGGCGGCTAATTTAAGGTATGAAAGGTAAGTAATGAATGAACTATTATCTAATCTCTAATTATCCTAGTTCATATTCTAACTACTCCTAGCATAAGTATCCGATCCCATCTTCCGAGCACGTTCTGAGCATTTCCTAACACAGTTGGGTTACCAGACGTTAAGCGTCACTGGGCTTACCAAGTGTTTGGATTATGTTCGAGATGGTCGTACTTATGTCTTTAATGAACTACAAATGAACCATAATGATTGAATTTATAATAATAAAAACATTAATAATTAGCAAGTAACTAATAAACCATAAACAAATGATCAACAAAGCATAAACATTTTAAACTATTAAATGCATGAAACAACTAAGTCCAAATGCTGCAAGGATTGCATGAACAGTTCGTCCTTATTGTCATCATGCCAATGGGCTCAGATACATCAACACTTGAATAAAGATCCGATTGCTTTTCATACACTTGTTGCGGGCACTTGGAAAATATTCTTTCTCCTACGGGAACAAACTGCAAGAGCTTTGCTACACTAACGGCAAGATGCCTAAATGAGGCGGGAAGGTCCTCTTATTTATAGGCCGAGATAGGCGATTGTGTAAACAAGGCCACGTTAATGCAGGAAGGCCACGTCGATGGGCCCACATCGATGCAAGGGACGCGTCAACAAGCCCACGTCGATGCAACCATGTAAACGCGGCCCAGTCGACGCAGTGACTCAATGATACTTCATCACCTACTGTGGGCACATGGAAATTATTCTAACTCTAGAATGGTAAAACTGCAAGAGTTTAGCTAAGGGTCTAAGTCCAACTCCCCCTGAATAGGGAAATTGCCTCTTATTTATAGAAAATGAGACGCGATGTGATATCGTGTACACAATATCACATACGCAATATCGCAGCTCATCATACCCCCATGACTGAATGAAAACTCATCCTCGAGTTCCTTACAAAATATTGGGAAGGTATGGGATTATTAACTTGAATTACACTAATGGTGAATGGGGTGACACGTGAATGGATCATCATTATAATACATGTCAATATTAGTGTTCATGACCACTGGAGTGAACACTATATACATTTGACATCCAGCCTTATTTGGCAGCTGAGAGAGAAGAGAGAGGAGAGAGAAGAAGTCTGTTGCTGCTATGCCAAGATTGTGCTTTTTGTTCGTCATCCATAAGCACACCATCAATCCTATTCCTTGCATAATTGTTCCAACACTAGTCCATTCTAAGTGTTCCCTCCAAGTCTAATCCATTGTTGTATGATTGCCATCTGCACACACAACACAGTCTCATATTAGTAAGGGTAAATAAATTACAATGCAGTTGATACCTTTCCTCGGTGTAAGGTCCATTAGCTGAGTTGTAATATGGCTAATGTGGATTCTGGAGATATAACAGTGGTGACTATCCAAGGTGTAGGGGTTAAGAGAAAATTGAAAAAATTGGGCCAAGACCCCCATGACTAAGAGTGATCCTCTGGTAGCGATAGAATGGAAAAAGATAAGGAATAAAAAACATGGAGAAAAAGAAATAATGGCAAAATGGATGTCAGAGGTGGAAATGAACAAAATAAATGTTGATTACAGAAATGTTTAAGGGAAAGAAGTTAACTGATGCACCAAATAGGAATGCTAGTGGATCCTCCCCAAAGTAGGTTCATGCCCTTAATGCCTTGACAATCACACATTCAAAGAGTCTGTAGGCTCTAGAAATTCCATTTGGAAGAAAGAGTTAAAGTTGTAATCACAAGAATTTACCAAAAAGAAAACAATGCATCAACCAAAATATAGACTATTGATACAATTGGCAATGAGGTGGAAAATGGAGAAAGAATGATGGAAAGAAGCGAATGGAATGGAGTCTCAAGAACAAGGTGGTGGATAGCCCTGTGTGTATTAATGGTTAATGTGACTTAGTAGATCTCATTCCAAATCCAACCTCAAACAATCCACATCCAGTGACTTTGCATTAATACATTTGACCAATCCATCCACTTGAAGTAACAAGAATGCTTCTGCCAAAAAGTCACCACCATTTCGAGGAATGAGAAAGGGAAAAGTAGGAAGGGAGAAAGGACCTTAGTTAGAGGGAACATGTTTGTTTAGTTCCCTAACTAGTGCTTATAGCCCAGATGATTATTTTGTCTAAGGGATGTGCTTTGAATTCTCACTCTTGTTTTTTTTATCGTGAGAACCACACCATGCAAATACTTATTATTTTTATTAGCTCAGCTTCTCGATAATCGAGAAATTTCAAAATGGTAAGGAAAACTCAAGAAGAAAACATCCAAGCACCCAAGAGAATGGCCAACACAAATGCATCAAATCCCCTTGAAGTCACACCCCCTTCAATCTTTGAGTCCTTCCTTAGTTTGAGAAATGCCCAGTCACCAATTCGTTGATAGTTCTATTATTTAAAGAAAGGGACTGTATAGTTCCAAACCAAGAGAGACCATAGAAATTCAGGGATGCATGGACGACGTGGACTCATTGCCTGTTGTATCAAAAGAACCATACCTTAGTATCAACATTATAACTCACATATAAAAACCAAACATTAGCAATCAATAGAATATAGTTCATACAACCATCAGGAGCACTTATTAGGTGACAAACCTAACAAAATAAACAACCACAAAAAGAAACAAAAGAGTATAAATGATGTTGCAAAAAAAAAACAAGAAAGTTAAAGAAATTTGTAAAACAAAAACATGTAAAACAAAATCTTAAAAAGGAACTAAGGGCCAAAAATGATCAGTAGAGATGGCCATATCCCCCATGATTGATTTGAAAGGAGGAGATCTAAAATAATGACTGAGGTCATCCCTTATTAGAGGTATTATGTGCACTGGCCGTTCTAAGTTCATGAAAGGGTTTGGTCTATTGCACATTGACTAGTAATCTCTTATCAGGGCTCTTAGGTTTGTATATGGTCATGGCCCCTAAAGGAAAGGTTGTATGAATAATGTAAGGTTCTTCCCACAGTGTTTGAAATTTTGTGCATTGTGGCACATGTGTGGAGTAGAGAACCTTATCTCTTAGTTGATACTTAACCTTTTGAATTTTCAAGTCATGACATTGCTTGTTATATGTCTTGTGTAACTCATTTGATGATAGTGCAGGTAATCAATTTTTGTCTAGCATGTTTAAAGTTGCTAACCTTTGTTTTTATGCTAGATCAAGATCAAGGTGGAGGTCACAAGCCATGGATAGTGTATAGAGCTCGGTTTGAATTAGAAGCTTTGGAAGTTTCTGTACACTAACTCATAGGGAGAGTAGCCTATAGGGAGTTTCCAAGTGGAGCGGTATGCCTAAAGAGCATCATTCAGTTTAGTGCTCCAATCTCACCTATACTTGCTAATTGTCCTTGTCAATATTTTAGCGATCTCCCTGTTGGTGACCTCGGCTTGTCCATTAGCTTGGGGGTGATAAGGTGTAGTCAATTTATGTTCAACCCCTAAGCGTTGCATTAACTTCTGAAAAGTTGCACCTATGAAGTGTGTTCGATTATCCGAGATAAGTGCATGTGGCACACCAAACCTATTTATGATTTGTTGTTTCAGAAACTGTGCAGTTGTAGATGATGTGTAGTCCGTAACAGCAGTTGCTTCAACCCATTTCGTTAGATAGTCTACAGCAAAAATGATGTAAGATTTTCCATTGGACATTGGTGTAATGGGCCCCATAAAGTCTATTCCCCAAATGTTGAAGGGTTCTAAAGGTTGAATCCATTGTTGCAGATCCTCCATTCTAGCAGTCATTCCCCCATCACGTTGACAGCGCTCGCAAGATTGGACAAATTGATGGGTGTCCTAGAATAATGTTGGCCAGTAATATCCTGCAAGTAGGATCTTAATAACCATTCATCTCCCTACATAGTGACCCCCACAAGGGCCCTCATGAGCATCTTGGAGAACTCTTAGTTGGTCCACCTTGGGCACACACCATCGAACGAAGCCATCAGGACACACTTTGTAAATCTATTCATTGATCTCCATGAAGTACTTAGTTCTATGAAGAAACTATTATTTCTTCCTAAAGTCTAGCTCTTGTGGTGTTTGTTGGGTAAGAAGATAGGTGAGAATGCTACTATACCAATTCGTCTCCATGGGTTGGTCATTTACTACATTGACAAAGAGGGCTTCATTAGGGGAATGATTGGACATTACATATTCATCCTCTTTGCTATCCTAGTGTAACTGAGATAATTGGTCTACAACTACATTCTTGGTGCCCTTTCGATTGATCATCGTTAGATCGAACTCCTGTAGGATTACCAGCCATCGTATAATACGAGGGCTAACCATTGGCTTGTTCATGAGGAACCGGATTGCACTATGATTTGTATGGATGAACACTTTGTAACCTAACACATAGTGCCTAAACTTATCTAGTGCAAACACTACAACCATTAACTCTTTTTTTGTAGTTGTGTAGTTAAGTTGTACACCGACGATACTCCTACTTGCATAGTGGATGTAGTAAGGATGTTTTTGGTTATGTAACTATCTAAGTATGGCTCCTAAGGCATAATTGGATGCATAAATCATTATATGGAATCATCTGGACCAGTTAGGGGCTTTTAGAATGGGAGTTTCTACAAGCTTTTATTTTAGAGTTTGGAATGCTCGTTCACATTCCCTGGTCCATTCGAATGGTGTGTCATTCTTTGTTAGCTGTACAAAAGGTTTGGCAGTCTTGGAGAAGTTCTCAATGAATCTCTTATAGTAGCTAGTATGTCCAAAGAATGACCAAATGTCTTTGATAGTTTCTGGTTGACGGGTGATTCCTTGGATGACCCTAACTTTATTTGAGTCTACCTCTATTCCTGATTGTGAAATATTATGCCCAAGTACTACTCCTTCTTGGACCATCAAATGTCTTTTCTACCAATTGAGCCTTAATTTGGTTTCTATGCATCCTTTTAGCACTCACTCTAATTGGTCCAAGGCTTGATCAAAGCTTGTTCCATAAGTGGAAAAGTCATCCATAAAGACTTCCACTCTGTTTCCTATTTGCTATTGGAATATGCTTAGAACTAGGCATTGAAACATGGCAAGAGCATTGTACAAGCCAAATGACATTTGTTTAAATGCAAACATTCCCCAAGGACTGGTGAACATTGTCTTGGCTTGATCTTCTAGGGCTATCCGTATTTGGTTGTATCCACTATAGCCATCCAGAAAACTATAATAGCGATGCCC
>MNCI01032962.1:33777-57874 GCA_015680685.1 Gnetum montanum | reverse complement strand
GCGATATCGCGGCACATGCAGGTCACGTCTCATCAAACATTTTCAACATTCTCCATTTTCTAAGGTTTTGACACACCAAAATGTCAACAAACACTACTTTTTTCTAACCACTACAACCTCCTCCCTTGCTCCTCTGCCCCTAAAAACTTTTTAGATACTACTTTTTTTTAGTACCTCACCCTCCCCCAATCTAAAAATTACTTTTTTTCTAATCCATTATAACAACATCAACATAATACCCACATATATATTCCTAAACATCCAATGTATTTTCTCCATAAAAAACTATTCTACAAACCTATCTATAATTCAAAAGAAAAAAAAACAAACACTACATACATCCTTATAACAACAACAATATATAATTTACACCCTTCAACCAATTTTCTCAATTAAATAAATAACCTATCAAAAAAGAAGGGAAAGTGTTGGAACCTTGCAATAATTATAATATAGGTACACCCCAAGATATATAGTCCAATTCAAACTTTATAACCCAACATTGCGTATTAAAGTTGAACAAATCACTTGAAGCTTTCAAATTAAGAATCTTTACCACTGGGCTAAAAACTAATTGGTAAACATAATAAAACCCCTACAATATATATCCATTATCATAAGAACAACATAATACCCATATATATATTCCTAAACATACAATATATACAGCCCCTAAATAACTATTCCCCCTAATATCTACATATATAATCCTAAGTATACAATCTATGCATCCTCCAAATAACTACTTTACAAACCTCTCACATCCCAAATAATTTGCTGAAATGAATAATGAACCCATTAATAAAAAGTATGCTACAAGAGCACTACCCATTTATCATATAAACTAACACTACATACACCTTTATAACAACAACAACATATACCTCGCACCCCTTAACTAGTTTCCTAAATTGAAAAAATAAATAATGTATACACTCCCTAATTAACTATTCTACAAACCTCTCAAACCCAACCCATTGGCCAATTAGTTTGCTCACACCCATGCCTAACGAGAAAGCATATATTATAGTAGCAATTGACTATTGCATAGAATGGGCTCAAGAGATAGCTGTTATAGATTGCACATCATCCACTACTACCAGATTTATATAACAACATATTGTAAATAGGTTTGGGGTGCCATGTTCACTAATTTCTAATAATGGAACTCATTTCATAGGTGCCACATTTAGAAAATTAATGCAATGCTTGGGGGTAGAACAGAAATTAGCATCTTACCACCCCCAAGCCAATGATCAAGTAGAGGTAACCAACCAGGAGATTACAAAAATATTAATGCAAACCATTAGCAAATACAATAACGATTGGAGCAAAAAACTTAATAATGCTCTCTAGGCTTACTGATCAACTTGGAAACTTCCTACTGGATATTATCCCTATGAGTTAGTGTATGGGAAACTTCCAACTCTCCTAATTCAATCTAAGCTCTGTACACTCTCAACAGCCTGTGAACTAAACCTTCACCTAAGTTTAGCATAAAAGGAAAGACTAATCAATCTAAATGTGCTAGATGAAAATTGCTTAGTAGCTCTATCTTTGAATGAGATGAACAAGGCATTTAGCTAGCAACGTCATGACCTTAGAATTAGGAAAGTAAGGTTTTGACTAGGAGATAAGGTCCTCTATTGGAACCTCACGCATATACCTCAAAAGGAAAAATTTCAAACATTGTGGGAGGGACCTTATATAATTGATCAAACATTTTTCTTTGGGGCCATGATAATTTACAAACCTGACAACCAAAATAAAAACAGTTGGTCAATATCCAACAAATTAAACCTTTTCTAGAAACAAGATTGACTAGTGTAAATGCTACCTCACCTGATGGACATCCACGTTCTAGTTTTTAGATCTCCTCCTTCCAACTTAGTTTTTGGGGAGATGGCCATCTGTGCTGACCATTACCATGGCCTCTCAATCTTTCTACCCTTTTTATTTTTTACATTTTTGATTTTACAAATTTTTGATTTTCAAATTTTTCTAATTTTATACCATTTTTAAGTACATTTCAATTTTCTTGATTCTTTTACATTTTCTTATATATTTTACTTTTTTTCATTTCTTTTGATTAAGTGTGATATTTTCTCATTTTTACTAATAAATTTGCTTTATTTTCATAGGACACAATGCTATTGTTGCTGTTTGCTAATGATGGTTTGTGCTTAATGTGTGATTGTTGATGTCTGGTTTCTATTTTTGAATTCTGATGTCTAATGACTTTAACATGATTTATTTTTCATGGAATAGGTAGTGAGTCCATGTCATCCACCCATCCAATGAACTCTATGGGTTTTCTTGTTCTGGGAATTTGAGGTCCCTTTTTCATTTAAGAAACATTTAATCAATTAGTTACCTTGGTAGTTCCAGAATTAGGAAGGATCACAAGGTTTGTAAAGGGTGTGACTTTAAGGGGACTCAATACTCTTTGTACTCTTCTTTTTGCTTGAGTGCTTGGGCATTTTTTGCAAACTTCTTACCATTCCATACCACCAATGATAGGAAGACAAATAACATCATTGCATGGTGTGATTCCCATCATTAAAAAAAGACAATGGGAATTCAAAGCACACCCCTTCGACATGAATAAGTTCTTACATGGTGTGGTTCCCATTTCAAAAAATAAATAAATAATGAAAATTCATAGTAGACCCCTTGGACAAATAAAAGGGCTACAAGCACTAGTTATGGGAGTCAAAAGACATACACCTATGCCTAAAGGTCCCCTCTAACTAAGGCCCTCACTCTCTCACTTCCTACTTCTCTCCTCTTTGTGAAACAATGGTTATCTTGTGGGGATACTCTTGTGTCTTGAGTGGGTGGATCGATATTAGAGTGGTGATGTGAAATCACTAAAATTGGATGGCTTTGGTCTAGACTAAGGATGGAACTTCTCAGGTCATTTTAACCATAATTCCATAAGGGACTTCTTATGACCTTAATTTGGAACTCCATTCCACCTTCTCTATCATACATCCATGCTATCATAACTCACCTCACTACAAGGTTCTATGTTATGCTCTATGTCTTAGTCTGACATATTGGGATTCTTGAGTGGATTCTTTTGGGTTGGTCCTTAACTTATCATGATCATTAAATCGACTATGGGACCCACAAACTCCTTAGTTGATGTTATGTAAGGGCAAAAAGGGCATGAGCTTGCTATGGGGAGGATCCACTTGCATAGCTTTTGGCTTGATTAGTTAAAGTTCCTTACCTTTGACATCACTACAATCTTATATTTTGTATTTTCCATTGTGTAAACTACTCAGTACTCCTTAATCTTTCATTGCATTTATCGATTAAATTCTCCATTTTTTCAAATTTATAAACTTCAACGTCCTCTTCTCATGATTTCATACTATTTTTGGTCTTCTAAGCTTTCATTTGACCCCAATTTCATCAAAAAAAAATTCCTTGTATTTTGAAAGTAAAGTCAATGGTGGTCAACAACTGCATTGATGAGGCCTCATCAATGCAATACAAAAATACTATATATACCACTAAATTCTTTGGAATTTTTTGCAATTTGGTCATAACACAAGAAATTTTTGCAATTTTTCAGAACCCAAAACCTTCTAGAGTCCATAACTTTCAAACCATTTGTCCAAATCACTCCGTTTTTCGATCTTGCACTTACCAAAGATAAGATCTTTATCGTGGGAGCCACAAACCTTAAGGTTTTCAATGCAATTTTGAAAAAATTTTCTAACTCCCCCAAGGGTTAGTAACCTTAATCATACATAAACATCAACTTTTTTCAATTTAACCGTTCCAACAATCTCCAAGATGATTTATCAATGATAAGGCATAAATAGAAATAACAATTAAGTTAATTAAATCAGCCATACTCACAACTTAGTCAAGTGTAACTACTCTCAAGAGTTAAGTTATCACAATTTTTTTAAGTTACACAATGATTTCTAATCTATTGTGTTATTGTGATTACAAATGGCACCCAAACAAAAATGTCTGTAGGAAGGAGAACCCTCACAACCATAGGAGAAACGACCTAGAGCTAGAAGGGGCTAGTAGGAACAAGGCCAAGAATAATAAGAGGTGACCCATGTAACAGGACCTCTTTGTGAAGAGCCTAAAGTGGAATCCGTTTGACAGATTCCAGAAGAAGAAGTGCCTAGAGAACAATCTCAATGAGGAGAAGTGTATGGACCTATGCCAAGGCTTGAGGTCACTCTGACTCAGGCTTACCTAGACATCATCAAGTACCAAGAGATCCAAAGATTAGTTCTTCAAGAGATAAACTTCAGGCCATTTTTGGAAAAATCTCTAAAGGACGTCATAACACAATTGCAAATCTCTCCCATGTGGCCAATCATCATGACCAATGTGAAATGGTACATGGGAGAGACCTATCTCTTTTGGAATAGCCAAAGGCTAGGTCCATTGTAAAAATCAAGGACATTCAAGTGTACTACTCAGTAGAGGCCATTACATAGGCACTAGGGTTGCCAGATATTGTAACATAGTTGGCATAGATATCAACAAAAGGCGATCCTAAGGCAAAAAGGGAGTGGACCTAGCAATGCTACAGGGTGAAACGTAAGGAGTATGGTGCAATCACATTGGCAAAGTAAATTTATTTCAAGATTGCAGCCTATCACCTCAATCCAATGATGAGCCCAAGCAAAGTGACTGCCTTCTCCACTTAAGCCTACGCCACTCTAAGCAGGAAATTTCCTATTAACCTTCCATAACTAGTTTATTTGGAGATCAAGAAGTGCTTTAAGGAGAATGAATGTGGAAGAAAGACCCAACCCTTTCTATGCCTTATCAGAAAACGTTGCAAGAGGGCAAGTATTTTCCACTATTCAAATGACACTCTTAGGCATTCTCCCTTGGCCTCATGGGTAGAAATCATGAAAGAAAAAACACCAACCGTTCAAGAAGAGGAGCTGCTACCACCACCATGCACTTACAAGACAACACTAGAGGCCTGCATAATCCTTGAGCATCTATGAAAAATTTGAGAGTAGCTCCTGAGTGAACAAGAGTAGCAAGTAGGAATGAGTGGGACGAGTCCATCTGTGTAGCAACCAACAATAGGTCACCTTAATGAGGTGGCTTGAACAATTAGTCAGATGGAGAGGGGTGGTTCCATTTTGTCTTCCAAAAGAATGTAGCTACCTTCGAGGTTGGATCCAAATGCTCAAAAGGTAATGATGTCATTAGCAACACATCATATATTCCTAGAAATCTCTAGGAATGCCACCACTTTCTTGGTAAGGTTGGAGGAAGGTGAAGAGGTAACTATCTTGGTGATGCAGCACCAAGGGTAGGAGACAATAATAGAAGTGGTAGCTGAAGCACTAAATATACCTATGACATCTATACTAGATGTACTTACACTTCAAGATGTCCAAACGTTCGTAGGCATGGTCAGTAGGAAATTAAATGTAGCCCAACACAAACAACTACTGGAACAACTGGTAGGAACCAAGCAACTGACTCCAGATATCTTTCATCTTCCAGAGAACATCATTGTAACCCAGTCAGAGTTGCTAAATGCAAGGGGTAGATGCATCATTTTGGAGGGGCAACTAGAAACAACCCAAGAGCAAAATCAACACTTGGCTATGGAGGTTACTGAACTTCATGCCTAACTTATAGAACAAATAATCCTCAGCCCAATAATGACAAAAGATGAAGCTATCAAATAGCTTCAGGAATGATCTCAAAAGGCTATGGAGGAAGTAGTAATGACCATCTTCAAATAGTCTATGGTAGAAGTTGAAATGCACTCAATTAAAAAGAACTTGAATCAAATGCGCCAAGAAAATGAAGCATTGACTATGCAAAACCATCACCTACAAAATGTTGATACTCAGAGAAATCAAATGCAAGAATTCATCCATCAATAGCAAGAGCAGCTTGCTAGAGTCAACACTGAACTAAAGAAATTAATTGTAGAGAATCATAATTTGTCAATGAAGGAGGTACACACCTTATGACAAAAGTCTATCATTGAAATCGTTGCTTGAAAGAATGAAGCTCTCAAATTTGAGAGAGTGAAAAATCACTACAGGGACCAAGTTGGCTTGTAAAAAGAAATTAATGAAAGAGAAATCCATATGGAAAAGGCTAAAGTAAATGAAGCCCTCTAGCAACTCCAACAAGGAAGAGAGATGTGGCAACCCATCCTTGATGGGATTGATGCCTACAACAAAGCAGAGATCCGCTTGAAGAAGTTGCAGATTGAAGAGATGACAGAGTATATAGAGTTGGCCAATCTTCATTATGCAAACTTAGCAATGCTAACAGCTAGAAGACCATGGTCAGAATTGGAGAAACAAGTGACTAGCTCATATCTACTATATGAGGCCAAGTTCAAACACCACAAGGATGCCAAGTAAAAGCTTGAGACTACTAATGCTAAACTCAAAGTCCTCAAAGGATGATTCACAAATCAACAATCCATTAATGAGGACCTATCCAAATGGATGAATGACTACCAAGAGTTGAAGAACATAGTGTGAGCATTTGATATTGAATAAAAATAGTTTGTTGCCTAGTTCATTAATGTCAAGGATTTTTTTCTAGAGATCTCATGTCCTTGGGATCTTGTTTCAAGCATTGTTGTACCTAAGCACGATAGTGTGTGCAACATTAAAGATGAGCTTTCTAATAAACCTTGCAGCACTTTGGATAGATTAGCTATTTTACTTATGCATTCAATGTTTTCAATTATTTGTTAATTATTCTCAATTAATTCACAAATAGTTTCTAAGTAATCGAGTTAATGAAGTTATTAAGCTAAATAGATTAAATACATAAGTACGACCACTTCAAGCGTAACAAGTATTTGCTTGGTAATCCCAGCAGTGTTATTACTTGGTACACCCAGTAGCGTAGCGTTTGGTCACCCAATAGTGGATATGTGGATTTAGGATGTGTACAGAAATTAGGAATGGATACTTATGTTGGGATTAGTTAAATGATTAGTTTATTAGTAATTTAGATTAGTTAATTAAACTCCTTTTATCTACATTTTGAGCATCAAAATATAAAATACAAAATGATAAAAATTGGATGCCTCAGTTACACTTAACCATACCAATGTACATCACAAGTGTAATTGGAAGGACAACGATTGACCTTAATGCTAGATTCACTTCCTAAAGGACTAGTGCACTAGAAATGATAGAGTCCACAGAATTCAATCGGATCATGTGTGAACACTTTGTGATTCATATGGTTGGGCATAGGGGTACCTTGCTGCTCATCACTTATGCAGCCTTAAATATGTTAAAGTCATTCTCCCATTTTTCCCAGTATAACCTGAAATACGCTAGGTCAAATACACTATTATTAATCTAAACAAGCTACAAGCTAAAAATTTTATTGCGTTTGCTCAATACATTGGTCTTACATAGTTTATGCCTTTTGTATCAAACATTTTGCCACACAACATCATTGTCTTGCCCTTGAACTAGGAATCTATCTACATTTATGACCCTAAGGACCTAGTCGTGATGGAGCATAGGTAGTTCCTTAGAGATCTAGAATGTAACCTTGCATACACCAATATTACTGAACAATATTACAACTTTATTTATGCAAAAATCTAGGCTAGTTTACATATCCCACAAAAGGAGTTAGACTTCAAGCATGAGTTTGAAATTATTCATAAGAACATGAAGTAATATATCCCTTCCCCATATGACAATATTAAGCTTTCAAAAACCTATGTTAACATGTTAGCCCAATTAGTGGATGTCAATGATGAGGTTGTGGTAAGCAAAGAAGCTAGATTAGAACAAGATCAAGAGGATCAAGATGGGTTTGGAGGTTCCTATAAGACTAATGTCCATTTGAAGGAACCCTTGCAATAGTTCATTGCTAACTTATTCATAAATAACCCATTGTATTCCATGATGATAATAAGTCAAATACTTCCCACAATATCCTTGGGTCAAACCTTTAGACTAGTTTTTTAATTTGCCTCCGTATTCACATCAATGCCTTTTGCAACCCAACCTTATTCCATGCAATCACCACTGATTGTCTCTTCCATGTCACCTCCTTTTATTATCTCAATGAGCCCTTCGTCAAGACCTCAAGTCTTACAAACTTCCTACAACACCTTCATTCCTTTGATTCTATAAGTCTTGATGTTAACCTTGTTCTCCATGTTTAATCCTGTTGCAACAGTAGTCACATGACGTTTCCAATTCATACCATTTCATATGTTATGATTTGAAACCATTCAAACATTTTCCCAGCCATTGATATAGCCCACTGCATAGCCTATAGGAGCACCTCAAGGCCTGGATCAAGCCTTCTAATTGATTCAAAGCCTTACTAAGAAGCTAAAAAATCTTGAGGCCAACACTAGTTAGATAGTAAAAATCATGAACCTTTACCAAGATGATCCTAAAAATCCCACTATCCCATAGGTAATTCTTCCTACAGGCGTCCCAATCCCTCACTTTACCAAGTACAATAGTGAAGGTGATTCCAATGGTCACATTATCACCTTCCATTTAGAATGCCTCTTGTTATAAGCATGGTCTCACATAGTGCTGCAAATTTTTCCTATATCCTTGATAGCAAAATCTCTAAACCAATACCCTATGTTACCTATAGGTTCTATCTTCTTCCTTGAGGACTTGATAAACCAATTTATTGACTTCTTTAGATGCAACCTAAAGCTTGACACAACTTTAAACCAACTCATGAAAGTGGTTTAGGGGCTACTTGAGCCAATTAAAAGGTTTATTCAAAGATGGAATGTGAACCTTAATTAAATTACCAAGCCTATTTATGAAATCCATCTTTTAACCATCTTCAAGGAAGTAGTTAATGACTTCATCAAGTCAAAGCTTTATTACTTGGAAACCTGATCATTGAGTGATGCCTTTTCATAAATTAAAAACATGGAGGAGGTAACTAAGGCCAACATCAATCTAGCGTATGTGGCCTACAAAAATCAATACACAAGGAAGGACAGGGATAAGAATAAGGCAACACAAGCGACCGTGGCCATAATGGCAAAAGACTTGAAACAGACAAAAGGGTGACAGTCTCTACCATGCAACACATCTTATGAGACATCTCACTCATCTACTTTGTATGCTTCCAACCAACCAAGATCTAATTTTGAGCACAAAGACAAAGCTAGGTATACTAACTTGCTCATGAAACCTTCTGAGCTTCTAGAATAGTTGCTTAAAGACAATCGTATTCAACATAAGTAATTGTCCAAGGAGGCTTGTAAGAGACACGATCATCTTTGTAAGATAGCTAAAGATCGAACAATAACAATCAAAGATGATCCAAAACTACCAAATTACTTCAATCTTGACAAGTTTTTCCATTATCATCAACTAACTAGTCATGATACCAATTTTTGCTTAGCATTGAAAGATGATCTCCAGAAGATGATTGATCATGGAGAGCTAGTGTTGAATAAGCCCAACTCTTTAAATGCCAATAATGACCCCTACACCATAGCTTCATTGACAACATATACTCAATCTAGTCCTCGTAGAGAATCATTTATCATCAAGGTACCACCTTGGCCATGGAACCTAAGGCTAAGAGCACCCTTTTTCATATGAGTACCACCACCCATGCCTCCTAAAGAGCTTTTTGTGACATGTGTTCCATCTTCAGTGACAACAACGTCACAACCCAAAAAAAGTGTTATCAATCCCACCAAGCCTAGGGAGCCATTTATTATTAGGGATCCTCCACCATCCACAAGCAAATCTACAATAACCCATGACCAGTGCTCACCTATTGTGGCCAATACCTCTACAATTTCATCACCAAGTAACATGAAATGACCATGACAACATCAACGAAACCAACCTATCGTCAAACCAACAACTAAGCCCACTGAAGATAGCCAATAACCAAAGGCTTAGAAGTAAGTTGACCTACAGAAACCTACATCAAGGTTAGCCCTACCTGTGAACTCCATTACTCAAACTACATCAAGTAGTCAACCAAGAGAGAATCACAAATTGAGTATGAGCAAGGGGTCCAAGAAACACATGTCAAAATATGAGCCCAAAATTCTAAAAAGAATGGAGGCAATTGAGACTACTAAGGCTAAAATATCACATGGCAATAAAAGAATTTCTTCATGACAATGGAACAAGTCAAACGCTCCCTAAAACAAAAGAACACATCATTAAGCCTATATGACCTAGTTAGGACTTCTCTTGCTCATAGAGACACACTAGTTCAAATGTTGACTTCTATTCCTATAAGCGAAGACATTTCTACTAACAAATAATTCATTCACTTTGTCATTGAGAAACCTTAGTTTAGAGAAAACAAGCATCAATCCATGGTCACTTTCATGACAATGAAGTGAAGATTAATCCACAAAATGGAGAAGTGCTATCTGCTCCTCTTCCTGTTACGATACGTGTTGGCAAGTATAAGGTTCATCATGTTCATGTGGATGATAGGGTAGCAACCAACATGATACCATTTACCATTGTTGAATAATTAGGCCTAATTGAAAACATACATGAGACCTCTACCTTCGTGCTCAAGTCATTCAACAGGTCATAGGTAGCAGTACGAGGTTCTATCTCATTAAAATTTGTAGACATGGAGCAATTTTCCACATTTGCCAACTTCTTGGTGGTTAAAGAGATTCCTGGTTTTAACTTTATCCTAGGAAGACCATGGTTCGGTAAGCTTCAAGAAATTTGATCTTTGATACACTAGGAGATTCACGTGCCATATGAGAATGGCAAAATTGTAATTTGTGGGGATAACATGTGTTTACCATCAATTAACAATGCCAATGTTGAACGAGGATTAGAAGTGAAGTTTCTAGATTGGTAAAGTTAGTAATGTGATGATAATGAGAGATGAACATGGTACATCAAAAGGATTTACGTTTGTTGATTATGACAATCATGAATATGTTATTTTTGCAATTGAAAAACCCAATAGTTTAAAATTAGGTCCAAAAAAGTTGTATGTTGGAAGAGCCTAGAAGAAGTATGAAGGTTGTTAAATCTTGAAAGAGGAATATGTTCGTAGACATCAAGAGCTAATTGCGAAGTTCCAAGATACAAATCTTTATGTAAAGAACCTCCATATGACAATTGATGATGGTGAGCTGCACAAGTTGTTTAGACCATTTGGAAATATAACATGAGCAACAGTAATGTGGGAACAACAAGGCAAAGGTATTAGCAAGGGATTTGACTTTGTCTGCTTATCTTTCCCTCAAGAAGCTAATCATGCTTTAAATAATCTAAATGGTAAATTGTAGAAAGAGAAAAAGCTTTATATGAGTCATGCACAACCTAAAGAAGTTCAAGCAATGCAACTAGCAGTCGAATTTGCTAATCAATCAATGCAAGCAATATATGTTGCTAGTAGTCCTATTCATACTACAAACATTTATTATTCATGTGATCCTAGAAAGATGTCCCTTGTTCCTCATACCATAATGTATGAACCCGACATGAATGATTTTCTTGTTGGACATCTGCCCCAAGTTTTAGTGTTGTTGCAAGAAACCATCCTTCCTATCAAGGGCCCATGCCACTAATGGCAATGTTGCCTAGTTCCCTAAGGTTTAATGGACACATGGTTGTTCAACAACATCAAGCCTTAGCGCCTATTACCAAATCCTATGAAGGTTCATGTCCAAAATGGTCATCAATCTATAATATATCAATCCTAACCATAGTTGCGATATGAATATAACTCAAAAAGTAAATATACATATAGTAAAATATTTGTCAATTCTTCCCTAAAATAATGCAATTTTGAAGTGGCATTGCATCGACAAAACAAAAAACACAAACCTATCCATTGGGCAGTTAGTAAGTGCCCCTTTTTTGGGGCATGAACTCTATAATTATCACCATGCCTAAACACATCAGGCATCCAAGACAAAAAAAATAAGGGATGGATGATCCATATGTTACGGAAAATAAGAGCAAAAGACATGCTCAATAAATATGGTGGTAGAAGCATCAGCAGATGCAGTGGTGGTAGTTTTATTTGTAGATGTAGTGTATGAAGCCGTTGTTGCTGCTTTTAGGGTTAGTTGTTGTTGTTTCATGTGCAACGGTTGGTTTGTTTGTTTGTTTTGTTGTTGGTTTTTAAGGAAAATTGCAGGAGATTCATCATCATGAAGAAGAAAAGCAGGGATTTGTGTATGAACCTCAGCATGGGCACAGTAGCAACGTGGATGCACAAGAAGGCCTGCCCTGATAGAGAAGCCCATGAACTTGAGTTCCAAGTGGAGCAGTTATTCTTTTGGGTACAATATTTCTCAACAATGATTCTTTCTTTGTTTCTTACCACATCAATCCATAATACAGTGTCTATATCTGTAGAAATTAAATGGATGAGAGAAATTAGATGTGTATGTATGTACAGAAATTTAGGGTGAGCTTCTGTGAGTCATGCGATGGGTTTGATGATTTTGTTTTGTGGGTTCTGTATTGGGTTTGTGTTTTCTTTGATTTTGATTTGTAGTTGCTTCTTCATTGCAAGTGACTACCATGGATTCCATAGACGATGCTAGCAAACGTGAATTCATCCTTGTACAAGCCAAGCCCAAGAAGCCTCCCAAACCCAAACAAGTATCTATTTATTGTCTAAATTTTTCTTCTAATTCAATCTTAGGAAGTGATCAAATAGAGAAATAAACTTAGGAGGGAGGTTATGCAAGATTTTCAGTTTAGCACTGCTAGTTGGCTAGATGTAGGTCAGTTGCCAAACAAATGGAAACCAGTACACACTTTCTCCAAGGTTTTCATAGGTATAAATCATTATTAACTGGTATAGGATTTATTGAATCCATTTGAATTGCAACAATGTTTTACCTAATGCATGTACATCTCAGTTACTAGAAAACAGGTAAGTTTTTTGTTCCTTTACTAGCCCTCCAGGTCAGTTTTTTGTTCCTTTACTAGCCCTCCATGATTTGCGGGGTGAGAATTGAGCTTATGCATGATGTATATTTCAGCAACGCTAATAAGATTTCCTACCCACGAGTTACATGCATTCAAGAGTTTGTAACTTTGTATTTCATAATTGGAAGCCAAGTTTCCTTCAAGTGTTTGTAATGGAAAGCTAAGTTTCTTCTGTAAGGAAAGCAAAGAATAACCTGGTGAATTGGTATTGGCATATTCTTGTAGACCCAAAAGAATTCAAGAGCCAAACGTTACACCCAAGTTTTGTAACGGCTGATTATGTGCAACACCGTAACCTGCAAGACCATAATTGCAGAATCTAAATAGTTTAAATGCAATGGCCATGCTCCAAATGCCCGATTCAATGGTCATTTTCCAAATCGTGACAGGAATACGTTCAAGCATAATAATGGTAGACACAGCAACACCTCCTTCTCTGCACAGTCAAGCAAGCATCAAAGTGAGTCACTTACCAGTATAATTGCAAAGGAATCATTGACTGAGCAGAAACAAATAATTCGAGACCACATGTATCCACTTGTTCTGGAGCTACAGCCAAAACTAACCAAAAATATTTTTTATAAAAAAGGACTTCCCTCGTGGACAGAAAGTTGTGTGGTGTCGGCGTGGAGGAGAAAGCAGACGTACGAAGGAAGTGCGTGGCCTATCGCAGGAACGGAGATGAGAAAACGACATTGACTATATAAACTTTGCCACATCCACAATAGGTGCAGAAGCTACGACAACCAGGTTGCAGGCTGAATGGGACAAGTGCCGAATTAGTGCAATGAAAATTAACCAAATATGCCGCCTCAATGAAATGGATCTAACACGCTCTTGAAGGGAAATCACCAGAAGTCAAACACGCTAAGCCAATGAAATGGACAATGAAATAAGCCTAAGCATGCTAGCAAGCTTGAAATCTTAGTCGTATCGACCATGGATGTTAGTCAGTTACAGCGTCGGTTTGTGGATTATACGTCGTGTTTGTTTTAGGAAGGCTTTCCGGATGAAGAATTTACGCAGCTGCAACAGTTGCAGGACGAGAGAAATCCTGATTTCATGGAGAAAGGTAGACGCCCATGTTTACCAATTCAAGGGCAACAGTGCTGGCGTAAATGCACATCAAGTGAAAGCAGAGCGTGCAAGTCTTCAGGAATTTTTTGGCTTTGCCGCTTCCTCCCTACCATGATTGTCACTGTCAGGACTACTACTGTGCCAACGCACATGACGCCACTGACTCTCACACGCTGGGTATGAGCTCCCTCACAAGCCAAGCACTACCCTTCACACGCTCGGGATAGGAAATAAAAATTGAAATTGGATTTACACGCCATCTTTTGGTTTAGATTTGGGTTTTTTTAGTCCCACACGCTCTCAATATGGTCAATATTGATTGCATGTGGGCCCCACATAACATGGGCAAAAATGTCCAGGGTTTCACATGCTATCTCGTGCACTGTGCTACGAGGCCTCACACACTATCAATATGGCCCAAGATGCCCACATGCTATCACATTGGCTCATACAAGCTAGGAATGGGAATATTTAACCTTTTGCAGCTTGTTTGACCTAAAAACTTATTATTTTATTCCTTTATAACCTATTTTTATCAAATTATAGCCTATTTTGACCACATGGTAACCCAAATAACAAATTATTATTATTTAATATTATTTTGACCTTATTCAACCTTGTTTGACCTCATTTTACCTTATTTTTGCATTATTGGAGCCTTTTTCTGCCTTTTTTTTTGCCTTAATTCACTTTGTTGTCACCTTGTTTTACCTTATTTTGCCTTGTTGTGACCTTATTTTTACCTTATTTTACTTTTTTTTTGACCTTGTTTTGCTTTATTATGCTCTATTATTACATTACTTTGCATTATTTTAACTTTGTTTAACAAAAGTATATCATGCAAATGCCACTTGACATGCTTATGTTGATATGCAAGATTGAGCTAGGAAGATGAGGGAGTAATTCACCTTGCCTTTTAGCCTAAGTAGATCCTTGGGTGATGTTGTTCAACTAAGTTGACCTTGAATGCCTAAAACCTTGAGCCTCAAAGCCTTTTAACCATATAGCCTTAATACCTTAGAATGGCTTGACAACTCTTGACCTTGAGGCCAGAAACATCACAAAGGATTTCTTAGTCGAAATCTTCATTAATACCCATGATAATGAGGAGAAAACACTGAAAACTAAGTTCCTTGGTTAGATCTCTTATTGCATAAGACATTACCAAAGGCCTACAAGGCAACATAAAAATCTTCACATAGCCTTTATTACATCTAATTTTGACATGTTTACTTTTAGTTTTTTTTACCTTTATCTACAAATGTAGACGAGCACGTGACATTGATGGACCTTGTAGCTTGTGACAAGTGAACTCGCATGATCCTTTGGCATCTTGAAACATTGCAAATTTTGTATAAATCTACAAAGCAAGATACAATGTTCTCAAAGTTCTATTAGTTTGATGAGTGGATAGGTACCCCTACACTCAACCATATGAATACAAGCATTCACGCACGATCTGATCAAACTCTACAGATGGACTAGTTATGGTATTTAGATGGTTACACGTTGATCGTAGTTCACTATCTTCCCACCTGGACTAGTATTTGTTTTGTCACGTATGGTTTAGTCTAGGGTGAGGTGTATGATGTGGTCCTATACTAGTGCTACTCCTAGAGGCAATGGGAAATAACTTGGTTTAAGCTAATAAGGGATGAGAATCTAAGCTAGCCTAAGTGCGATGAGCATCCATCCTTAATCATCCATACACATCTTGGACCTCATGTACTACTTCTGAGATTACCAAGCGCATCGTACTTAAGCACTCCTAAATACGCTACTAGGATACTAAGTAGTCACACTTAAATGCTTGTGATTAAGTCATACTCATTTTGCGTTTAATAACATGAAATGTAAATGACAATAAAGTAAATATTAACTAAATAAAATAGTAAATAAAAATTAATAATTAAAGTAATTAAGAGCTAAGTGGATGCTACAATGATGAAGTAATCTCATTCTTGATTGCCGGTCATGTGTGTGTCCAAGTACGTCAGACTCGAATAAAGGTTCCGTACAATTACAATCATCACACTACAGGCATGCATTGGGGGAAAGAATTAGGATGAACTAAAAAATAAACAAAAAGACTCTACTTCTACACCTACTGACTTACTTTCCTGTGTACCCAAATGTGTATTTATAGGCTCACACAGGAATCACGATATCATGTATCCAATATCGTTATTTAGGTCGTGATATTGCGTACCCGATATTGTGGATCCGATATCGCGGGTCTAATATCGGAGCTTGATAAATCATGGTTCATCATATCCCCATGACTAAATGAAAACTCATCCTTAAGTTGAAAAAAATGAGAACAAGCCTAATTGATTACACAGTAGATAGGTATGGGATTATTGACTAACTAGGAATTTATTCATGCTGCAGTGGAGAATTGAATACAAAAAAATTGGGACACAAACATAGAGTTACAAAAAGATAAAAAATTTTTGGAACTCATGTGGTTCCTAGTGGTAGTGGTTCCTCCATGGGTCTCTTCCCCTTGTCTTGTGCTCCAAGTTTTGGAAGTTAATGGCTCTGAAGGAGTGCTTGGAGCTTTTCCTCTTCAGTTTGGGAATCTTGTGCCATCCATGCTGATGCTCTAATGTTCAATGGAGTCAGCACCTCCCATGGACATGGCAATTGTGAGAACATCTGATTTACCTTGACATACTAGGCTGCAAACAACTGTTGTTCCTCCTCATAGGCTTTGGCCTTAGAAGCATTCCAATCGACCTTCTCTTTCTCCTCCACCACTCTTTTATTGTCTGCCAATAATTTATTAAGCTACTCTGTCCTGAAGGACTCTAGCTAGTCTACGAGGATGAATTGAGATGGGTCCCACTGTGCAGCTTACAGGGTGATGAGCTTTTCTTGGAGTCTTTCCAACTTCACCTTTGCATGCTCAGACCTGATCTCTACCATGACCAACTTCCCTTTGGTGGAGATGAGATCTGATTAAGTTGTTGTGACATCTTGAGGGATGTCAAATAGGGATGTCATCACTTTTCCTATCTACAGAAACTGATTGAGAACATCCTCATGCTCCACAAGAGTCATCGAGGCACTAGCCAAATTTTGAGCATCACGTGCTCCTATAAAGTCTATTGGTGGCACAACAAGGACATTAAATGATTCTTTTATCTTGTCTATAACCACTTTTGTGACTCCCGTTGCATCTTGGTGCTGCATGATCACTATTGTGGCCCCTTCACCAGTTTCTAATTACACCTAAAAAGATGTAGCATTCCTTGAGATCTGTTGTGACCAATGTGATTCTCCTCCTCTTGTTTGGATTAACACCTTGCCTCACACACAATCGATTGAGACCATGTGTCATACAACATCATCTATGACCTGGAAGAGGTTGGTCTCATCATAGCTTGCCCAACTGATTGTCTTAGCGATGGCTCTTAGATGGCTCATTGATGGTCGATAGTCCTGTAGTGGTACTGGTGATTAGTCTTGCTAGCCTATGTTGGGCCCTACTTCATGTTGTTGACTAGGCCTTGTGCTTGGAAGTTGGCTAGGCCCTATAGTTTGAGGTATAGTGGGCCCCACCATTTGTTCTTTTTCAAGCTCTAGTGTCTCACTAGCACTTTTTCTTGGGGCTGGTAACCTCAACAATTCAGCAAATGAAGCATTTTGGGCCCTTCTGGGGACATCATTGATGTACCCTAGAATTCCAACACACTGGCACAACTTCCTGATGAGATAGGAGAAGGGAAATGTGAACTTCTCTATCTTGCATTCCTTAAACCACCTCAAAATCTCTGTAAGATATAGATGGGGTAGGTTAGCATTAATCTTGTCCATCAATATAGCACTTCCTCTAACCGCATATGTGGAGATTCTATTCAACCCTTTCATGGGGAAGATGTGATAAGTGTCGATCTTGAAATAGATCCTCTCTTCTAGTATCAACTCTCCATACACCTTGTCTTCCTTGTCATATGCCCTTTTCAACTAGATTTTCTATGCATTAGAATTGGAGCAAGTGGGTAGGTGAGCAACTTTTGGCCCTGTATTCGAAAGACTTAACACTTCTGAAATGGCTTTGGTAGAGAAATCTACAGAAATACCCCCAATATCAACTGTGGTTCTTTCTTCTTTATTGTTCTAAAATTGGTACGTCTCTCTCAAGTACCAAGCATCACTTTTAACATGGTGGAACCAATTTGATTAGGTGGCTCCAAAATTTAATTCTCATGGTGTGGGTGAAGAGATAAAATTGATTTGGCAACATGTTTAACATTTTTATGGTCATTTACCCTTTATGATATCCTTTAGAAAATGATGAATTATGGAAAATTTATGCACAACTTGGAGTGTACCCTTCCCCCATGACTAAGTTGAACACTCCGGGTTCAAACAGATTCAATTAGAATGGGAATCAGAGTGTTAACGAGCAAGTTATGGATGTTTGAATGATAGGTGAGCAAGCTAGCAAATTCGTGGAAGAAAATTTGAACAAATCCCCTTGAATGAATAGTGCAAAATGATGTTGATGTGTGTGAGGGGTCCATATATATAGTTTTTATGGACGCAATATCACTTACCCGATAGCGTGGACTCGATATCACGTCGGACCCGATATTGGGTACCCGATATTGCAGCCCATTGAAAATAAGATACTTGAAAAAATTAATGAATTTTTGAATTTCAAAGGCCAAAAATGAAGGATTTGAGGTCAATTTGGAAGGTCCAAAGTAATATTGAATAGGTTGGAAGGCACCAAAAGTATAATAGGGTAGAATCTGACAATAAAATTCATGAGTAAGATGAGGGAAAAGGACATTTTTTGGTGCATAGGAACGGTTGAGTTAGAAGGATGATAAAGGAAAGAATAACATTAGCAATGTAGTACTCGGAGTATAAAATGATGTGATGATGATGTGTAATGAGTATAAATTACAAAGATTATGCAAGTGAGTCCTCCCCAAAGCAGGTTCCTACCTATGATGTCCTTACGTAACCACCCTGAAAATGTCCGTAGCCACTAAGAAGGTGAAATGTAATCCACACCAATCCCACAAAACACACACATGTAGATACCACCATAATAAGGTATGAATTCTATGTGACACAAGACATGAGTCACAATTACATGAATAGTGAGATGAGGTGAATTGTAGAAGGGATTGCAGAGATTGGGACATGAGGTAATTGGCACGGGGCACAATGAATCCTAAGTTTAGGATGTGATTAATGTGTCATTAGCCCATTTCTCCAAAATCAAGACCAAGTATATTCCTCTGATCAATGACATCACATTGTTTCATCCCATGATGGACAACCATAAGAGGATCATGACAACAAGGTGTATGATCACTTAGCATTTTGTTCAAGGGAGGAGTGATTTGGAATTTATTTATGGCACTTATATCTTGATCTTTTCTTTTCCTTTTTGTTTAGCCACTTTGGTATATTCTTCTTTTTTTTTCTTTGTTATATTTTTTTTGAATGCTTAATCTAGAGAAGCCGCCTACCTTCAGGCATGGGTGCATGTCTTTCTAGTGGGACCCCCTAGAATAACATTGGATTTCTTTTATCGNGGGTGCATGTCTTTCTAGTGGGACCTCCTAGAATAACATTGGATTTCTTTTATCAAGCGCTTTTATTACTCTTACTCCCATTATTCATTAGATCTACAAGGATCTTAGTACAACCAGGTTGTATGGTAACTCCTATAGATCTCACTAAAGAGAATCTACAAGTCCCCTTAATGTCACACCATGGCCATTCCTTCTTAGTCCATCATTCTTCTCTCTAGGTATAATGAGCACAAAATTACTTTAAGTTTTAATGATGTGAAGAATATCATCATACCCAGAGTAGAACCTCTTATTAATAGAATGGGTGTGTGGATGTGATGGGCTCGCTGTCCAAGTAATTAGTAACCTGAGACTTGATAGCATAAAACAACACCTCAACCAACGAGTTACATGAGTGTTTTATTCATATATGATATTAACCCTAAAAAGGTAAAAAGATAAAATAATAAGTAAATAAAAAGATGAAACAACAAAAATAAAAAGATAAAACAACAAATTTAAAGATGAAAAAAACTAGAAAATAAAAAATTGTAAAATTAAAGAAAAGGAAAAACATTTATTAATTTTGTTTGTTAGAATCAGGGATATATCCCATGACTAAACTTTTGATCATGGCAAGAATTGATAAATGGAAGGTCTGGATCCATGCATGTTGGAAATATTGGGGCTTGGTCATATTTGAACCATCGGGTGTCTTTTGAGGTGGTCGTTGGAATGTACCCAAATTGGGGTTCACACACTTGATTAAAGTTGACATAGTGGGGCAAGTTATAAGATGTGGTTAATTGATAAGGAGTTGACCCACTATGGCACCCATGACTGTAAGATGGTATGCAAGGATCGATATGTCTCCCTACATGGCTATATTCATTAGGTTGCATGGTAGTTGGAGTATTGATTGGTGGCCTTGATAAGGTAACATGGGGTGTTAGGCTTGAGGAGAAAGATGCACCATAGTGTTAAACTTGTGTTGAGTTGGAGGATGTAGTGGGCTCGGAATTGTGCTGTCCCTTTCTACGGTCATGTCTAAAGAAGGGATTCCTTCGATGTTGTGGAGGATTCCCACTACAGTTAATAGTAGTAGCACAAGTAACGTTCGTGGGTCGATGCTATGGTGCAAACCCTTCTGGCACAACTGGTGACAATGTAGAAGGGGGTGAAGGATAAGAATATTGAAATTGAGAAGAGGTGTAAGATACACGAGGGGGTGATTTTGTTGGAGAGGATATGGGTTGATAGTATTTAGGAGAATGATAACAATGTGGTAAGATAGAGGATGTTGACCCAGTTTGGGAAACAGGATGCTAAACCTAATAAGCACTTGGGTTCAGATGATATGAAAGGTGTGACCAGTTTGAGGGTGGCCTCCCCCATGACTGGGATTTCTGCCACTATGATTGAACACAATATTTTTGTACGAAATTTGGTTGTAACATTCTTCCCTAATGCTCATGTAAATGTGACAAGATAGGGCATTGACCTTTGGGATGATTGTACAAGAAAATCTTACATTGATACATATGATTAGTAGTTGAGTTCTTATCCTTATTCTCTTCAATCCTTCTTTTCGATTGTCTAGTGGTGTTCTGTCATATTTTTTGGTTCATCATAGTCCTATCTCTAATAATGTTGGCATATTCTCCACATTTTTCATGTATCCATTATGTCATCTTATTGATTTTTGCCTCAATTTCATTTAGTGATTATAGTAGTGGCAAAGATGATTTCACCTTCTTGAGATGAGTTGATTTTTCCTCTTCCTGGTTATGGACCTTTGTTAATTTGAGAGTTTGGTCTTGTTGAGATTTTTTAGCATTCTCCCATTTAGCCATTTCTCCTTCTTCTTTTGCTACCTGCTTAATGAGCTCTTGGAATTGGTGGGTTTGTAGCTCGTATAGTTGACCTAGGGCATACATCCCTAGGGTTTCCTTTGTTTCATTACGGAGCCCATCCATGATGTGATACATTAGCCTTTCTTCGAAGAACCCATGGTGTGGGCATTGGTTTAACAAAGAGTAATATCTTTCTAAGGCCATGTCCATGGGATCATGTTATGATTGCTTCCACTCTTGGATTTATCTTCTCAAGGCTGACACTCTTGCATAGCTTTGATATCTTTCATTAAAGAGTTCTACCATTATCAGCCAATGTCGAGTTGATTTTGGTTTTAAAGACCTACACCATACTTTTTCTTGGCCAACGAGTGTCATAGGAAAGAGCTTAATTTTTTGCAACCCATTATCAATATTGTTCCATATACAGGAATCATGGAAGGCTTGTAAAAGATTTTGCGGATCTAAATCATAGCCTCCTGAAAATTTGAAAAAGTTATTTAAATCAAGCTTGGGTAGACAACTGATGAACCATGATATTGCATCTACGATATCGAATCCAACATGCAATGTTGGATACCCAATATCGTGGCTTGTCTCTTTGCCTATAAATAAGAGGTAGCACCCTTGGTTTTCACATTAGATAGTTAGTCCCTTAGCCAAACTCTTGCCATTTCTTCCCTCCAGAGTTAGAATTATTTTTGCATGGTCGCAGTAGGAGTCATAGAGTGAACGGATCTTTATTCGAGCATTGTGTACCTGAGCACACTTTGTGTACGGTAATAAAGATGAACTTTATGATAAACCTTGCAACATACATAATAGATTAATTAATGTTAAGTATCATTTAATAATTTCCTAGTTAATTAATGATCTCTCTCACCCTACAACTCTCTTAGTTAAATACACTTAGTACAACTGCTTCGAGCATGCATAGAGTGCTTGGTAACCCAGTAACGATTAGCGTTTGGTAATCCCAACAGTGTTACACTAGTTCAAGATGTGTGCAGCAAGTGAGAATGAATACTGGTGTTAGGAGTAATTAGAAATTAGTTAATGAGTAGTTAAATTAGATTAGTTACTTAGTTATCTCTCTCTCCCCCTCCTTACTAGTGCAGAATATAAAACACATAAAAGCCATAAAAATCATGTGCCTCAAGCTTACTTAATCATACAACCATGAAATACAAGTAAGTTTGGGAAGACAATGATTAACCAACTTATTATTGTTCCACAAAGGTGCATAGGAACTTAGTCCTTGGAATTCAACTAGATCATGCATGAAACGCTCAGATTCATATAGTTGAGCATAGGATACCTCGCTGCTCATCATTGGCACCGTTGTCGGGGACTTAGTTGTTTGTGCGCTAAGTAGAACTTAGAAAATCATTCACATCATTGGAATGAACCCTTAGGGTTGGTTAAGGAAAAGATAATAGTACATTGCACACTGAACAAGACAAGATGTCTTCTTCTTTGCACAAAAGAACTTCACCACCTAGGACTAACACAAGAAGCAATCAACGGTAGGATACACATGACGTTGATCCACCAATCCCTCAATAGTTTTTTATGGTATATATTCATCCCAATGAATATGTACTTGAATTCGCCTTTATTCTCCATCAAGACAAATAGTTGCGTTGGCGTGACTTAGAAGGTAACATAGTGTTACCTCCCAACCGTTCAGTCCCAAGTATGCTTCTTCGTGCTCTCACACGAATAGGCATGCAACACTTACACGTAGAATACATTGCACAGGACTATGATTCAAGAGACTATCATCCCACAGAGGTGCAATGTCAAAGGGATTTGCAATAGGAGAGACACCATAAGTCCTTGAAGGGAAAATGGTCCAAGGATGCCCCCCACATTTTAAGCGAAATTGAGGGTGATGAATTTGCCTCAGGTAGTCACCCACATAATGAAGTTCCTCCCCTTGACTTTGACCAAGGAGTTGTGTATTAAAACCTTCATTCTAGTATTCATAACCTAGGTGTTGATACCAATGGACACAAAGTGTCCAAAAAAAGAACAAACACACATGACAAAGGTGGGCATTCTGATCAAAATTGTGATCGAGGCAGAGACCATGGAAGAGAAGGTAGTAAACACCATCATGGTGGAAGTTCTCCTTCTTCTTCACCTTCATCGTCTCCTTCACCCTCTCTTTCAGTGTTTGGACGTAGCCATAGAGAAACAAATCATGAGGATAAGGGTAAAAAAAGTGGGAGTCATAGATGAAATAGCCAAGATAGAGGACAAGGACACTCTAGGGAATCACGACATAGAAGAAGGTTGAGTAGGGAACAACGTAGGCACCATAGACGCTATGAATGAGATGATCATGATGAACCCCTACTTGCCATGTGAAGCATGCTAGATATAATTGAGGCTATGAGAGATCCAACAAGGTATCAAAAATATAGTAGGATCAAGAGGTTAGGCATGAATAACATCCCACGATTTGAAGGGGGGTATAACATTGATCCTCAGAATTACCTACAAGCATTTCACGATGCATGTGCCTTGCAAAACATAGAAAATGAGTGGCAAAAACTTAAGTTATTCCCATGGACACTAGTAAAAGAAGCTGGAAGCTAGTACCGGTGCTTAGAACCAGAGTCCATTCGTAGGTGGAGGACTATGTTAGAATTATTCAACGATAAGTACCAAATGTACTCTCGTGTGT
>MNCI01032962.1:11562-27109 GCA_015680685.1 Gnetum montanum | reverse complement strand
CATGAAATGGCCAAATGTGCCAACAACTATGTATTAGGATACAAAGTATTCATACACACAGATCATAGTGCAATCTAGTTCCTCATGAATAAGCCAATGGTAAGCCCCCATATTATACGATGGCTAGTAATCATATAAGAGTTCAATTTAACAATGATTGATCGTAAAGGCATCGAGAATGTAGTTGCCGATCATTTATCTCGGTTGCACTGGGACATCAAAGAGGATGAGTATCCAATTTTTGATCATTTTCTTAATGAGTTCCTCTTTGATAATGTAGTGAATAACCAATCACCCATGGAAACAAAATGGTACAGTAGCATTCTTACCTATCTCCTTACCCAACAAACACCACAAGAGCTAGACCTTAAGAAGAAACAATGATTTCTTCATAGAGCCAAGTACTTTATGGAGATCAATGGACAACTTTACAAAGTATGTCCTGATGGCTTGGTTTGATGGTGTGTTCCTGATAGAGATCGACTGAGAGTTCTCCAAGATGCTCATGAGGTCCCTTGTGGGGGTCATTATGCTAGGAGACGAACAACCATCAAGATCTTACTTTCAAGGTATTATTGGCCTACCTTCTTCTAGGACACCCATCAATTCGTCCAATCTTGTGAGCATTGTCAACGTGATGGGGGAATGACTGCTAGAATGGAGGGTCCGCAATAATGGATTCAACTATTAGAACCCTTCAACATTTGGGGGATTGATTTCATGGGATCCATTATACCAATGTCCAATGAAAAAGCTTACATCATAGTTGCCATAGACTACTTAACAAAATGGGCTGAAGAAGCTATCGTTAAAGATTGCACATTATCTACAGCTGCGCGATTTGTTCAACAACAAGTTGTCAACACGTTTGGTATGCCATGTGCACTTATTTCAAACAACAGTACACACTTAACAGGTGCAACTTTTCAAAAGTTAATGCAATGCTTAAGGGTTAAGAACAAATTGACTACACCATACCACCCCCAAAAAAATGGTCATGCTGAGGTCACCAATAGGGAGATTACTAAGATACTAACCAGAACCATTAGCAAAGTATAGGTGAGACTGGAGCACTAAACTGAATACCGCTCCACATGGAAACTCCCTATAGGCTACTCTCCCTATGAGTTAGTGTATGGAAAACTTCCAACGCTCCCTATCCAAACTGAGCTCTGTACACTAGCCATGGCATGTGACCTCAACCTTGACCTTGATCTAGCACAAAAGGTTGATGACTCTTAACTTGCTAGATGAGAACCGACTAGCTACCTTGTCATCTAATGAATTGCACAAGGCATTTAATAAATAATATCATGACCTAGAAATTAGGAAAGTTAAGTATCTTCTAGGAGATAAGGTTCTCTACTGGAACCCCACACATGTGTTACAACATATCAAATTTCAAACACTGTGGGAAGGACCTTACATTATCTATGAAACTTTTCCTTTAGGGGCCATGACCATATATAAACTTGAGAGCCCAGATAAGAGACTATTAGTCAACGTGCAATAAACAAAACCCTTCCATGAGTTTATGATAGCCAGAACATATGCTACCTCTATAGGTGGGCAACCTTGCTCAATATTTCAGATCTCCTCCTTCAAACTCAGTCATGGGGGAGATGGCCACCTCTACTAATCATTGAAGGCCCTCAGCTCTTTCTAAGTTTTTATTTTACACAGTTTTGTTTTACACATTTTTGTTTTGCACATTTCTTTGATCTTTCTTGTTTTTTTTTTACACCATCATTCATATTTTTACCATTTCTTTGTGTGATTACTTTATTTTATTCATCACCCAATAAGTGTTCATGATGGTGGCATGAATAATACCATATTGATTACTAATGTTTGGATTTTACCTTTGAAGTATGATGTTGGTATTAAGGTATGGTTCTTTTGATTAAATAGGTAATGGATCCATGGCGTTCATACATCCATAACATCCTATGGTCTCCCTTGGTTTGGAACCATACAATCCCTTTTTCTAATAAAAATTGTTAACAAATTGGTGGCTGGGTATTTCTTGGACTAAGGAAAGACTCAAAGGACAAAAAGGGTGTGACTTCAAGGGGATTCAATGTGTTTTTGCTAGCTATTCTATTGAGGGCTTAGATGCTTTTTCCTTGGATTTTTTGCCATTCTGACCATTCATCAAATCATCAGAAGTTGAGTACATAAAAATATATCTTTGCATGGTGTGGTTCTCATGCAAAAAACACAAAAAAAAGTGAGAATTCAAAGCAAATCCCTTAGAAACAATAATGAACTTGGGCTACACGCACTAGTTATGGCACTGGAAAGACATGTTACTCATGCCTGAAGGTTCTCTTTAACTAAGGCCCTTTCTCGCTTCCTAATTTTCCATCTCGCTCTCCTCGGAATGATGGTAACTTTTTGTAGAGGCATTCTTGTTGCTTCAAGAGGATAGGTTGGCCAAATGTGTTGATGCAATGTCACTGAATGTAGGTTGTTGAGCCTAGATTTGGAATGAGTTCTACTTGGTCAAATTAACCATAAAACACACACAAGGGACTTTGCACAACCTTGTTCATGGGTTTCCATTCCATTCTCTCCTCTCCACCTTTCTTTGCCATTTTTCACTGCATTGCCAATTTTATCATTAGTCTGTATCTTGGTTGTTGCATTCTTTTTCCTTATTAAGTACTTGTGAGTAACTTTTTAACTCTTGCTTTCAAATGACATTCCTAGAGCCTACAGACTCTTTGGTTTGTGAGTCTATCAAGGCATCAAGGGCATGAGCCTATTTTGGGGAGGACCCAGTAGCATTCCTTTTTGGTGAATTATTAACTTCTATTCCTTAAACATTTCTTGCAATCAACAATTTTTTGTTTCATCCCCATCCATGACATCCAATTTATTGGTTTTGTCGTTGTTGCTTTTTTTTCATTGAAACACCACTAATTTCGGCCTAGCACTTTGAAATGAAAACTACTCAAGCCCTTTTGAGCATTCAGGAGGCAAAATTTGACTAAGGCATGGAACTCATGCCCAGCTTGCTCAAGCCAGCTTGCTCATGTTGTCAGGCTAGCTTGCCCTCAGTGTGAGCAACTCCAACAGTGTCAAAATCAAGTAAAAAAATGGTCCAAATCTGAGGGTGCAAGCCATCCTCAAGAGCCACTAATGTCCACTCCAAGTCTCAGCATTTAGAAGTCCAAATTTCAAGCCAGATTACACAGATTTTCTCAATCATGTTGTGGTCATGCTGTAGCATGAGTCCAGCGTGACCAACTTTCAGAGCCTCAAAACTAAGTCAAAATGAGTTAATTTCAAGGGTTTAAGTCATCCTCAGGTTCCACTATTGATAACTATGAGTCCCACCCTTCAAAAATTCTAGATTTCAGCTCAAAGTTGCAAGTTTTTGAGGTCACACAGTAGGTCACACTGCAGTTCACGTTGTGGTGTGAGTCTAGCGTGACCAACTTTCAAAGCCTTAAATCTAAGTCAAAATGACTTGATTTCAAGGGTGCAATTCATCCTCAAGGTCCACTATTAACAACTATGGATCCTAGCCTTCAAAAATTCTAGATTTCAACTCAAAATTGCAAGTTTTGAGGTCACACTGCAGGTCACGCTGTGGCATGAGTCCAGCGTGACCAACTTTCAGAGCCTCAAAACTGAGTCAAAATGACTTAATTTCAAGGGTGCAAGTCATCCTTAGGGTCCACTATTGACAACTATGGATACTAGCCTTCCAAAATTCTAGATTTCAGCTCAAAATTACAAGTTTTTGAAGTCACGTTGTGGTGTGAGTCCGACATGACCAACTTTCAAAGCCTCAAAACTAAGTCAAAATGACTTGATTTCAAGGGTGCAAGTCATCCTCAGGGTCCACTATTGACAACTATGGGTACCAACCTTCAAAAATTCCATATTTCAACTCAAAATTACAAGTTTTCAGAAGTTTCTTGAGGTCACGCTGCAAGTCACGCTACAGGTCATGCTGCAGCGTGAGTCCAACGTGACCTGCCATAAATAGCTCAAAACAAGTCATTTTCAACCTTAGTTTCTGACT
Organism: Gnetum montanum; assembly: GCA_015680685.1. Classification (NCBI taxonomy): domain Eukaryota; kingdom Viridiplantae; phylum Streptophyta; class Gnetopsida; order Gnetales; family Gnetaceae; genus Gnetum; species Gnetum montanum. The sequence continues at coordinate 23,073 of MNCI01032962.1, read as the reverse complement.
CTTAAGGCTAAACACAGGTAAGCAACTATTACACCCAAGAAACAGGCTTTATAAATTCAAAAATTAGTGTCAAACGTGTCATCCTCCTTAGGTCATGTTGCAGTGTGAGTGCAGCGTGACCTATTCAAAATAGCTCCAAATCAGACACATTCAAGTTTAAATTCCAGATTTCAGATCACTCTCCGGGTTAGACACATTTAGGGCAACAGTTGCATTCAAGGAACAGGCTTTAGAAATCAAAATTTGGTGTCAAATGTGTTATTTTACTTCACTTAGGCTAAGGTCACGCTGAGGACACACCCAACGTGAATGCCCAGCATGAGTGTAAGAAGACGCACCTCAAACAGCCACGGAACCACCCGAATCAACATCCTGTAGCTATCAAATCAAAGATCTAGAAGTTTCAATGGAGCCAGAATCAATTTCTCTTGTAAATCTTCATTTGTAGGCTTGTCAAGCCCTCACAGTCCAAATTGTATGTGTTTCCATGGGCTTGAGTAAGCCACACGTTGTAAGATACGATGAACCTGGTTAAGAACGTAGCTTACCCACACACGTCCAACTCACATACAGCTGTCCATCAGACACATGTCACGAGATCTGTTTTCCTCTCATCTTCCAACTGTTGACTCCATTCATGAATTCCACACTCGAGCTAGGCCTAACCCTATAAATACCCTGTCAATTCACATAAATGGGGTTGGCAATTTTGGAGTTGAACAACTTAGAAACTCATACCAGCAATCCTTAGGCACTCAGCACACTTTGACTCCTAGCATCCAAGCACTTCTGAAACACATCACATCATATCACATCGCCCCAGGGCTTGGCTCTTGACCTATCATCTACACGTGTAACTATGCTTTGACTGGTGCACATCTTTTCTATGCAATACAATACAGCTCATTTTGCTAGCCGTTATACTGTTTACTCTATTTTACATTCAATTCACGTTTTTTTTATGTTTTGATTATGATACCAGTTTAAGTTTACATTTCATACGTGTTGTTTTGCATTTTAAAATATCAGTTATGATAATCCCAGAGCAAGCCATAGTTTACGCTTGGGGAAGTCCTTGGTTGATTTGTGTGTAGACCATCCAAGGCACTTTGCCTTTGTTTACTTTTCTAGCTTGCCCTTGGGTGAAGGTAGGGTCAGCTGTGTCTGCCCGATGATCTTTCGGTGTTTGTTTCCCTTCCAGCCTTACACTGATGATTTAGGTCAGTACATCCATCTTTCTTATTCCTTATCTTTCTCCATCTTCTCGCTACTAGAGGTTTGCTCTTAGTCATGGGGGTCGAGGCACAAATTTTTTAATTTTTCCTAACCCCTACACCTTAGGTAGGCACCAGTGTCAAATCTCTAGAATCAATATCTACCATAACCACAACTCAGCCAATGCACTTTACGTCGAGGCAAGGTATCAATTGCATTATGATATATCTACATTCACTCATTTGTAACTGTGTTGTGTGTGTAGATGACAATCATACAACAATGGACTAGGCCTGGAGGAAACACTCAGGATGAACTAGAACTGGAGCATTTACGAAAGAAGCAAGATTGATGGCGTGGCTATGGAAAAATAATGGAAGGCGTAATCTTGGCATCGACAGCAACATGCCTTATTATTTTCTCTCTCTCCTTCTCTTCCAGTTGCCAAATAAAGCTGGATGTCATTTATGTACAGTGTTCACCTTTGTGGTCATGAACACTAATGCTGTCATGTATTGTATTGTTGATCCATTCACCGGGCACGTTGAGTCTATGACCTCGTTCCACCGTGAATGGTCATTCAATCAATAATTTCATACCTTCCCAATATTTTGTAAGGAACTTGAGGACGAGTTTTCATTCAGTCATGGGGGTATGATAAACTGTGATATCACATCTGCGATATCGGATCCAACATGCGATGTCAAATACCTAATATTGTGGCCTTGGTTTCCACATTAGATAGTTAGTCCCTTAGCCAAACTCTTGCCATTTCTTCCCTCCAGAGTTAGAATTATTTTTGCATGCCCGTAGTATGAGTCATAGAGTGAATGGATCTTTATTTGAGCATTGTGTACCTGAGCACACTTTGTGTAGGATAATAAAGACGAACTTTATGATAAACCTTGCAACATACCGAATAGATTAATTAGCGTTAATTATTATTTAATTCTTTCCTAGTTAATTAATAATCTCTCTCACCCTACAACTCTCTTAGTTAAATACACTTAGTACAACTGCTTCGAGCATGCATATAGCGCTTGGTAACCTAGTAACAATTAGCATTTTGTAATCCTAGTAGCGTTGCACTAGTTCAGGATGTGTGCGGCAAGTGGGAACGGATACTGGTGTTAGGAGTAATTAGAAATTAGTTAATGAGTAGTTAAATTAGATTAGTTACTTAGTTATCTCTCTCTTCCCCTCCTTACTAGTGCAGAATATAAAACACATAAAAGCCATAAAATTCATATGCCTCAAGCTTACTTAACCATACAATTGTGACATACAAGTAAGTTTGGGAAGACAACGATTAACCAACCCGTTATTGTTCCACAAAGGTGCATAGGAACTTAGTCCTTGGAATTTGACTAGATCATGCATGAAATGCTTGTATTCATATGGTTGAGCATAGGGGTACCTTGTCGCTCATCAATAGCTTTCCTTACGATGCCTACAAGATATTCGAACAACCTCTTGTATATGCATTAGGCTCTTAGTGGCCAGAAAGGGTTCATTGTTACTAGGTGGGTTATGAATTTATGTGTTGGGATGATGTTGTCTTTGTTTATGTACATAGGAGACCCCTACATCAAATTGAGTTCTCCAAATTTCGTCTTCATGATCGTATAATTCATTGGTTCTCCAATGAATTGCCTTACTAGTTGTTGTGTTATCATAGTCTGGTGAGAGAGACATAGTTGTGAATTTGTGTGTGACTTAATTGAAATCAAGTTCGTTTCCAAGAGATATATCGTAAATACTTTGTTATAGTGATCTTGTATGATATAACTAATCTAAATAACTAGCACCATCCCCACCAACGGCACCAATGATGAGTGGCTAGGTACCCCTACACTCAACCATACGAATATGAGCGTTCACGCACAATCTAGTTGAACTCCATAGATGGACTAGTTGTGGTATTTAGATAGTTACACATGATCATAGTTGATTGTCTTCCCACCTAGACCAGTATTTTCTTTGTCACGTATGGTTTGATCCAAGGTGAGGTGTATGATGTGGTCCTATACTAGTGCTACTCCTAGAGGCAATGGGAAATAACTTGGTTTAAGCTAATAAGGGATGAGAATCTAAGTTAGCCTAAGTGTGATGAGAATCTGTCCTTAATCATCTGTATACATCTTGGACCTCATGTACTACTTCTAGGATTACCAAGCACATGTTACTTAAGCACTCCTAGATACGCTACTAGGATACCAAGTAGTCACACTTAAATGCTCGTGATTAAGTTATACTCATTCCACGTTTAATAACATGAAATGTAAATGACAATAAAGTAAATATTAACTAAATAAAATAGTAAATAACAATTAAAAATTAAAGTAATTAAGAGCTAAGTGGATGCTGCAATGATGAAGTAATCTTGATCTTTATTGTCAGTCATGTGTGTGTCCAAGTACATCACACTTGAATAAAGGTTTCGTACAATTACAATCATCACACTGTGGGCATGCACTAGGGGAAAGAATTGAGATGAACTAAAAAATGAACAAAAAGACTCTACTTCTACACCTATTGACTTACTTTCCTATGAGTCCAAATGTGTATTTATATGCTTACACAGAAATCATGATATTGTGTATTCGATATCGTTATTTAGGTCGCGATATCGCGTACCCGATATCATGGATCTGATATTGCGGGTTCAATATCGGAGCTTGAAAAATCATGATTCATCATAGTTATATCTCATGATGGCCTATATTTTCTTGTTATCTCATGTAACTTCATGTAACCTTTTGTAATCACACATATTCTTTGACTTGTTTTCTTGTCCTCTTGGAGTTGTGTTTGCAAGATGAGCCTAAAGTCATCACAAAGGTGTAACTCATCGTAGAAGTGAGTTACCATGTGACCTCAATAAATGAAATTTAACTAACTTGTTCAACCTTTCCAATAGTACTTACCTCATATCAATTCCATTACCCCTTCTATGCTATAGCCCTGTAACCAAACTTTAGATCTCCTTAACTTCTAACAATGAAAAATTATGTTTGACATTCATGCATCATGGCCATGTTACATTCTTGACATGCTTAATCATCAAGTTCATTGAATCTATAGAATTTTCATTCAGTGAGAAAATAAAAAAGTTGGCCTTGGCATCAAAACCCAAAGAAAGTTTCATTCTCATAAAACAAAAATGAAGATATGCCAAGAAAACCAAGAGGCCAAAGTAGCCTAACATGTAATAAATGACTTAAAAAATAGAGCCAAGTCGTCGAAGAAGCCCATAACAAAGGACTAATTCCATCAAATCTTAGCACATGTAAGTAGTCAATATCAAGCACGAAGCATAAAGACCTCATCAGCCAGTGTACATGTCACTATGCCATAACCATGATGTCAACATAGTTGGAATTCTTCATTATCCCATGTGATGATTCTTTGATAACCAACAAAGTCATGATCTCATCCTAAATTCTTATCATCCTATTGTGACCTTATTTCATCATCATGAGTACTCCTTGGCATGATTTGGTAGCTACAAAATCAAGTGTGAAGAGGGAGCACTAGTGATAAATCCACAACAATGTTTCACATTCTTTGTTAATGTCTTTCAGGTCAATCCTCAAAACATCAACAAATAGGGGCTAATGAAACACCTCAAGGAAAATTCATGTTGCAAATAAGAAAGCCTAGTAACCAAATTATTGCCTTGTAATTTTGATTAGATTCAAAATCAGGAATAATTACCTTATTCTCCCATAAAAAATGCTAGCTTGTGACCTTATTTTGGAAAAATTTGGGATCATTTTTAGCATGTAAAATGAAATTCATGGCCAACGTTGTCAAACAAGCTATGAATTTCATTATGCCAACGTATTTGAGCTCAAAACTCAAAAACACTACCAAATGTGGCATAAAAGGCCAAAAATGCTAATGGCAAATACGTTGTAGTTTTGGACCATCGAAATAACCAAATACATTGTGTAATTCCCTAAGGAAATTAGTAGAACCTAATCAACATAGTAACAACAAATGGTGACCTATAAAAACAAGAATCAAGACAATTTTTGAGGACTTTTGAATCATTCAAACTTGTGCAAACTTAAGACTTTTGAAGTAGAGTAGAGATTTGAAAGCCTAAAGCTAGTCTAACATTGATCATCATGAGAAGTAAGACCATTTTTGAGGACTTTTTAATCATTTGAACTAGCACAAATGTAAGACTTTTGAAGCAAAGTAGAGATTTGAAAGCCTAAAGACATTCTAACGTTGATCATCATGGGTAGTAAGAACCTATTGCAGTTTCATCCAAAAGTAGATCAAGCAAGTTGCACACATTTGGGAGGACTATGGGACACCCACCACCCACCCACAAGCTAGATTTTTGATACCATTCTTTATGAAGATCTATGAAACACTCATAGTTCCACAATTTTTATTTTCTCACCATTGTACTTTGAAATTAATACAAAGTTTACAGTTTGTTTTTGGCCATATTTTCTATTGTTTGCAATATAATTTTTCATTCTCATTCATTGATCCAATGTTGGCTTTGTATTTATATGTTCATTTTTTTAAAGTCCTTAGGTGATTGACAAGACCTTCTAAGATGCTCCAAATCCTTTCAAGGCCCATGAATCCTGGGGTTAAAATTGTACACCTAGATTTTTTCAATTTTCCAACATCAATTTTTTCCATCATTAAAATTACAACTTATGTTATAATTTCATAACTTATGGTATTATATACCATGACTTGTGGTCAAGCTATGGTTAGGACATGGTCCCTAAAAATCATCCATTTTAACACAAATTTACTCCAAAAATTTAACATAAATGAGATGGAGGGACCCACAAGGAAACATTTTGTTACTACTTGATAAGGTAGATACATCAATCCTTATAGTTGCATTGATAAGGAATGGGCTAGAAATTATTACAAATAAGTATGAAGTACTTGATGAGACGTCCAAAAATACAAAACCATAGACACTTAGTGTAAACAAGACCGTTTCATGAAAACTTATCATGAATTTAAAAGTGTAAGTATACTGACATCCTAGTTATAAAAGAATGTAACTAATTACAAATCACAAAGGTTAAATCATCAAAATCATTATATCTTTAATGTTAATCAATAAAACAATCCATGACTACAACCCATCTTAATGAACAACTAAGAAAGAGGTGGAACATGATCCAATCCAAGGAGAACCTCTAGGCCTAGGTCCTCTAATGAGCAAAGAAGAGATAATTAAATAGGCTAATGAAAAAAACCAAGTTAACTTGAGGACTTCAATCCCATCCTCTTCATCATCCTCATCATCCAATTCTAATGAGGATGAGAGTAAACTAGGAAGAAAAGAAAAAGACAAAGGTTAGAATAGGTAACCTACCAGGGATGGCATGGAAAATTAAGACAAATAGTCTCAAAGAGGTAAAGACAAAGATAAAAAGAGATAAGGATTGAGGTCATACGAATGGAAGAAAACATAGAAGGGGTTATGGTTGTGATGAAGATTATGATGAACCAAAGGATCATGATGAATCCCTGCTAGGTACAAAAAGCATGATTAACATTGAGAAGGTTGTTTAAATTCCAACTAAACATATGGCTAGATATGAATAACATCCCTAGATTTAAATAATGCTACACCATAGACTCACAAAATTACTTGTAAGTCTTTCATAATGTTTATTCCTTCTAGAACATTGAGAACAAATGGTAAAAGCTTAAGTTATTTCCAATGATACTTATTAAATAAGTTGAAATTTGGTATAAATCCTTGAAACTAGATTTCATTCATCAATGGACTATAATGTTAAAGCTATTTAATGACAAGAACTAGACTTACTCAATGATGTCCAAGTTAAGGAAACAAATTCAAGGATAGAGACAAGGAAACCATGAATTCCTTGATGCAACCTTGGGCATGTAATATTCACTATTGCATAGATGCCCAACCCATGCCTATTCTAAAAATTAAAATTAAGACACATCATAGATGGAGTCCAAAACAAGACACATGAGACTCTTAGGGTCTATGTCCAACGGATACTTTTAGAAATGTCGATCCATTAGATCGAAAAGCTCATTAACCAAGTGACCCAGAAGGAAGGAGAAATTAAAAAAATGGAAAGTACAAATGAATAAAACAAGAATCCATCCCTTTTTTAGAGGGATGTTTGTGTTTGTGACATACAAGCCGAAAAAGATTTAATGGAAGAAGTGATTCAAAGGAATACCTTGCTAATTTAGAAATCTATTTCAAAAATCATGGCTTAGGTTAAGAAGATGTAGAATTTTTTAAAAGATAAATTTTCATCCATACTAAAGATAGTAGAAAAGAATACATGATAGACACTTCAAAAGAAAAAAAGAAGAAAGAAAATAAGAAAGAAAGGGTCATGTACAAACAAAAAGGAAAATTTGTTATAATTAAGGAGATTATTGATTTCAACTTAAAGAAAGATGATAGGTGTAATGTATGCTAATATGAACATCCCAAAGGATGCTACTCCATCTTTACATAATTGTAGGAATCATGAATAATTACAAGAAATCTTACCAATAACAACAATATTATCCAAGTGGGGCTTTTCTTCAATTTTAGAAGCAATATCATTAGTTGTGGAAAAACTCATAATCATGGAAAATGCCACCACCTAAGCATCAATATCCATATAGGTAACCACATTCTTATGGCTATTGTGTTTAGGAACCTATTTTCCCAACTAGTGTCACTACGCACATGCCTTCCCATTAACACTATCTGCCTAAATACCATAGCTCACTATTCCACAAGTTCAGTCACCTCTCTATGCTTCCCAACAACCATTTCAACACCCTCAACATTTTCACACTTTACTTACTCTATTACTATCATCACCAAAGCAAGGTGAGTTGCTACGACAACCATAGTTGAATAATACAAGAGTTGTTTGCATGTATATGGATAATAGTGCTTGTAGCTATGAGCACAAGCCTCAAAAGAACTCTTTCTTTAGGATCGATATCATGCTTGCAAAGGGAGCTAGTAGACCTATTAGTCCATCTACTCTAATGCAAGAAAGTATAGTTATGATCATAGCTCAAATTTTAATACCTTCGAATTCTTAAAAACAAGCCCATGATACCTACAAATCAAGCTTCAAATAGTAGAACTATCATGCTAACTCATGTGGTATTAAATTAGATTAAACTAGAAAATATTTCCCATAAAAAATAGATCCATGAAGTTCCTTGATTTATTTACAAATTACTAAGAATCTTTGATGCAAATCACTCTTAGATTCAAATTCTAGGATGAATCTAATCTCATAGAAAATGTAAAAGTCCTACAATCTACCACTATTAAAGAAATGTAATACTATACTTAAGCTTAGTACTTAGTCCATCACAGTCCCATTAGATTAGGTAGAAGATGTTGTGACCACTATCAATTGATGGTAGTATCCTATAGATCTCATGGTTTTTCATGTGTGAAATAACAATGGAAAATTCCCAATGATAATGATAAGAGCATGACTTATCATCATTAATGCTAAGTTTAGAATTAGAGACATTTCCTTGAATATTTCCAAGAAAGATGAACAAGAAGTTATACAAAAACAAAGAGTTCCATGTATCGTATACAAAGACATAAGGTGCAATTGTGTGCAAAAAATTTGGAGCATAAAATAAACCATTTCAACATGTAACAATTGTGTAAGATAAATGTGCATGCAACAATACCTTTATGTAGCAATCATAAAATAGGAAGGCATCTAGAGGTTGATAACTAAAGAAGAATCTAGGTTATATATTTATAGAATTTAAAATTCACTAAAGAAAATTGTGCAATATGTGAGAGTTATTACTTCATAAGATACTAAACTACAAATTTGGAAATTTTATATAAAAGTATGAATCAATAGCATTTCTACAAAAACAACTGCAATATTTAATAATGCAATGAATAAGGAATCCACAACAACTATTGATCATTAAAATATCAACTATGAAGATTTCATCAATCAGGTAATGTTTTACAAACTACTAAAAATATTTTATTTCAAATTTCTAAAAATTTAAGAGATCAATATTCAGTCCAATTTAACTACAACAGAATATGGATTAGCTTCTTGAAACATTTGAAATATATGCATCAAATATGGATGAAACAACAAAGGAAGAAATCATTGTAATACTAAAGGTTCAAGACACTCCTGTAATATTATCATTAACAACAATTTCTAAAAATTAGGTATTAAAAATCACTTCAAAAATTTATAATATAATAATAGTAGATACTTTGATTTTACTAACTATCATGTTTTCCTACATAAGAACTACATCCAACAAGACATGCAATGTAGTTCGAAGAAACTAATATTATTACAAAAAATCAAGCAAAATTAAAATCATGTTAGAAGGCATCTAGAAATGGATTTCAACTTAATAGAGGACATGTCTAATACAATTGAATATCTAGATTTGATAAAATTGAATCATTAAATTAATGCATGTCTAAAATAATTTCATAAAGGTTTTAAAAGGAAAATAATACAATTTCTGTATAGTAGTTGCAAGAAATGCTACTTGACTTTGGATATAAAATCAAATACAACAAGACCTAGATGTAGCACATGTAAAAAATATGTATCTCCAAAAAAAATTTCAAAAGATAACATGGACCTTGGAGACCAACCAATTGAGTTGAGAAATTTTAACACAAATAGAAGAAATGTTAATAGCAAGGGTACAACCTTTTATACACATTACTCATGTATTTGGAGGACAGTTGAAATATAAAGATCATATTATTTCATTTCCCCAAGAAATAAACAAAATATTCATGACCCTACCAAGAAATATTAAGGATTTGCATATATTCATCCTAAAATTTCACAATCAAAATGATACTAAATATCATTTCACAATGAATAAAAGAAAAGTATATTCAACATTAACATTCAAATCTAGAATAATTCCTTTTACAAATATGTTGAAATAGACATCACTATGTTGCATGAATTTGACAATTTAGAAACAAATGATAATGGAAATATCAATGTCTTCCATAGTATTCAAATTTTGATATTCCAAAGAAAAATGTAGATATGTTATTCGAAGGTTTTAACTTAACATGACAGTATGCTATGTAGATATGCAATAGTGATGAGTCATGGTCTATTAAGTCCTGTTATCGGATCCCTATTATCGGACCCCTGATATCAAGTACAAGATACCAGGTCTGATGAGTCCTGATAGTGGACCCTCGATATCGAGTACGCGATATTGGGTATGCGATATTGGCCTGCCAAGCAATATCAGACATCTGATATCGGGTTTTGTCACATTTCCTATAAATAATAGGCAGCACACTTGGTTTTGGCATTAGTTCTTAGTCCCTTACCCAAACTCTTATAGTTTTTCCTTCTTAGAGTTAGAATTATTTCTCAATGCATCCCCACAGTGTGATGACTGTAATTGTACGACATCCTTTATTTGAGTGTCATGTACTTGGACACGCACATGACCGGCAATAAAGATTGAGATTACTTCATCATTGCAACATTCACTTAGTTTAATTATTTAATTGTTATTTTTATTTATTACTTTCATAGTTAATATCTCTTCACCATAAACTCCTTAAATGTGGAATGAGTATGACTTAATCATGGGCATTTAAGTGTGACTACTTCGTAACCCAGTAGCGTACCTAGGATCTGTGCTTGGTAATCCTAGTAGTAGTCATGCATGAGGTCTAAGATGTGTACAGATGATTGAGGAATAGATTCTCATCGCACTTAGGCTAGCTTAGATTCTCTCCCCCTATTTCCTCTTAGCATAACTCTCTCTCCCTTTTCCTCCTAGCTTAGCTAAGATTATTTTCCATCGCCTTCAAGAGTAGCATTAGTTAGGAACACATCATACACCTCACTCTAGACTAAACCATACATGACAAAGCATATACTAATCTAGGTGGGAAGATAGAAAATTGCGATCGACGAGTAACTATCTAGATACGACAACTAGCTCGTCTATGGAGTTCGACCAGATCGTGCGTGAAACGCTCATATTCATATGGTTGAGTGTAGGGGTACCTTGCCACTCATCATTGATGCCGTTGCCAGGGATGGTGCTAGTTATTTAGATTAGTTGCATCATACAAGATCACAATAAAGTATTAATGATATATCTTTCAAAAATAATAATAATAATAATTGCAATTAAATCACACACAAATTCATAACAATGTCTCTCTCACAAGACTACGATAATGCAATAACTAGTAAGGCAATTCATTGGAGAACCAACGAATTATATGATGAAGAAGATGAA
>MNCI01032961.1:0-95480 GCA_015680685.1 Gnetum montanum | reverse complement strand
TGCTTCAAGTCATCATCTATAGAATATCCTAAAATTAACATCTCAGATCACTTATGATGTTATTCTTAGTTTCTTGTCCTTAATACTATAGTTTTGACATTCAAAATCATCTCCCACATTACTCTTAACTTGCAATTGTAACATCAACTTTAATTTTCTTACCATCCAAAATCATTTTATCTTTTGATGTTTGGCATTATTATTCTACGTTAGCTACATCTTTGACATCTACTATAGCTATGTACATTGTTTCTTCTACTCAAAAGCTTTGATGGATCCAAATAAACTATTTCATTATGACCTATGATACATTTATATCCTATAAATATGAGGATATCTCTAATTAAGCAAGGGTTAGATATTAAGTAAAACTCTTAAGAGAAAAAAGAAGGTTCTTTTTCAAAGGATACTTCTAACAATTGTCTCCATGAGCATCATAATCTCTAAGCACTTTTAGCTATATCATACTTTCTGATCCCCTTTTTTTTTCCCCTACTAGCACATTGTATCTCTATCATGTTGTCCTCTTGAAAAATGGTAATTTCAATTAGATCTAAATCCAAAAATTAATTTGATTCAACCTCTTTTCCTACTTTGCTAGTTTTTTATTTACAATTGCTTCTATTTTTTGGTTGATATTTCCATCCAACACATACATTAAAGAGAAACTAGGATAATACAACTCCTCGTCAGTCATCTTTGATTTTTGAATGTTATCTTTAGGATCATTGCTACATTCTTTCAAGTTTCTTTCCTAGTTATTTGTATTACTTTTCAACTTTTACAATTATTAAGCACTATGAGAATATTTTCTTACCTTCATTTTCACCAATCTAGAAGTGAAGCCTATCTTTCATTTTTTAGATCTAGGTTCATTCTATCAACTACTTTTTCTTTTCTCTCAATCTATAGGATTAATTCCTTTTCTAAGGTTTGTGCACCATGTAATGATAAAAATATTATACAAATGTACATTATTTCTTTATGCTACATTAATTTTCTCTAACCACTATTCCATGCAGCCCTAATTACTTAAATTTAACTTATGTATGAAGAAAACAAGGCTCAGGCTGTTAGGCTTTTCTAATGATCTATAAGTTTCTTTTTAATTTGAGAAAATATCTTCAAATCATTTGGTGGTTACAAAATGTCTAGTTTATTTTGTGCAAGGTTATTATGAATTTAATTACAATGATTCTTAACAAAACATCTTTTTTGTGCTAGAAATAGGGCCAATTTGTTAGGAATTATTGTCATTTTCTAGGATTAACCTTCTAATAAAATTTTTCTTTTTTAAAAAAATTTGTTTGACATGTCACATCAAAAATTTTAATGTCACATCATTTTCCTCTACCATAACTATGTATTACTTAAGTTGTTATCTTACAAGTTTTAGTCCTTTCTTTCAAGGAAATCAAAGCTTTGACAATATCCATGTACATGTTGGTGACTTCTAAAAGAAAATCTCACATCTTGACATACTCTTACAACTCTAATTTCTTCAATTCTTAAAGGCTTATTGACATGAGGTAGAACCAAGGATTTTCTAAATGATCAAATTAGAGGATTTCCAAGATATCATATACTAAGTGAGAATTGGATTCTCTACTTATACCAAAAATTTTTAAACTTGTGGTAGAGTATGAATGTGCTAATGATCTACCTTCTTTCATTCTTAATTTAGATTAGCCTATTGAATTAAATCATAGTGAAGTAAAAGAGATTGTAGAGTTGTTTATTAAGTAAGATAAAATATGGGAGAAGATATACTTGCATATTGAAGGAGCTAGGATAAAAGCTATCTCTCAATATCTTGGTCTTGACATTATTATTAGAGAAAAAAAGTGAAAGTATAGCTTTGGACTCTAATATTTATCTCACTAATGAAGATGAACTACAACTAGCTAAGGGCCTAAAAAAATCCAATCCTTTATCATATAAGATGCACAACATCAATGTCACTACTGCATAGATTTCTCTGCCTAAATTTATTTCTTCTAACCTAGTGTAGCCCAGCCTTATTCTCCCAATTAACTCCATTCCTTCACCATATAATTGATTTCCCCTAATAAAATTAGTAATCCACATTCTTTCTTTCAATCTTCAAACCCATTTTTGGGGCCTCATATTCTCTTCCTAAACCCCAACCTATCATACCATCATTCCATTTCATCCCAATTCCTATTAGCATCATTGCTTCTATGGTCAAGCACTGCTCAATCTAGTTACACATAGACTGCCTCACTTTATTTGTCTAATTTCATTTTATTAGGTCTACATATATTTTCAGTACTTAGATCTATTCCATACATACATCCTTGTTTAAATTTTTCACATGCTACTATAGCCAAACCTACACCATAGCTTCCTAGAATAGATTCATAGCTACTGGCATTACTTAATGATGTCATGTTTTGTCTCAAAGCATTGAAGAAAAGGTACCTAAGACATTGATTATGAAAGAATGCTCTACTATTTCTATGTATAAATTTTTAAATGATCCCATAAGCTCATTAATTCTTATGTCTATCCTAAACAAAGGAGTCTCACTACCAACTTTCATAAACTACAATGCCGAAATAGGAGATCCCATTAATCATGTAGTTATATTCAAAAATGAGTACATTCTTCTTACTCCATATCCTCACATTATGCTTAGGTGCTTTTCTTACTCACTTTTTGGAAGATCACTTGAATAGTATGTATCTTAGCTCATGATTCTATCACCTCTTTGGAATAACTACTAACTACTTTCATTGAGCACTTCAAGTTCAATGTGCCTTAAAGTAGTAGTGTTATGTCCTTTGTAACTATCAAGCAAGCTTAGAATGAATCCATCCATAAGTCCATTTTTTGATAAACAAAAAAATTAACTAAGTTACCTTATCATTTGAAGGAATGTTATCTACAAAATATTTTTGAAGCTATAGTCATTAATTACATTTTAAAAAAAGTGGTTTATCCCAAGTTAAATTCTCTAAATAATCCTTCTTAGCTACTAAGTATATTCAAAAATCTGCAATTTAGTGTGGTTACTAGAAATTATTGTCAATCCATAATAGATCTAAAAAAGCCAAGAAGCAAGAGAAAGAAAAATCAACATCCCAAGGTGTCTCTTGTATTTCAAAAGGGTAAAATAGTGTTCATTCAGCTCCATCTTTTTCAACTAAACAATATAGATCCCAAAGGAATAGGAATTAATACACTAAAATACCTATGTTATATTTTCTTCTTCTTAACAATATTCTTAGAGATGGTTATCTCAAGAGAAAATAGGCTTCTGATCAAGTAAGGACATGTTACCATCACATCTACCTAATAGTAATGGATGACTCTCAAAGATAAGAAGAGGATCTCAAAGTGCCTAAGTGGTCTAACTATAAAAGGTATTGCTAGTATCATGAGATTATAGGTCATGACATAGATAATGACAAAACTTTTATGGTTGACATACAAGATCTCATAGAAAATGGCAAGATAGTACTGAAAAATGAGTTTTCCTTCATGCATCTAGACAATCAACAAACAAAAATCTTTCACAATCCTTTGATAACTAGTAATGTTATTTAAGCTTTTAGGTCAAAATGAAATTTTTATCATTCTTCATAAACAAAGATATTTTTCATCTATTGGTCAAAATATAAACACCATAAATAGCACTCTTCACCACCTAATAAGTCATATGTGAGTCATTGGTTAGACATGAAACTCCTTCAATACCATCCACCATGTCTTCCTACATATTGTATTGCATCAATGCAGCAACTTACAATCAAAACCCTCCTTTATCTCATTAATCTATACATTCCCATCATACTAAAATAACTTCCCAACTTCACCAACTAAATTTGTAGTATCTTGAAATAACATTCATGGTTTCTCACCCTATTTATCCTTTCTAGTCTCATCCTATGTCATATTACCATGCTAAACCATAAATTATTTCTTTATCAATTAAATCTTAGTCATCTAGGAAACTCTTTCAATTTACTTAGGTGAGAATTCTTACCCATAGTTATTAATCCAATGATTCATAGTCAAAAAATTAGAAAAAAATATTTCTAATGCACTCAAGAAACCCTCTAAGCTTCAAAAGAAGGTTTCTTTCTAGTAGTAACAAGAACCTTCTTCTTCAAGTACTATTCTAGCTACATCCAATCCTATACAACCAATCATCATGGCACCTACTCCATAGCCTTTTCAAATAATACATAATAATTTTTTTATAGTAGATGACCATCATTATTTACTTCAAGAGAATCAAATTATCGTTATACAAACTCATAGAAAATTCTAAATAACATTGTGTCACTTTATATGATGTTCTTAAGAGGATTTTGGTTCCAAGTAAAATTCCTACCTAAAAAGAGGCTATATCATCCTTCCTTTAAATCCCTCACTATAGGTAAGATAGTTTGAACTTCTATGCTAAAAACATTAAAACTAACTTGAAAAATAGGAATATTTTCTAGCTACCAAATTACATAGCTATCAAGGTGTCACCGAATGCTACTATCCCTCTTATACATGTTGTTAATAGTGCAAGGTCTAACATGATTACATGAATTGTTATCAAGTGTCTTAGTCTCCATGATTAGGTAACATTCAATAAAACCTATACAAACCTTATTTCTTTTAATGATATATGAGTTGAAGTTATAGGTTCCATTAGGTTACCATGCTTAGCAGATGATTCTGTATAATCTAAAGCTTCTTTATGGTTATATGTGAGTGTCTTGGTGTAAAAAAAATATTAGGATAACCCTGATTAGCTCAACAACATGTAGTTTCATCTCCTATTATTCATGAGATACACTTTTATTTTAGAGATCACAAGGTGATTATTTCTACTAACACACAAGTCCCGCATGTTTCTCACTTGGATCATGACACTTAACATTTTTAGCTTAATTACAAACTAGCTAGTGTTAAAGTTGAACTTGTGGGTAAATCTATAGTTCCTTCATTTTTGAAAACTTCTACTACTACTAAAGACTTGATAGAACTAAACAATGAGATTATCTTTAATGTTTAGTTTGCAAGATATCTCTTCTACTAAGAAGGAGACATCACATCATTCTTATTATTTGTTATTTCTTTAGATACAAATATAAGTGATTATTGATTGAAAGTGATAGATATCTTCTATAGGCTATTAGGATAAAATTACAAATATTTATCTTCATTTTATCTCCTCTTCTATTATATTGAGTTTAGTTATGTACTGATTGATTGATGACATTAAGTAGTAAGACATAACATAATGTTTTGTTATTTACTGATTGATTGATGACTATTATAACCCATCTTAAAAGTAAAGTAACAAATAATGTAGACAAATGAATCTTTATTACTTCAAAAATTATTGAGTACATTTGATGAATGTCATAATAATTAACATCTCACATCAGTTTACACTTAGCAAAAATCTAACTTACAAAATCAACACTGTGTTTGATGCAAGTAAGTTACAAAACTTGTTAAAACTAGAATTACATTTTTTACTTTTATTATTATCCTCTATGTTGATCCTTATCTTTAGTAGATGGCTCCTCCTCTTCATTGCACTATCAACTTGAGTTGGAGCTGGATCTGTTATTGCAATTGGTCCTTCACTAGTTTCTCCTAAATCTAGAACAACATCAAATAAAATGGAGATTAATATAACTCTTTACATTATAGAGAATTTCTAAAATGTGAAATGATAAATAAGGTTTACCTTGGATATCTTTGTACATTTCTAGGATTCTTTCTTCTATCTTCTTTAGACTCAGATTGGATGTATTCAAAATTTTAAATTTTGAGCTAAATATCTTTGATAAAATATTTGTTTACTCCTCTTCGTAGGTATTTAGCTCTTCAAGGGTAATATCATCTTCATCTCTTTCTTCTATAGGCTCTTTTTATGGGACCATCTACTACTCTTTCTATGTGGTTACTACCACACCATTTGCAAAATCCTAAAACAACTCTTCTAGCTTAGTGTGTTGAATAAACATACTTCTTATTTCTATATCTATATACAAGCTATTATTTTCCTTCAATAGTTAGTGTTACTCTTGCTTATACCACATTACTCTAGAAGTTTGAGTCTCTATCAAAAGTGTCCTATCATCACTAAATTATTGATTTTTTCGCCTCTTTCATAGTTTATCCAAACGTTTACTATAAATAAGGATGTCCTTGGAAAGTTCTTCTATCTTTGAATACTTTTTGTAGATAATCTTCATTAGTTTTGCCAAAAATCCAAGAAGTATGCCATCCAAATCCCTTAAACTAATCTCCGTTTCTAAGCCTACCCAAATTATCATATGGAAGTGTCTAATGCAAAACTTCAAGAACTCTATGACTCCTTGTAAGGTCCATAATATTTGGGGCATTAGGAAGACATCATTGAATAAGGACTTACATTTAATGGATCCTACCTTATTCCCCTTTTTCTCTAAAATATTTCTCTCATCTATCAATAGGGAAAACATATGCTTAATCACCAAGAGCTTCGAGGTTGCAGCATCCATCAAAATAACAACTTTTCACTTCACTATGTCAAAAACATAATGTGACATATTATTTTCTAACTAATGGTATTTAGCATCAAATGATCCTTGATGTGTGAAAAAACTTATCATTTCATGTTAAAAGGCTTTTAGCAGTACTTTTCAATGTCTAGTGTTACTTCTTACAGTAAACCTTGCTCAATGTCTAATGTCATTTCCTTTGAAAAATAATCTCTTTGACATCTCATGTCATAACTAGAACTAATATCATACATTAAATATCTATCCCACATAATAATACTAAGTTATGTAAATAATTTTTAAATGATGCATCCTAGGCTATGTCATCACACTTAACATATTTCCTTAAGTTTCACATTGAAACCTTTATGTCATGTTCTTCATTAAAAAACCCCAAAATCCTCCTTTTTCTCAAACATTTTTTAAAACCATGATAAATCTCATTTTGAAAATGTTACAATATTCTCTTTACTATGATCTAGGCTTAAAATGCTTACAATATCATGCCTCAAATCACTCTTAGTTTTCATATTTCTTTACCCTAGTAGCTCTTGTGTTAATATTCATTGCAATAGTGATGTAAAATTACTTATGTATTAAAATATAGATTCTAAATCTACTAAAAACCCCTAGGAAAATAGTTTGTTTTCTCTCCATGATCAACAAACAATAGCATGCATTCACATGCATTCTAATTCCTAACACCAAAAAATTAAAATCTATGAAATCCTTGAAATCGAGGTATTACCAATAGGGTTCTCAATCCCCACAATAAAAATGAAATTTAAATACTTAATATACATCTGAAAAGTTACATAATCTAGTAAATTTTACTCAAATCAAGCCTAGATAATGTTTTCTAGTAAAAATTCACCAAAAAATTCAAAAACCAAAATCATTACTATAGTAAAATGTATAGAAATAGTTCTTAACTAGATGCAAAATTTCTAACTAGGATTCATGTTATTTACATTTGAGTCCTATGAGGAAGAATGTAGAGTTATGATAGTTCCCTACTACTATTGGTTCCACACTCAGACCCTTGTATGCTACTACCATTTGTCATTATTTGCATCCTAGCTAGTGACCTCTCATTTTATGCTTTTAGCTTTACTCCTACATCAATTTCTGACTTGTTCCATTGTAAATAAAATATTTCATGCTAATTTTTCGTCTTTTCTACTTATATAGCTTAATAAATAATGTTATTTTTCAAGATTTTTAACGCTTGATATATGATGTATTGATGTTAGCTTAGTTTTGAAGTTTCACATCATTTCTTTTATGACATCTCTTCTTCTTATTCTAGTCTAGGTGAATATGGTTACTTTTCCATTATTCCTACTTTAGCCTCTCATCTTAGATTATCCTATAAATTAGGTATGTTGAACCCTAGACATGTATTTTGTTAACTTTAAGTTATGTTCAATAAGTGTTACATCTCTTATAGCTTCCCTAGATGTTACTTTGAATGAACCGCTTTCTGAGTTAGATCTTTTTATCCCTCATCAAGAGTTCTCTTTGAAAAATGATCATTTAATTGATTTACCTATACCAAAAAATAAAGATGAGTGAAAAACACTTTAACTTAGTGCTCTAAGACTACGACTTTACAAAAGCACTTAATTGCTTTCACTTGGGACTATAGTGACATGCCCATTTTAGATCCAAAGAAAGTATAACATAATATTATTTTAGAAGAAGGATCTACACATGTTAAATCGAAGGTTAGAAAAATTCATCTAGCAATAGCTCTTTGATGAGCAGCAAATACCCCTATGCTCAACCATATGAATTACTAAAGATTCATGCGCAATCCAGTCAAATTCCATGAATACTTTTTCTTTCTATACAGTAGCCTCTTCGAAGTGAGCTTGCCTTACCAGTCATTCATTGTCTTCCAAATTACACTTGTGATATGCAAAGGTATGGTTAAGTGTAATTGAGGCATATGATTTTTATTATTTTTATGTTTTATATTTTGGATGCTTAAAATAAAGGATGAAAGGAATGAAGTAATTCAATTGATAATTTAATCTAACTAACCAATGTCTAACTAATCCTAACATAAGCATCCAGTCCCACTTTTCATACACATCTTAAATACGTATAATGCTACTAGATTACCAAATGTTAAGCATTACTAGGATTACCAAGTGTCATGTGAATGCTCAAAGTGGTCATACTTATGTGCTTAATTAATTGCTATTTAATCTAGCTTAATTTAGCTTAATTACTTAAAGCATTAAAGGCAATTACATAAAACATTAAATGTATAAAGAAAATATTTAATCTAGCTGACATGCTCAAGTTTTATTAGAAAGCTCATCTTTATTGTTGCAGACACTACCGTGCTCAAGTACAACAATGCTAGAATAAAGTTCTTTACACTCAATGACTCCTACTATGGGCACTTGGGAAAATATTCTAACTTTGGGGAAGAAAAACTGTAAAAGCTCTGCTACACTATGACAAAGACTCTCAAACCATGCATGCAAGGGTTATATTTAGAGGCCAACATACATCCCATGATATCAGATATCTAACATCACTTCTTGATCCTAGATATTAAGTATCTAATATTAGGGCTCTAATATTGAAGCTAGATAAAATACACTTCATCATACCCCCATGACTAAATGAAAACTTATCCTCAAGCAAACAAAAGGAGGAACAAGTATCTTACAAAATATTGAGAAGGTATGGGATTATTGACTAACATGCAAATTGACTTAGGTGAAATAGACAAATTCTAAGTGACCAAGTATATAGATTTACAATATTTTATAAAATTGGATGTTCATGATAATAGAATTAAACAACTTGGCCAAAACCAACATCCAACTCCTTTGGTGGCTAAAAATCGAGGAAGAAGATTCAATGATCATGAAGTTGCCTCATCACATGGTGTTGCTGCTTATTCCTTGGTGAAGACAATCCTGCTTCTAGTCCACGCTTCCCTCTACAATCATAACAAAATCACAAATTAGGGTGTAATGTGTAGCTTGTAGCTTTTAAGTACCTTATCTCATTAGTAGTTATACTTGGCTAGGTTGTGATTATGGTGGATTAACTCTTTTAATAATATTTGATTTCAACAGTTATTAGAGTTCATTGAAAGGGTTTAAGTTCATGGATTAATGATGTTAGTGTTAGTCCTTAGTTAAACCTTTCTGGGAGTTACAAAAATTTGAAAACAATTGGTCATAAAAAAAGTCCAAAATAAAACCTAAGTGGCTCCCACGAAATAGAGCATACCTTTGGTAGTGGGAAGATTGAAAAATGAGGTGAAATGGATAAGTGGTTCATCATTAAATTTTGAAAAGTCCAAACACAATGAAATGCTTGAAGAGGATTAATGAAATCACAACAACAACAAAAGGATTCTACTAAAAAACATTGTGAAGATGTGCATAATTAGATGTCATCAATGGGGCACGCAAAAGGATTTGATTATGAGAATGTCTAAGGATAAAGAACTTAAGTATTCCAACAAAAAGGTATGCAAGTGGATCCTCCCCAAAGTAAGTACATGCCCTTTGTTGTCCTTGCATATCCTTAAACCAAGGAGTCCATGGGCCCCATAGATGATTAATGGTTATAGAAAGTTAAGTATGAAAACCTAGAAGAAAATACCTAAGAATTTCGACACATCAAACCAAAACATTGAATAAGAACATGAACACTAGTAGGGAGGTGAGGCATGAAAAGCATAGATGGATGAGAGAGAAAACGTGGAATGGAGTTCTCCATTAAGGTCACATGAAGTCCCTCATGAATTTTATCATTAAATGACCTGATAAAATCCATCCTTAGTTCAAAGAAAAACCAATGATATTTAGTGACTTCAGATCATCACTCTAAGAGCAATCCACCTCCTTGAGACACAAGAGTACTCCCACAGATCAATCACCATTCCTTATGAAGAAGAAAAAAGAAGCAAGAACTAGGAAAGGGCCATAGTTAGAGAGAATCTTCAAGCATGGGTAACATGTCTTTCGAGTCCCATAACTAGTGCTTGTAGCCTGTTATTCTATCTAAGGGGTGTGCATTGAATTCCCATCATTATATATTTTTTTCAATGGGAACCATACCATACAAAGACTTATTCAACTTCCAGTTATTCATCAACATAGGATGGTAAGAAATCCATGAAAATACTCATGCACCTAAGTAGAAGGGTACATATAGTATTGAGTCCCCTTGAAGTCACACCTTGTTCATGCCCTTGAATCCTTTTTAAGTCTAGAAACTACCAAGGTCATAAGTTCATTAAAGGTTTGTTAATGTAAGGGACCTCATACTTCTAGAATCAAAAACATCATAGAGTTTGTCGATGGATGGATGACATGAACTCACTACCTATTTCATGAAAAAGAAACCATGTCTTAGTTATCAATAACAAAATTTAAAGCTAGAATCCAGACACTAACAATCAAATAATCAGATAGCACATGCCCACATCAAGCAAATCACATTGTACATTTTTTGGCAATAAGGTGCATTATTATTAGAATACAATAGGAAAACCACACCAAAATAAAGAAAAATATACAAGAAATTGTAAAATATTCAAGAAAAATAAAAAATATTAACAATGTTGTAAAATAAAAAAATGATGTAAAATAGTAAAAATTAGAAAAGCAAAAAAGATGTAAAAAATAAAAATGTGTAAAACAAAAAATAGAAAGAAAATGAGGAGCCATTTATATGATTAGCATGGATGGCCATCCCCTCCACGACTAAGTTGTAAGGAGAAGATTCAAAAAATCAAGTGTGGTTGTCCATCCAAGAAGGTCTAATGACCACCATCTTCCTTATACTCATGGAAAGGTTTAATTTGTTGCATGTTGACCAATTGTTTTTTGTCTAGGCATTTAGGTTTGTAGATCAACATGACCCCAAAAGGAAAGGTTTTGAGAATAATATAACGAGCTTTCCGTAGTGTTCGGAACTTGGTTCATTGTGGCACATGTGTGGGGTTCCAATAGAGGACCTTATCTCTTGGTTAAAATTTGACTTTTCTAATTCTAAGGACATGGCATTTTTTGTTAAATGCCTTGTATCACTTATTAGATGAAAGGGACAAATCGATTTTCTTCTAGTAGGTTGAGATTCATTAATCTTTCTTTTTGTGCTAGATATATGTCAAGGTTAAGGTCACAAGCTATTGAAAGTGTACAGAGCTTAGATTGAATAAGAAGTGTTGGTAATTTTTCATACACAAGCTCATAGGGAAAGTAGCCTATAGGGAGCTTCCAAGTGCAGTAGTAGGTCTAAAGGACATCATTGAGTTTTGTGCTCCAGTCCCTTCTATATTTGCTAACTATTATCATTAAGATCTTAGTGATCTCCCTATTTATAACCCTAGCTTAACTATTCGCTTGGGGATGATAAGGTGTTGCTAATTTATGCTCAACCCCTAAGCATTGCATGATCTTTTGAAAGGTAGTACTTATAAAGTGGGTTCCATTATTAGAAATTAATTCCTGTAGCATACCAAACCTATTTACAACATTCTACTATACAAACCAAGTAGTAGTAGAAGATGTATAGTTAATGACAGCTGCTACTTCTGCCCATTTCACATAATTGTTAATAGTGATTATGATACCTTTTCATTTGGCATGGGCATGATGGAACCCATGACGTTCATGCCCTAGATGTCAAAAGGTTCCAATGGTTGGATACAGTGCTAAGGAGCCTTCATACAAGTGATCATTCCACCATTGCATTGACAATGTTTACAAGAGCTAACAAATTGGTGAGCATCCCTAAAATGTGTTGGCCAGTAATATCCTTCCATCAGGATCTTAATGGTTATTCATCTCCCTACATAGTCGTCCCCACAAGGACTTTCATGAGTATCTTGGATAACATGTAGTTGATAAGCATCAAGGACACACCAATGAACCAGGCCATTAACGCACACCTTGTAGAGGTGCTTGTTAATCTTCATGAAGTGTTTCACATGGTGAAGAAACTATTATTTCTTCTAGTGGTCCAACTCTAATGACATCTCTTGAGTGAAAATATAGGTAAGAATGCCATCATACCATTTAGGTTTAGTGGGAAATTGTTCAGTTATAGCCTTGGCAAAGAGGAGTTCATTAGGAAACTGATTAGATAGTGGGCTTTCCTCCTCTTTGTTGTTCCATCTCAATTGACACAAGTGGTTAGTGACCACATTCTCAATTCTCTTATGATCTACCATTGTAAGATCGAATTCCTATAAGATCACCAACCATAGTATGACACGGGGACTCACTGTTGGCTTATTCATAAGAAGAAAATTGCACAGTGGTTTGTGTGCATAAAGACCTTGTATCCAAGAACATAGTACCTAAATTTCTCCAAAGAAAACACCACTGTCATCAATTCTTTTTCTATGTTGATATAGTTTAGTTGTGCACCCACAATTCTTTGGCTTATTTAGTTAATGTAATAAGGATGTTTATAATCATCAAACTACTTAAGCATGTTTCCCAAGGCATAATTTGATGCATCTATCATGACATGAAATGGTCTAGACTAATCTGGTTCCTTTTTGAATTGGAGCTTCTATGAGTTTCTTCTTCAAATGTTTGAATGTATTTTCACATTCCTTGGTCCAAAGAAATGGAGCATCTTTCTATGTTAGCTCAACCAATGATTTTGTGATTTTAGAGAAATTCTCTATGAATCTTCAATAGTAACCAATGTGTTCAAAAAATGACTAGACATCTTTTATAGTTTCTAGTTGATAGGTAATTCCTTGGATGACCCAAGTCTTTTCATGGTCAAGCTCAATCCTTGCTTGTGAGAGTATGTGCCCCAACACAATGCCCTCCTAGATCATCAGATGGCTCTTCTGCTAATTAAGCCAAAGATTGACCTCCACACATCTTTTGAGCACTTGCTCAAGTTGGTCCAAGGCTTGCATAAATGTAGCCCCATAGGTGAAGTAGTCATCCATCAAGACTTACACCGTGCTACCAATTTGCTACTAAAAATACTCAAGACCAGGCGTTGGAATGTGGTAGGGGCATTACACAAGCCAAATGACATCTTTCAATATACAAATGTTTCCAAAGGACTCATGAATGTGGTTTTATCTTAGTCTTCTGGCACAATCTAAATTTTTCTATAACCACCACTTGTCATCTTTCTTTGGCACTATCACCAATGGGATAACTCACTTTTTATTCATAATGGGATAGATGAACTCCACCCTAAGAAGTTTTTCAATTTCCTCTTTGATGATCTGCTTCAATTTGGAATTCAACTACTATTGCAACTACCTCTTTGGCTTCATGACCAGATTAGTGTAGATGCAATGCTAGCATATTCTAGGATCAATCCCTATAAGTTTATGATATGACCAAGCAAAGGCTATTGGCCATTTATTAACCACTTTCAGCAACATCTCCTTTTGTTCAAGAGAAAAATTTACATTGATTATTACCAACTTCTCATTTTTGAAGAATGCATATTCCATGCTAGCATGTAGAGTTTTCAACTTAATGGGCTCTTGTTTAAAATTTTCAAGAATTTAAAACTCTATCCAATTGGTATCATCAATTTTATCAACAAAGACTTAGTAATGAACTTGCTCTAGTTCATCCATGCCTTCCATGTAGACACATGTTAGGCTCTTAGCAGGTTCCATGCAAAGTGTTAAGCTACACTTAAGGTCAATTGTTAGCCATCGGGTGCCCAACTACTTTGTGACTACTAAGTATAGGCACCTTTGAATTTCAAATATATCAACATACTAAGTGCATGCTTTAATAGATACACTGTTAACAACCCATAGTTTTTGTACATAGTTGCACCTTATATCACTATACGCGATGCATGGAAATTTCTTCTTCTCAATCTTTTTGAATGCATTTTCTTTAGAAATTTCAAGGGAAAGATCTCAAATCCCCAATCATGCATCAATAATGCTCAATCAAGCCATTCCCATAATGATTGGGATGTGCCCCTTACAATTGTCCACTTAGACCACTAGGAAATTGATGGGGTAGGATCACCCACAAATGATGGTCATAATGTCCTCTGTGAGTCCCAAGCAAACATTGATGGAGATCAACCAACTTGAGATGGATGTTGCTCTTCTTGAGTGGAGGTAGGTTCCAGGCTTTATACATCTCATGAAATATTAGATTAGTACAAGAACCTGAATCCAGAAGAGCCTTACACGGCTTATTCCCAATGATTTGAAGATAAATAAGGGGACTTCTAGGATCAAATAATTCTCTAGGAAGGTGTCAAACCTTTATCCAATTAGTTATTGCATGAGTTAACATGATGGTATGCACTTTTGGAGGTGTCTAGTTTGAAGAGGACTTGAATGGATTAGATGTAGAGGAAGATGGAGAAATAGGGTTGCCAACTGTAGGTGTATGTAACTTAGTTGGGCTGTTGGTTTAGAAGAAAGGTCTTTTTCATGATCTACTTTCTGAAGCACTCAACTAAGGAGCTAGCTATAAGTTAACAGCCCTTGTTGCATTGTGTTATTATAGCTAAGATGGAATTTCTTCCTATATTGATGAAGTAGGAGATAACTAGGTTGAGGGTGGAGGGACATATGCAAAAGGATGAGGAGGGTAATATAGATGTGGGAACTTATCCTTGGGAGATGAAGAATGAGTTCAATAATACTGAGGAGGGTAGTAGTAAGGTTGGAATGTGGCGTGACTTGATGAGTCACATAGAGAAATGGGTTTCTAAACATAGTATCCATATGGATTTGGTTGTCGGTAAGGGTATTGCTACTTCAGTGGTGGCATCCCCCATGAGTGTGGGTACTACCACTACTAGCACTACTCATATGATTATGGTGGAGCTTCACTTGGCTAATAAGCTTATTTTTTCTAGTGTAACTACCTTAGATTACCTTAAGGATAAGGTAATTTTTTGGGTTCTTTCCTTCTTGCTAGTTTAGGATTCAGCATGTACATCCTAGACTCTTGCAAGTGTGACATGATAGGGAAACATCCTTTAGAAGGTTCATATTGGTAAATGTCACATCCACCATCATCATCTAATTTTGTCTACACAACTTCTTTGATTGCAACAACTTTGCCCTTACACCTTTGGTAGGTACATTTAGCTTCTCTCTACCTAAGGTGATCATGATTACTACTTTGTTCTCTTGATTCTTCTTTAATTTTTAGAGTAGTTTGGAATTTTTCATCCAAAGAGTCCCATAAGTTATCAACCTTGGCTGATATATTAGAAATAGATTTTTGGATTGGTAAGGTTTCTCACTGCAACACCTCATCAAGTGATGACTCCTCCTCATTGTCGCAAAATTAAACCTCTCTTTTCTAATGGAAGGATCTCTATTATATTCCTCAATACTTTCCCATTTTCTTAGCTCTCCTTCTTTTTCTACTTTCTTTATTAGCCTTTGGATGTAATGGACTCTAAGTTCTAATAGTCTTCCTTGGACATAGATCCCCAAAGTTCTTCTCATTTCTAATCTAAGTCCCTTGATGATGTGGTAAAGTTGTTCTCGCTAAGAATAATCATGGCAATGGCATTTTTGTATGACAGAATAGTATCTACCCATGGAAACGTCCTAGGGTTCATGTATTTCTTACTTCCATCCTTGGATCTACCTTCTCAAATTAGACACTTGGGAGTATGTCTAATATTTATCATTGAATAGCTCTAGCATTGTACTCCACCTATAGATGGATTGTGACTCCAAGAATCGATACTAGCTTTCTACTTCCTTGATGAGTGTCTTTGAAAATAGCTTTAGTTTCTACTAATCATTTTCACTATTCTATAAGGCACATGCATTGTGAAAGGCTTAAAGATGTGTTTGTAGATCAGAGTTATATCCTCCATTAAATCTGAGGACATTGTTTTTGTCAAGTCATTTAATCCAACTATCTTTCATAATCTTGGTTAGGATTTTTACTACCTCTATAATGTTTAGCATGCTTTGAGTGGCAAGAAAAGGCTCATCATCATCATTATTTTGATGATGCCTATGATGTCCTCTACTACCCCTTCATTCATGATGGTCTCTACAACTATCATTATCCTGTTGTTCACCTTCATCATGGTTGTTCTTTCTATGACGTCTGTCAAAACCAGAAGAGAAAGAAGAAGATGCAAATGAAGAGGATGACAAAGGAGGAGAATTGCCACCACCATGGTATCTACCACCTCCTCTATGCTTGTCACAATCATGTTCATCAAATTTCTTATCATCTTAATGCTTGCCCGAGCCCCTACTTTAACTTCCACTTTTCCTTGAACCTAAATTGTTGATAGTGGATTGTAGATTCAGGTTCAAGCTTCCATCACCAATATCAAGGGGTGGGGAATATTCATGTTGAGAACCCCTAGAGGGAGGATCCTCATTGTCATTTTTTTTTAGAAAGAACAAGGGGTTAGTGAATTGTTTTCCCTTCAAATCCTCATGGTGCTTCTCCTAGTGTCAATCTCTCCTACGTTATGTTTCAGTGGGATGGTAGTCCTAGTAGTCATGATCATGCAAAATGTACTCTTCTTGAAGATCCTAGATGCCCAACCTCCTAAGAGTTTGGAGCAACATCCCAAGCACAAATTGATTGGAAGGTATTAAAATGTTTCCCTCCATATCTTGCCACCACAATTGTTCATCTTGATGCAGGATGAAGGTGAAGTTAGGCACATACTCATCTGGATGAGTATAGACCACCCTGCATTCTTGAGGCATTGGCGATTTAGTATCATCGTGCATGTACAAAGAAGAAATTTTGTATTTAGAATAAGATATTAGTGTGCTCAAATTATTATATTTATTTTTAGGATGATTTTGATCTTAGGGTTCATCAAATGATGCTAATATTTTCACTATGCCTAGATAATGCATGCTTCAAACAAAAAGAGTCCCTGAAAATGGTATCAATGATGAATGGTGAATACCCCTATGCTCAACCATATGAATCACTAAGAATTCACACACAATTCGGTCAAATTCCATGGACCCTTTGTCTTCTGATACACTAACCTCTAAGAAGTTGACTTGTCCTAATAGTCATTCATTGTCTTCCCAATTACACTTGTGATATGCAAAGGTATGGTTAAGTGTAATTGAGGCATATTATTTTTATTATTTTATGTTTTATGTTTTGGGTGCTTAAAATAAAGGATGTAAGGAATAAAGTAATTCAATTGCTAATTTAATCTAACTAACTAACCAATGTCTAACTAATCCTAACATAAGCATCTGGTCCCACTTTCTGTATACATTCTAAACATGTATAACTCTACTAGGTTACCAAACATTAAGCATTACTAGGATAACCAAGCATCATGTGCATGCTTGAAGTGGTTGTACTTATGTGCTTAAATATTTGCTATTTAATCTTGCTTAATTTAGCTTAATTACTTAAAGCAATAAAGGAAATTGCATAAAACATTGAATGTATGAAGAAAATATTTAATCTATTTGATGTGCTACAAGGTTTATCAAAAATCTTATCTTTATTTCTATACACATTTTTGTGCTTAGGTACAATAGTGATTGAATAAAGACATGTACACTCAATGACTCTTACTACAGGTACTTGGGAAAATATTCTAACTTTGGAAAGAAAATCTACAAGAGCTCTACTACACTATGATAAAGACTCTGAAACCATTCATCCAAGTGTTATATTTATAGGTCAGCACACATTCCATGATATCAAATATCTAACATCGCTTCTTGGTCCTTGATATTAGGCATTCAATATCAGAGCCAGAAAAAATACACTTCATCACTCTTGTAATAAAAGAAGAAATTACTAAACTCTAGAATGTTAGTTTTATTCATTTCATTGAATATTTTGATTGTATTTTAAACATGGTTGTGGTACCAAAGAATAATGATGACATTTACATATGTATTAACCTTTAAGACCTTAACAAGGTCACAATTAAAGATAAGTTTTTTCTACCCAATATTGATCAACTTATAGAATCAATAGTTGATCATGATCTCTTATACTTTATGGATAAGTTTTTTTGTTATAATCAAATCTAGATAAATCTAGAGCATTAATAATATACTACCTTTATAAATCATTGGGGAACATTTTGCTACACTAAAATTCCCTTTAGAATCAAGAACACTGCAGCTACCTACCAACATATTATAAATTTTATCTTTAATGACATGATATTTAAAATAAACTATGGCTATATTGATAATTTAACTATTATATTCTCTTTAGCATCTAATCATGCTTCTAACTTAGATTGAGTCTTAACTCGTGATGACAAGTTTAGCATTCTTCTTAATCTTAAGAGTTGAATATTTGACATTCTTACAGGTAAGATGTTGGCTTATCTTGTATCTCAAAATGGTATAATAGTTAACCATGATAAGGTTATAGCTATCATAGATCATTTTTAATCTAGGAAAATCCAACATATATGTATTTTATAAGGTCATATCTAATTGATCTACCATTTTATCATTAATCTTACTAATCATCTTCATCTTCTAACTCATTTGCTTCATAAGTCTAATACTTTTATCTGAGATGAAAAGTATCAAAAGGCTTTTGATTTTTTAAAATAAGTCTTAACCTCTATTTCCATCATATATTTTCCATAATTTGGGCAAATTTTTTATCTCTATTTTTATCAATCTAACCATTCCATATCTATTGTGCTTTCTCAAAGTTCAGAAAATGAAGCTAATTTTCTCATATATTACATATCTCATCCTTTCTTAGATTGTGAGACTAGATATTCAAACATCAAAAATTCTTTTCTAAGTTTAATATTTTATTTTAATAAATGGAGATATTATCTCTTAAATGCTATAGTGTTTGTTATCTATAAAAATAACATTCTTGAAATGATTGCTAATAATCTTTTTGATAGTCATCACTTAACTCATTGGAAAATTTTTATTATTTAGTTTAATCTTTGTTATTTGTCTGAACACTCTATCAAATGTCAAGTTATAGTTACTTTTATCTCTTCTTTTGAATCTAATGATGTCATTCATAACTTACATAACAACGTGAGTAACTCAAACATTGTTCTTCATTTTGATGGAATTCATATTACCTTTGAATCTAATGTAACATGTGTTCTTATTCTTCCTACCAAGCATATTCTTAATAGAGCTTACAAACTTAGCTTTTCATGTCCTAATAACATAGCTGAATATGAGGCTCTAATTGATGATCTCTTGCTAGCTCTAAAAAATCAAGTCAAAACCATTACTATTTATGATGACTCTTAGCTTACCATAAACCAAGTCAATAATGAATATGATAATAAAGCTTCTCATCTTGTTCCTTATCTAACAATTTCTAAGAAACTAATTTCTTACGTTTTATCTTATACCTTAAGTCATATTCCACATTCTAAAAATATGCTAGCTAATGCTTTGATAACATTTGCAATTCATGGTAATCCATGCATCATACATGAAAAACTCATACAATCTATTTGCTTAATGCTTATCACATAATCTCCTAATATCTTAATCAATACTATCAACATAGATGATGAAAGTCATTAATATACTAATCTTTTTCATTATTTTACTATTGGTAAAATTCCTAGTCATTCGATACCTACTCAAAGAAATGATCTACATAAGCATAGTAATCAATTTCATTTAGTTAATCCTAATGTTTTATGTCAAGTTTTTTATATGGATTCTCTTCTATGTTGCCTTAATTTAGTTGAGTCATATATAATCCTTGATTAGGTTCATTCAAGAGTTTGTTGCAGACACTTAGGATCATGCTCTTTATTTGCTTATGTCATCTCTTTCAGCTATTGGTAGCTACCCTTAAGTAAAAATACTAATAACCTAATCAAAACATGTGATACTTGCCAAAGACATGTACCAATCATCTATATTCCCTCACAAGAACTTAACATGTTTAGATCACATGGTCTTTTCAAAAATGAAGCTTAGACCTTATTGGTATCATTACTCTTTCTTCATTTGTTGGGTACCAATTTATTCTAACTGCTATAGAATATTGTACCAAGTGAGTAGAAGCCATCCCTTTGCATTCCACAATGTCTTTCTTCATTTTTCATTTTCTTCTTAATCATATCCTAACTTGCTTTGGTGTACCTTTCCAAATTGTAACTAATAATAGACGTTATTTCAAACGTAAAGAGTTAGCTGATTTTTATTCTACTTACCATATAACTCAATCTAATGATCAAGATAATTCCACTAATAAGATTCATCCACCTTCTCAATACCATGATCAATAAAATCTAACATAATTGGCACATTTAGTTATCCCACATCCTTTAGGTCTATTGTACTACTTTTTATAATCCACAAGTCGTACCCCACATCTTTTAACCTATGCTTCTAAGATAATCTTATTAATGGAGCTTTGTATCTCATCTCTCTGTGCTACTCTACATGATTGGTACTCAAATCTAGACAACAACAACATGTAATGCATTAATTTGGATCTTTTCAAAGAATAACATCAATATCAAAAAGACATTTACCATCATCATCTCACAAAGGTGACCTAGTCCTTTACCATTTTCTAAACTTCAGAGATATGAAGTTCTCTCCTAATTGATATGGTCTTTTTGTGGTGGTTCAATATCTACAAAGTGACATGTACAATTATCTAATTTAGAAATAAATCAATTTTTGGAGCTAATTAACAAAACACTTTTAAAGTGCTAATACATGTAGCCAATTATTCTATCATAGTATTAAACCAACTAGCTTGATTGATACTAAGCATGTATTCTTCCAATGGTAATTTTGTCTATATGAACTCTTGTATAATACATAAGGATATCATATTTACTCTAAACCCTATTTTATCTACACTACTTTGATTATTAACTTCCCTCTTTCTATCTCATATTCTACTATATCTATATCACTATTTTCGTCATACGTCCCTACTCTATCTATCCAGATCTACTCTACACTGCATAGCATAATCAATAAGGTTTTTGAATGACTAAATATCTCATTACTTCATGTGATGATGTGACTAAATGTATTATTGAGTGGAATAAAAAGGGATTACTTGTTTGATACTATATATGTGGTATCATTTTTGGTCATAGAATGTATAGGATTTAGTCATGCCCCACTTTTATGACATACTATCATCCTCTTGATAGATGTATGAATGATATATTCTTTCTCATCTTTCTCTTTTAACTCTCAATTTTTACAAACTATATAGATTTTCCTCTCTTATACTATGTTTATCTTTTTTTCTTCTCATCCCTTCTTCTCATCTATTTCCATTTCTTTCTACACTTAGCATTAGTGATATCAAACAAGTGTCCTTATCTTGATGCAGTGAAGGGGTATTAAGTGCAGAGTGACATAAGAAGTGTTAATATTCATATGAGTGAGGTAAGGAAGAGGTTAGTTTTAGGAGTTTAGTCGTATTCCACTTCTATGACACAACGTCCCACTCTTGGTGTATTGACGATGTTTCCAACATGCTTTTCCTTGCTTATATTATTTTCTTTTTTCATTTCTATCTATCTCCCTTTCTTTCTCTATCACTTTATCTTCTCATGTTCTACATAGATAAGGGAAAATGAGTGGCTCTGCATTACTTCAAGGAGGATGTGATTAAGAGAATTGAGTAGGTTATGAAGTGCTTTGGTTATATTTTTATATGTTTCCTGGAATCTAGCCACATTTCACTTCTATGACATAGCACTCTATCATAGGCATATTAGTGATATCTCATATTTTCTCTCCTATCATTCCACTTTTTTTAAACTTCCTTATAGATATCTAGCTTGTTGTATCTATAACATCTCAACAATAGCAATAACTTTTACTTTTCTTGATGGACTCTCTTTTAGGTTTTCAACAATATCCATCAAGAGGGGATAATGTTGTACCCACTTTGACTTTTTCTATGTAAGTTAAAGTTTCAAGTACATTTTATAGCTTCAACAACTTAAGTCATCTCCAAATTCCCTAATTTTAATGTCATGTATCATTGGCATGTTATATTCGATCATCATATCTAGCATATACCAACATTAATATCTCGCTTTACTTATGATAACATTTTTGGTTACTTGCCTTTCAAAATTTAGTTTTGATGTTTGATGTCATCTCCCACATTGATCTTAACTTGTAATTTTGACATTAGCTTTGATGTTATTGATGTCCATTAGCATTTTATCTTTTGACGTCCAACATCATTCTTCTACATTAGTTATATATTTGACATCTACTATAGCTACATACATCATTTCTCCTATCTAAAAGCTTCTATGAGTCCCAATGTGTCATTTCATTATGATTTATGAAGTATTTTTGATGTATACATAGGGGCATATCCCTAATCAAGAAAGGGTTAGACATCAACTAAAACTCTTTAGAGAAAAAGAAAGCATCTTTTTTAAAGACTACTTCTAACAATTATCTCTATAAGTATTAGAATCTCTAAATTCTTTTAGCCACATTAGATTTTCTAATCCCCTTTTACTTTTTCCCTACTAGCTTACTATATCCCGATCACATTTTCCTCTTGACACATGGTGATTTTCATTGAATCTTGATCTACACATCGATTTGATTCAACCTCTTTAATTGCTTTACCAGTTCTTTATCTACAATAGCTTCTATTTTCTAGTTGAGATCTTCATTAGGCATATGCATCAAAGAAAAATTGGGGTAATAAAACTCATCATTATTTCTCTCTAGTCCCTTGATATTATCTTTAAGATTGTCACTTCCATCTTTGAGGTTCCTTTTCTAATTATTTATGTTACTTTTAAGCTTTTACAATTATTCAACATTGTGAGGCTATTTCCTTACCTCTGTTTTGGCTAATCTAGGAGTGAAGCTTATCTTTCATTTTTCAAATCTAGTTTCATTTTATTAACAACCTTTTTTTCTTAGCTTACACAATTGATTTTATTTTCTAAAGTTTTTACACCATATTACGACAACAATATTACATTAACATATACTATTTCTTTACATTGCATTAAAGAGTTCATACCTTTCCAAAAATTCATAATTTTTTATGATGTTTTATTCAACAAGGACTTCTTATCAATAATTGGCTTCAATACATGGTGTTAGAATATAATTGTAAAGCATAGGTACAATCATTATTTTTTCATTAACAACATATCAAAAGATGAAAAGTTGTTAACAAAGAGATATAATAGTTCAGTTTATAAGACACAATTATTCGTAAATCGTCATGAATTTTTCCAAAGAATATAACCCATGGACCTAGTTATTACCAATATATAATCATCACAACATATAACACATTATACAATATGAAGAATAATCGCAACCAGGGAAAGAGAAAAAAACATGTGTGATGAGTGGTGGAGTAATCCAACACCCAACCATAAAAGATACAAGTGTTCATGTGTAGCTTGATCATAATCAGTGGAGGAGGCAATATGATTATGCTAGTAATTGGTTAAATTTTAAAATCATTGTCTTTCCACATGAAGCTATTATAATCGATGTGTATGGTTTAGCTCTTAGTGAGGTATATGATAGGTTGATGTTGGTAGCCCATAATTCCTAGCTATGATGGTAAACTATGAAAATGATAAATGAATCTAATCTAGCCTAGAGCAATGAGTATCTATTCCTAGCTTGCTGTTCACACCTTGGACTCATGTAACCATTACTAAGATTACCAAGTGAGTTCACTACTCAGCGAATCAACTAAAATCACTACTGAGTTACCAAACAATCACACTTAAATGCTCAAAACTAGTTGTACTCATTTTGTGTTACTAATGAATAAGAAAATAAGGGTACTTAGAAAGGTAATTGATTAAAATAAGAAAATAGTAAGAATTATGCTAAGTAAAAAAATAAAAAAAAGTGAATGCTACAATGATTAAAAGCAATCTTGATCTTTATTTCTTTCATGAACTATACCCAAGTACACTTCACTTGAATAAAGATTTTGAACAACTACTCAACATCACACTATAGACATTCACTCTATCGCTAAGCTATAAAAATAAACTACAAGAGTTTTAGAAAGGTTGGAATGAATTGTTGTTTGGACTATATGCCTAAGTGTCATTTTTATAGGCCAACTTGTGTCTGCGATATCAGATATTCAACATTATAGCTTGTGCCTCGATATCAGGTACATGATATCATAGCTCCAATATCGGATGCCTAACATCATAGTTGTATGAAAAATATGATTTATCATACCCCTACAACTGACTAAAAACTCATGCTCAAGTTAAAACAAAATGAGGATAGAGTTCCTTATAAAATTGGGTGGTAGATTTACATGACACTAACTAACTATCTTGATGACATTAACTAACTATATACATTACTCTTGAATGCTATGATGTTATTTTACAAAACCTTACACAAGACATGACATGATAACTTTCACAAAAAAAAACAAAAAAAAAACAAAACAAAAACTTGGTAACGCTCAATGTAGTCTAGGTAATTCTGGATGGTAGTGGCTCCTCTATCAGTTACTTTCCCTTGTTGTCAAGCTTCTCAAATTTATATCGGTTCAAAAGTACTTGAAGTTTCTACCCTTCCATTCTTGGATCATGCACCATCCATGCTTGTTGTGTAATGTGTGATGGAGCAAGTGCAAGCCATGGACATGGCAATTGCAGAAACATCTAATTCACCTTAACATACCAGGTTACAAACTACCTCCTCTCCTCTTCAAATGCTCTATCCTTTTCATGTAATTCATGGTAATTAGTCAATCCTCTAGCTAGGTTTGCTACTACATCTTTCTACCCTTGAAAGCTAGCCTTTACTACTTCCAATTTAGAGTTTTTCACTTAGAGTTTCTATAAAGCACCTTTACAATATACAAACCCTTTCTCGTATAGTGCATACATGGCTACTCCTTACTGTTCTAGCTCATTTCTAGGCCTACCTACTATTAACATGCCCAAGTTAGTGTAACGAAGGTTATCTAACCCTATGTATTCTTTCAGGTCCTTGATCTGTAGGTCTTTATTTTTTACTTCCACTTGGTGGACATGGGTGTAACTATCCAAAATGTGTTACCAGTCAATATTTTGTGTTGAAATGGGTCTAATTCTAGTCATTGGCATCTAGATCTCTTTTTTGTTGATCTACTTGTACATGTTCACCTAATCATTTCATGTTTCTTTGCCTCATGCTGCCATGCACTTATCTCAATAGCTACCTTTTGATAGATGACACGTACCTTCTTCATTGAGAGGCTTCTATTTTCTTATGCTAGCTAGCTCATGTCTTGCTTAACCCTTACTAGTTGTTTCCTTAATTGGTGGATGCTTTCCTTCAAAATGCTTTTTTGCTTTTCCATAGTGGAAAAACTCATATTATTAGTAGCAAGCTATTTATTTTCTTCTTAGACTCTGATGAGTGCCTTAACATGTGCATACATTTGTGCTTCTACTACTAAGGCATTCCACACTACTTTCTCCTTTTCTATTTCCATCTATTTATTCTGCTCAATCAAGTGATTCATCTACTCTATCCTGAACTACTCTATCTAATCAAGTGCAATGAATTGAGTTAGGTATCTTCATTCGACTCTCAGGGCTATGAGTTCTTCTTGAAGTCTATGGATTTCTACTGCTACATGCTCCACCCAAGTCTCTTCCATGGCCAATTTACCTTTGGTAGCAATTAGCTCAGATTGTATTATAGTGATATCACTTGGAATGTCAAAAAGTATTGTCATTACTTGTCTAATTTGTAGTAGTCAATTAAGAAGATCTTCATGATCCTTAGGAGTCATTGAGGTTTTGGCTAATATTTGAGCATCTCTAGCTTTAGTCAAATCTATCATTGGGACAACAAGTATGTTCAAGGACTCTTTGATGTGATTAGTGATCACCTCTACAGCTCTCACTGCATCTTGGTGCTACATTACCACAACTATGACTACCTCTCTAGTCTCATGAATCACTTGGAATGATGAAGTATTCCCAGAGATATATTGTGACCATTGGGCCTCTTCTCCTACCTATAGTGAGATTTTTCCACTTCTAGGATCAGCTGAAGCTGTGGGCTAGATGGTACTATCAATAACTCTATAAAGGTTGGCCTCCTCCCTTGTTCCTTAGCTGATGGTTTCTGCAATCTATTGCAAATGGCTTATTGATGGCTTGTAATCTTACAATGGTGGTGGTGGAACTTACTATTGCTGCTATTCTTGTTGTTAATATTTTACTCTTGCTGTTGTTGCTCTTGTTGTTGCTCTTATTCTTATTCTTGTTGCTCCTCATCCTACTCCTTCCTTGGTAGTGCTAGTTTAAGCAATTCAGCATATGAAGCATTCTAAGCTATCCTTGGAACGTCATTGGTGTATTCAAGGATTCCAGATCGCTTGCATAGCTTCCTGATAAGGCAAGGAAATGGAAGTGTTGGCTTTCCTACCTTCCTTTCTTCAAACTACCTTTGAATTTCCATGAAGTAAAGTTATGCAAGATTGATAGTGTATTGGCCCATTAGGATTGTACTTCCTCTAGCTGCATAAGTAGATAGCCTATTGAGTTCTTTTTTTGGGAACAAAGGATAGGTGTCAATTTTAAAGTAGATTCTTTTCTCTAGAGTTAGCTCATTGTATTCCTTATCCTCTTTGCCATATGTCCACTTTAGCCATAATTTCCTAGTTTTAGCATTTGATTTCATAGACATGTGTGCTACCTTTACCTCTTCATGAGAGATGTTTAGAGCTTTTGTGATCACCTTGATTGAGAATGAGATTGAGACTCCTCCAATGTTGACTATAATGCCCTCTTCTTTGTTGTGCTAGAACTGATAGCTTTCCCCAAGGTACCATTCACTGTTGTTAGAGAGGATAGGCCATAATGGTAATTCCTTGAGTTGCATCTTTACTTCTTCTAAGGTGAACTCCACAAATGGACCAAAGTTCATTTCCACAATCACTGTGGTTAGGATGGACTTTTCTTGGATGGCTTGGAGGAAGTCTTATCATGAGGTGTTTTCCTTGAACTTTTGGTTCCTCTACCTCTCCTTGGGCTAACTATCCCATAGTAGGAGTTTCTTGATGGATACTAAATGATTGGGTTTCCTACTCCTCGTGTTCTAGTTTTTGTCCTCATTTTCATCCTCTACCTTGGCCTCTTGGTCATTTACTTATGACTTCTAAAGGTCCTCCTTGCACTCCTCTCTTTGGGAACATCTAAAATCATTAAGGAATTGGAGATCATTAGAATGTGTTTTTTAATTTTTATAGCTCCCTTCCTTTCTCATACTTTTAGTTAGATCGAGTTCTTAGTTGTTAGGATTGCAGAGTTAGAACATTTAACAAAAGGTTACCCCCTAATTGTTAATTTTCTTATAATCCTTCATAATTATCTATTTGTTTTTATGTATGGCTCATAATGATGGTTATGGTTCCTTAAGAGCATTATTTAAGTGTTTTGGCATCAATATGATTGAGTTTTCATTAAAAATTTCAATTATCTCTTCATACTTTCCCTTAAAATACCTTCTGGGTGTTAGAAAAGTTTTAAAAATTAGTTCAAATTTCCCTCACTAGCGCACACCCCCCCCCAATGACTGAGATGAACACTCTAGGATCAAATAGATGTGAAAATTACAGAAATTAGAGTGATAATGTACATGATATGACTTGGAAAAGCTAGGGGGTCAAAGCTCAAGTTAGAGAAGAAAATTTTAAAAATTTCCCTTGGTTTAAATGAAAAATGATGAAAATTTTGCTAAGTGTCTACCTATAAATAGGTTTTATGTGATTCAATATTAGGAATCTAACATAAGAAATCCAATATTAGGGTAGACCTTATATTAATATCAAACCTCAAAAATTTTCAGTTTTCATGAAGTTTTAAGGAGAAAAATGATTCTTTGGAATGTCTAAAAGGTTTAAAGGTTACACAAAGGGTCTAGATGATGGATATATGCATATTTTTCAAAACTTTATCATTGGAAGTTCATAAATAAGGAATCTCAGGCTACGAAAATTCATAAGATGGATAAGAAGGATAATAAATCCATGTTGTGAGAAAGGATAGTTTAAATGATATGGAAAGTATTTATGGACATCTTTTGATGTTGGAAGGTTCAAGATGATGTGGGATCGCATGGTAGGTATAACATACAATAGTTATACAAAGTAGGCTCTAGACCTTAATGCCCTTGTATAACCACATCTAAAAGTGTCCTTAGGCACTTAAGCAGTTGAATGTAATGCATACCTATTTAGAAAAACACACATGTTAGTACCACCAAATTTGTAAAATAATGCTATGTTATACAAAACCACAAGTTATGACTATTCTTACAATGAGATGAGATGGAATTAGAACGGATTACAAAAATTGGGACATGAGGTATCTTACCATAGGCATAATGAATTCTTGTGTTTTATTAGTTGTTAGAGTAATTACTAGCCTATTAGTCCAAGATTCAAACCAAGTCCAAATCACATTCCATTGACATCACATCATTTGATCTCTTGGAATTACAATTGCAAGACTATCAATGTTGAAAGGAGTATTATCACTTGTTGTATTATCCAAGGAAAGAGTTTATCCATGGCGCTTTGTTTTATTTTTAGATTTCTGAGAAGTCACCTACCTTTAGGAATGGATAACATGTCTTTCTAGTGGAACCCCAAGAAATTTATTCTATGGTCTTTTATTTTTATCTATGTCAACCTTTCAAGGTAGCACTTATTTTACTCTTACTTCCATTTTTCATGAGATCTACAAGGATATAATGTAGCCTTTGCAACATGATATAACTCACAATTGTAATCCAAAAGAATCTAGAAATCCCCTTGATGTCACACCCTTTACATTCCCTCTTAGTTCGTCACTCTTCCATCTAGACATAATGATCACAAGTTTATTCTTAGTTGTATGATGGAAAAGAATACCATTGTGGCCATGGTAAGAACATCTTATTAATGGAATGGGTGGATGGATGGTGTGGGCTCATTGTTCAAATAATCAATCTCTTATAACATGATAACATAGAGAAATCTTCATCTTATTGGACTACATCTTACCTTTATTCATAATGAAAAGGTGAAAAAGACAGTAAAGAATTGTGAAAAGATGTAAAGAATGAAAAATGTTAAAAGAATGGAAAATGTAAAAGATTTGAAAAATATATCAAAGAATGTCAAAAATTTAAGAAATGAAAAGTATCAAATTTAGATGAATAGCTAAACTTGATGTGTTCTTTCCAAAAGGACTAAATAGCTTTGCACTAAAAATTATGACAAAAAAAAATTCATCAAAGTACTATCCAAGCTCTAACATGTATGTTCATTTATAATAATAATCAAAGATTACAAAATTCAAAACATGGGCTTATCCTCTATAACAAGGGCCATCATCCACACTATCCTTTAAAATAAGATCTAATTCTTTCTAATAATACTAAATAGCTACATACTCAAAATTAGGACCAAATAATTTCAATAGTTCCATTGAAATAATAATATGAGACTAAAAATCTAAAAATATTAACTTATCCTCTTAGAGACAAAGCCATCATTGACATCTTTTTTTAAAAAAATAGTTTCTACTATCTTCTTTCTTTGAGCTTAACCAAATAGTAAATGCTTACAGACCATATTACAAGTTTTAATATTGCTAATTTTCTTTTGTAATTTTGAATTTATACATTATTTATCTGTACAAAAAAGTATAAGTTATTCAAAGAATAGTTTCAAGAAACAAGGTGTTAGCTTAATGATACAGGTCTTTGCTTGGTAACCCTAGGTTAGAGGTTCAATTCTACTAAGTAATACTAAGATATAAATTTCTATAAATCTTGGGGTGTACCTATCTTTCATTTATTTTGAGTTCTAATACCCCCAAAAAATATTTTTATACCATTTTTATAATATTATAGAAATATAATATAGTTTTTATTTATAATATATTTTAGTTTTATCATTTTATAAGGCTTTATTACCAATGAAGTGTTAGCCTAGTGGTAAGACTCTTAATTGGAAAGTTCTAAGTCATAAGTTTAAGTCTAGTGAGCAATGCTAAGTTATAAAGTTCTAATTAGACTATAAAACTTAGTAGTGTGTGTTGTTGCAATTGAAAAATTTAGTTGTTGGAAAACCAAAAATTCTAGCAAAATAGCTTTAACCCTAGATCCCAAGGGCCTCCAAAAAATAGAATCCAAGGTGCCCTAAATGGTTTGGTAGATCACCTAGGGACTTAAGGAGGGTCAAATGAGGTAATAAAAATAAAAATGCAAATATAGATATGGAAAATTAATGCATTGAAATGAAACAAATAAATCTATCTTGTACATGAACAAAACTATAAACTTTATTTTAACAAAAATAAGGAATGGTTTAAGAAAAGTGTACAAAAAATGTACTTGAAGTAGTAAGGGGTTCACTTCAGTGGGGGTTCAGAATCCATTGAAACTATTGCAAGTAGCTCCATGATCTAGAGGTTTTGCAACTCCCATTTTTTTGAACCTTTTCTACTCTTTGCACCAGATCTATAGTGTTGGTGATGTAAGGGGGATGAGATGTATGAGGGAATTTTACTACGAAGAAGAGCCATGCTGAGGCTAAAGCCCAAAATGCTCAACATTGGTACGTAAAACTCACAAAATCTCAAAGGGGGTAACAATGGCTATGGAGGTTCCATGTTGGAAGTTTGAGAAGCTGCATATTTGCAGGTGTGCAAGAGCTCTCGAATGTGAAAAAATGGCTGAAAATTGCAAAGGTGGAACCCTTTCATGATCTTGGTACTTAGGTTTTATAGGGTTTTGAGCTACAAATTTGTCTGCAAATTTTTCTCGACTAATATTTCAAATTTTACTTGATTGTTAACAAAATTCTACCTACTTGCAGATGCAATGGGTGTTCAAATCTAGTGGGGTTATTATGTATGGTAAGCGTTATACCTCCATGGCATCAAAGCCATTCTGTTTACTAAAAATAGTAAATGGAAATTTCACACTTGCTAGGTCTTCTAATAGTAATGCTAGGCCTGCAAAAGCCATGCTAACGTGCATGGGCAATGTTGAGGTATGGCACCCACGTTGGGGATATGGTACCCACGTTTGGGGTATGGCACCCATGTTGAGGGTATGACATCCACATTGGAGCCAAGGTGGACCCTCACTAAAGCCAAGTTGGATGAAAGGTGCAATGCTAGGGGGTAAGAGTTATACCCCCCATGCTAGGCATGGGTGATGTTACATCACCCGTACAGGTGTTCCCAACATAGCAAAGGTTATATTCCCTACAAAACCCATCAAAATGCCAATTTTGGTAGTACAAAAGGCATTTTTAACCTCCCCCCTCCAAATCCAAGTATAGGCATAATATGACTTTTTTTCACTTGGGGGTTAAGGCTTTGCCCACTTATGAGGCATTTCCAACCCCAAAATTTAAAGTATGTGAAATTGCATCTCCTAGATTGCAATCTTCACATTTTACAATGAAGCTAGAGCCTTGAGTTTTGTGGCATGAGGATTACAATGCAAATAAGGTTATAAGAAATTTTGGTGGTGTTTCATTGGTTCCTCTTTGTTGGTGTCTAGAGGATTGACTTAAGAGGCATCAACAAAGAATACAAAACATCACTGCATGTTCATCACCAATGCTCTCTCTCTACACTTGACTCAGTCATGTCAAACCACGCCAAAGAGTGCTTGTGATGATGGGGTAAGGCTATGATGAGAAGATGGTAATGAGGTCATAGGAAAATGGTTATGAAAGTTAACAATGTGATACATTTTTGAGATCATGGCTATGACACTGACATGTTGGTTAGTTAATAGGTTTTGGCACTTCATGTTTTGACATGTTGGTCACTTGGAGAATGCATTTGAGGACCCAACATCTTACCCCAACATTTCTTTAGCCTCTAGGATCTTCATTTTTGCATGTTTGGAGCCATTAATTTGTTCTATTTCTCTTCATTGGTCATTCTAGCTCCTTGGCAATTTGTTTTCCGATTGTGTTTTTTTTGTTGGGGTGAAACCTTTATTGGGTTTCTATGCCAAGGTTAGTTTGATTTCATTTTCTTACCGAATGAGGTGTGTTACATCAAGCAGATTGAATGGTGGAGCACGACAAAGGAGATGTCACATGGACACAATGTCTAAATGTTGAACATAGGTCAATATTGCTATTTAAGTATGAGGAAGGTCATTATTAGGCTACAGGGTTGGATTCAAGGAGAGGTAATGAGATGGAAATGACATAAGCACTCTTGACATAGCAGGACCAACTCACTAAATCTTATGCATTGAGATCACGTGGTGACTTACTACTGTAATGAGTTTTACCTTTGTGATAACTCTAGGCTTCATCCTGCAAGCACAACTCAAAGAGAACAAGAAAAGCAGACAAAGAAAACATGTTGTTACAAAGTAATG
The DNA here is from genome assembly GCA_015680685.1 of Gnetum montanum. Taxonomy (NCBI): domain Eukaryota; kingdom Viridiplantae; phylum Streptophyta; class Gnetopsida; order Gnetales; family Gnetaceae; genus Gnetum; species Gnetum montanum. The sequence continues at coordinate 62,615 of MNCI01032961.1, read as the reverse complement.
CATAGGGATACATGAGACAACTATCAAACCAAGCCACAATAGGTCACCATTGTTATAACATAGGGAAATTTGTGTGATCTGCATCAGATTTGCATAATTCTGCACTTTGTTCATTGTGCCAAACAAGGAGAGAGAGAGAGAGAGAGAGAGAGAGAGAGAGCATGCAAGCTCACTTGTTGTAACTCATTAAAGCTATCAACATCAATAATTCATTACAACCTTTTAACAATGATAAACAACACTACAAGCAAACATGTGAGTGTTAGACATAATTAAGGCTATGGGATGGCTTTAGTATTGCATAATAAGGGTTTGATATGATTTTTAGCAAGTTTAAGTTTTAGTGAGAAACTTAGTTTCATGTGTTTTCTGCTAACCATCATGGTTTATATGAGAATTTTGACTAAGGGATCCTCCATGATGTTTTTGGCTTCAAGGTCAACGGTCATTGGGTTACTTTAGGGCATTACAGCTATTAGTATAATGATTTTAGGCTTAAGGCTTGTAAACGTAAGGTTAAGTTAGTTTAGTAGCATCATGAGAGGGATTTACGAAGGCTTTAAGGCTAGTCAATTTTGCTCCCTCATCCTCCTAGCTTCATCCTGCATGACAACATAAGCATATCAAGTGGTACCTATGTAATAAAATTTTTAAATAATGAAAAACTAATGTAAAATACATTAATGATAATACATAAATGAGTTAAAAAATACTAGATCAAAGATCAAACAAGGTTTAAATGTGGCCTAAAACACCACTAATTTTAGCCTAACACTAAGTGTGAGCTACCAAAAGTGGCTCAAATCGAGGCACACCCAAGCTTAATTTTCAACATGTAGTTCACTCTTAGGGTCAACCATAGTCAGGAAATTGTTGCACTCAAAGAACAAGCTTCAAAGATCAAAAATTGGTGTGAAATGTATCATTTTCATCTTACTCATGCCCAAGTCACACTTAGGTCACGCTTAGGTCATGTTGAGCTCATGTTGGCAACGTGAGTCCAACATGAGTACTGATCACGCCTAGTCAAAAGCATGCCAAACACATGCTGAGGACATGCCAAGAAAAAATAAACTCATGGTAGAATATTTTGTGAAACAAAAATGACTCAAATAGCCACAAAACCACTCACATTAGCATCCTGTAGCAGCCAATCCATGGATTGAGAAGTTCCAAGCAAACCAGAGTCAATTTCTCTTGTTGTACACTATCATTTTTATTGTAAATTTTTACAATTTGTGAGCTTGTCAAGCTCTTACACTCCAAATTATGTCTACTTCTATGGGTGTAAGCTAGCTTACATAAGCCAATACACACTGTAAGATACAGTGCATCTGGTCAAGAACATAGCCTGCCTACACACGTCCAATTCACATGCAGCTATCCATCAAACAACTGTCACATGATCCATTTCCCTCTCATCTCTCAGCCATTGATCTCATTCATGAATTTCGCACCTGAGCCTAGCCAAACCTTATAAATACCCCATCCATTCACATAAATGGGGTTGGCAATTTTGGAGGTTGATGGCTTTGGGAACATCAACTAGCAACTTTGGACACTTGGGTGCACGTGACTCCTAGCATCCAAACACCTGTAAACACATCACTCTGGGGCATAGTGCTTAACTTTCCATCCACACATGCAACTACGCTTTGACCAGTGCACATCCTTGTTAAGCAATACAATATAGTTCATTATTGCCTTCCATTACATTGTTTGCTTTGTTTTTGATCTACTTTATGCTTCTGTATACGCTTTGTTTACATTTCGTACGTCACCAGTTACGATAACCCCAGTGCAAACCATAGCTTACGCTTGGGGAAGTCCTTGGTTGATTTGCGTGCAAACCATCCAAGGCACTCTACCTTCATTTTTTTCCAGCTTGTCCTCACATGAAGGTAGGGTTAGCTATGTCTCTCTGGCAATCTTTCGGTGTTTGTTTTTCCCTTCCAGCCTCACATCGACGATTTTGGTAAGCACATGGCCAACAAATGTTATAGGGATAGGTTAAAGTAAACAAGGTGAAACATAGGTCAAATGATGAAATAATGTGATCAAACAAGGCCAAAATGATGTAAAAAAGATGAAATTGAGGTGAAATGTCACTGAGCAACATGACAATGATAGACAAGAATGTAAAATAAGGTCAAGTAAGGTTAAAGCATAGTGGATAATAGGACCAAACAAGGCAAACTAGGCTACATATGGCCCAAAATAGTCAATTGAGATCATAATTTGCTAGTTTTAAGTTCTGGTGGGCCATAACGTTGCTAGTTTTAGGCCTTAGCAGGCCATGATAGGGAGGCCTATTTCAATGGGAAAGGTTAAAGCAAGGAAAATCTTAGTAAAACAAGGTGGAACAAAATAATATTGAGATAAAATTTAAGTTAAAATAATCAGCAAAATGGAATAAAACATTGCAAACTAGGTGAAACAAAGTGAGATAGTGCACGTGCACACACACATACATACATTAATGATTTTTGATTGATTTGTGTGTGTGTGTGTATTTAATTTTCCATTTCCTGTTAGTGAGGTAGGTCATAAAGAGAGAGTGATTGTGTCATTTAGGCTACATGGTGTAGGCATGTGTGGATGCAGTGGTAAGAAAGATATAGATCAGGGCACACAAGTGTGGTGGGATGATTTAGAGATGATGCATAGTAGGAAAGAGGTAGAACATAGAGAGTAGATGATGGTGCAAAGTAGAGGTGTGATGCAATGGTAGGCAAGGCATGAAAACAACAATGACAAGGGTTGTGCAGAAGAGAGGGTAATGCACAACAATTGTAGGGAGGACAACAAATGGTGGCAAGCAACATGATGGTAGGGTTTTTGCAATGGTGCAGTGTAGGGAGTGGTTGTAGAGGTGAGCATCCTTGGTGGCACTCCAAGAGTTGTCCCCTTTGTAGGATTCACACACAATGGATTTCTTTAGTCATCTACTTACAATGGTGTTGCTTGATGTCAACAAAGATAGCACATGCCAAATTAGTGCATGTCACGACTACTACTACAAGTGCTAGTGGTTTTTGTTGATCCTATGTGTGATGCCACGTAGGTGGGGGGAAGGGATGATGAGGCAAGAGAGGTAACGACATGGTTATGACCTCCCATCCCCCCACCCCCTCCCCCCACCCCTGCCTTTAGTAATGCTAGGTAGTGTTGCCCTAGCGTGGGTGAGGAGGTATGGTTGTAGTCCCTAGGCCATGCTAGCCAACGTGATCCTAGCATGATTAAAGGGGCAAACAATGCAAATAGTAAGGTTTTAGCCAAGGTAGCATGGTGCATAATAGTGGCAAGTGTAGGGTAGTGAGTATAGAGCAAGGCCATGTGGATGGAAGGAGGATGACCCTAAAGATAGTGACAGCCTAGGGTTACATGGCCCATTGCCAATTGGTGCCATAGCCATCCATGATGTAGTAGTGCAAAGTAGCATATGGATGGGTAGGTGGTTAGTGTGACACAAGGTAAAGGAAGATGTGATGGATAGTGCTTGGAATGGATTGCTATGCTTTAAAGGTGCATGAGGGTTTTCTATTGTAGGGCATAAGAGCTAGAAATAGAGGTGCATGGGAGGGTTTATGTTGCTAGCAATGAACAAGGAGCTATGCTGGTAGTCACGCTAGCTAGCGTGGTTACCATTTTTAGTGACCATGTTGGCTAGCGTGGCTCCAATGTGGTTACCATTTTTAGTGACCACACTAGCCAACATGGGCCAGTGAGGGTTTGGACAATAGATTATGGAGGGCAAGCATACGATAGCGTGCAGTAGATAGGCGAAGGGGCAAGCTTAGTTACATGATGGTAGCAAAGGAGAAAGTATGAAGATGGATATAGGCACATGAACAATGACAAGCACACAGTGGCAAAAAGCATGGAACACATATTGAGGCTACATAGATTATTTACAATGGGCAATGCAATGTGGTGTTGGTTGATGGTAGCCAACAAAGGTGTTTGGATGGCGACAACCTATGATGGAGCATTGTGACACATGATCCCAAGGGCCAGTGTGGCCCTATGTAGGGTTGTGCAACCCTTGCAAGGCCTATGTGGCCTACAAAATTAATTTTAATTTTACTATATATATGTATATATTTAATGGTTTGGTGTATATTACATAGAATCATGTAATGTAATGTGAGGAAAGAGCAATTCTCATAGGTAGCTGCTATTAGATGCTGTAACATGATCAAAGAACACATAGCCACACTTGTGCCATGCAACCAAGGGAACATGAGAATTAATATGATGCTTTTTTTCATTATAGAGTTTTGAATTTTTGTAATTGGGCTATCTTGTCTATATGGTCACTAACTGTATGCATTTTTTGATGTCTATAGGCCCTAGGCTATGATGACAATTAACTATGATGTAGACGATGACCTCTCATCACCTCCTTATGGCTTAACTTTGGCTACTAAGGGACTAGTTACACCCTATTATGCTCTACTTTGTCATTATGGTTGTGTTCATTTGACTATAGAGGTCATAAAGTTCATTTATTATTCATGTGGTTATATGTTGCATAGTAAAAATATGGCCATAGACATATGGACATTTTGGTATTTTTTGATTATTATCACACAGTGTGACTATAGCTATGTGTTAGTTTTAGATTTTTATGTTTAATATGCTTCATATAAACAAAAATGGTAAATGTAATAAGACCATAAACTAAAACTAGTAGATAAAAACATGTCATAATGATAAACATGTCATAATAATATTCTTAGTAGTTTTAGGTCTTATTAGGTCATTACTTCATCAATTTGAGGCCTTGGTAGGCTGTAATGCTACCAATTTTAGGCCTTAGAAAGCCATGGTCCATACCTATCTAGCCAGTATGGAATAGCATCGAAAGGATGTATAGGGATAACATAAACCATGAAACATGGTATAAGGTTGTGAATAAGCTTCAATTAGAAAAAGAAGGGACAACATATCTAAAATGAATTTGTTGCTTGGCCTTTAATAAACCAAAGCATTTTCTTTGCATGATCACACTCTCATCATGTTGCTTATTGTAGTGACAAATGATAGACATTTTTGTTAATTACTTAATGTCATAGGTTTGGTGATTTCAACCTCATCGTTGTTGTTGTTGGTGCTAGCCCTAGCTTGAGTTTTAGGTGTCTCCTCTTGAAACTCCACCTCTGAATCTCAATCAATGTTGACATAATTAACCGAGGATAATGACATGTTATCTCTGCGGATCATACTCATAGGACAAGTGAATCTCCTGAAGTATGGGAGATGAGATTGCCTAAAGCTTTACTAACCATGACCTCCCTAGGATCTAGTTGAAATCATGTGTCTCTTTGACTATTAGGAAGTTAGTCGATGTAGGGAATTGTTCACCAACTATAAAGTCCAAAGAGATAGAACCTTGCAATGCACTCATGACCCATTAAATGACTTGAGGGCTAAGGTAGTGGTCACTTGGATATTCTCAATTAATTCTAACTTATCAACAATGGAACATGGTATCACATTCATGGTTGTCCCATCATCTACATGAACATGATGAACCTTGTATATGCCAACACATATGGTGATAAGGAGAGGAGTGAATAACACTTCTCCATTTCAAGAGTTATTCTTCACTTCACTATCATGGAAGTTTAGCATGGGTTGATGACCATTTTTCCTAAGTGAAGCTTGCTCAATGATAGAGTGGATTGACTCTTTATTGGTAGGCATGTCTCTACTTGCAGGAATAGAGGTTAACACTTGAGCAAGTGCATTCCTATGTGCAAGAAATGTCATGACCAAGTTATACAAGTTTGATGATGTGTTCTATTATTTGAGGGATCATTTGGCTTACTTCATTATTGCACGGAAGTTCTTTCCCTTCATGCATGATGCTTCAACCTTAGTGGTTTTAACCTCCTCCATCCTTCCTAGAGTTTGTGGCTTTAGATTTGATTTATATGCCTTGGGCCCCTTGTCCATTTATGTAGTTGACCTTGGTGTAGCTTGTTTAGAAGACTTTTTTTGTTGGCCATCTTCAGTGGGCTTTATTATTGATTTGATGATAGGTTGTTTTTGTCATTGTTGTGATGATGTTTTCTTTCTAAGCTCTAAGTTATTGGCCATAATAGGTGGGCTTTGGTCATGGATCATTATGATCTTACTTGTTGAAGGTGGAGGGACCTAGATAACAAATGGTTCCCTAGGCTTTGTAAGATTAGCATATTGTGGTTTGGGCTGTGAAGTTGATGTCACTAAAGGTGGGATACGTATGATGAAGGACTTCTTAGGGGTTGAAGAAGATGATACCCATATGACGAATGGCTCTTTGGGCTCTGTATTTTGGAGTTTTTGTGGTGCTCTAATGACAAAATTTTTCTTAGGAGGATTAGACCATTTGGTTTCTGTGAATGAGACAATAGTATAAGAGTTGTTGTTGGCTCTTGGGGAGTTAGGCTCATTCAACACCAACTCTTCATGGTCTATCATCTTTTGGAGGTCATCCTTTAATTCTAGGAAAAAATCGGTGTCATGACCAACCATTTGATGATAATGACAGTACTTATCCAAGCTAAGTACTTCGGTAGCTTGGGACCATATTTGGTAGCTATCGTTGGATCTCTAGCTATGTCACAAACACAATCATGCCTCATACAAGCCTCTTTAGATAGTTTCTTATGTTGTACATGGTCATCTTTAAGCAACTATTCTAGAAGCTTAAAGGACTTCATAGGTAACCTTTTGTACTTAGACCTATCCTTCTTCCTAAAGTTTGGTCTTGGTTGATTTGGGATGTAGGAAGTGGATGGTTGGGATGAGTCTTAGGATGTGTTGCATGGTATTGATCCTTGCCTTTCCCCTTACTTTGGCTCTTTTGTTACTGCAATCACAATTGCATGTTCTTGCTTGGTTTTAATCACTATCCCTCCTCAAATGTTGGTTTTTATAGGCCACATAAGTAGGATTATTTCTTGCCTCAACTACCTCCTTGATGCTCTTAGTTTGCAAGAAGGCTTGGCTTAGTGATTGGGGCTCTAGGTAGTAAGACTTGATGAAGTCATTTACTGCTCTCTTGTAGATGACCAAGAGGGGAGTTTTAACAATAGGCTCTAGAATCTCATTAAGTGTTAAGTTTCATCTTTGAATGAACCTTTTGACTAGTTCAAGTGACTCCTACCTCACCTTCATCAATTGGTCCAATGTGACATTTAGCTTCAAGTTGTATTTGAAGCAGTTGACAAATTGGTTAATCAAGTCCTCAAGGGAAGAGATGAAGCCTTTAGGCAAGGTTTGATACCAATCTAGAGCCTTACCCTTAAGATACATCGAAAAAATCTACAATATTGTATGAGGCCAAGCTTGCAAATAGAGGCATTTAGACCAAAAGGTTACTAGATGTGAATTGGGGTTCCCTTCATCATTGTATTTGGTGAAGTTCGGAATATGCAAGCCTATGGGCAAGGCTATTTGAGGCACTGTAGGGCTTATAGGATCATCCTAGTAGAAGTCTAGAACCTTTACTATCTAAGTTGTATTGGCCTTGAGTTTTTGCAGCTCTTCATTAAGGTCTTGAATCATTTAGAAGGTTTGATCCAAGCCTTCTAGCATCCCTGTAAGTTGTGATACTTGTATTGATGATTGATAGGGAAGTTGAGAGGCTTTGGATTGTGTAATGGGTATTGATACAAATGGAAGAGGTTGGATGACCATTGTTGTACATGGGTTAAACAAGGAGAAAGAGTTCTAAGTTAAGACTTGTGGTATGAAGGGAGCAAAGGATGTTTGAGAGGCTTGTGCTACTTGGTGCCCCAATAAGGGTTCCACTAGTATGACAAAGGGAGATGGTGATGTAGACATCATCAAGGCTAGGTGAACAAAGTTTGGTTGTGTGTTAAAGGGTATCAACAAGAAGGAGGTGGATTAGGACACAAGTTGTGTCTGGTGTGTGGTAGTGATGGATGCAGACTCAAATATGGTAAGATGAATAAGAGGAGAGTTAGGTTGAGGGACTTGTCCCATTGATGAGGTAAGAGACATGAAGTTGGATGTGATTTGGGGAGCCAAAGATTGGCAGAGACTTCTAAGGAAGGTGTCTAGCTCCTATTCGACCTCAAACTCATCTTCCTCTTCTTGACAATCCTTTGAACTAATTCCTCACTAAACTCATCAACTTCTATGAGTTGTATGAAAATTTATGCATAACAGTCTATGAGGTGGATTTGGTCATAAGGGGATGGCATATATTCTTTCCCATGCTAATGTATGATTTCAAATTGATGCTTATTGTCAAATTTAGAGTGTGGTATCAATAGATCGACTTGTATTTTGGCATAGAGGAAGTTGTAAAACTCCTCATTAAAGACCGCAAAATCTAGGTTTTTTCCTCTTTGCCTAAGTGATTCTTCATTTTATGACTACGAGGTCTTTCAAGTCATAAACATGAACTACATCTTGGTTGGATACCATGTGTGCTAGGTTAAGGGGCAGTATGATTGATCAGCTAAAAGACATTGGCAAAAGATATTGTTTTGACTTCTTACTATTTTAGTAAAACTTTTAGCAAGTTGGGTTTCCCAATGGTGCTATTTGCTATAAATGGAAGGGAGGGGGTAAGGGGGTAAGGTGCTAACACTTATTTTTCCCACTTGCACTTTGTTGGAGTTCCCCACTCTTGGCGAAAACTATGTTATTTTTGAAAAAAAAAACGGGTTTTACTAAGACTCATCCACACCGGCTTTAGAAAATCTAGCAACTACTATGAATTTTCTACCAAAACCCAAACATCCACGTTGGGTTTTGGTGGTAACACCAATGCTAGGGATGAGAAGCTAGGGGGGGGGGGGGCGCACGGTAAAAAATCTTACACCTCTCTTCATAGCATTGGGGGATTACCCTTTTGGTAGGTTGTATGATAAACACCTAAAAATAAGATGAAAAATTTCAATATTTCAAAGGTTTTGGTAGGATGCCAACACTTGCCTTACTAGAGAATTTTCTATAGTAAGGGTATGAGGATTTGGATGGTGCAACCACGAATGCTAGCCTCACTAAAAAATATTTGTAGGAAAAGGGGGTAAAGGTTGTGATAGAAAACTAATGCTAGCCTTGGAATTCATAGCAACTGTTGTGAAAATTCTAAAAACCCAAACACTTGCAACTCCCACATTGGGCTTTGGTGGCAGAGGGGGATGGATTGCGACATTGGTTTTGGCAACCACAAAGGGAATTAACAAAATGTGCATAAAATATTTTAAAGATTTCACAATTTTTCAATTGCATGCAATGTTAGCACATAGGCAACAAGTTTGGAAGCAGAATTTGGACAGAGGCCCTCCTTCTAGCACTAGAAAAGTGTTACGACTCAAAAATTTTGTTATTGAAAAATAAAAAATTTCAATGAAATAGCTTTAACCTCGGATCCCAAGGGCCTTTGAAAAATATGGGAGATGCCTTGGATGGTTTGGCAAATCACCCAAGTACTTAAGAAGGGTCAAATGAGGTGGCAAAAATAAAAATGCGAATATAGATATGGAAAATTAATGCACTGAAATGAAACAAATAAATCTATCTTGCACACAAATAGAACTATCAACTTTATTTTAGCAAAAATAAAAAATGGTTCAAGAAATATGTACAAAAAATGTGCCTACAATAATTTGTGGGGGGGGAGGGGAGGACTACTGCAACTAGCTCCATGATTTAAAGGTTATGCAACTCCCAATGCTTTCAAACCTTTGTTGCTCTTTGCACCAAATCTGTAATGTTGGTGGTGTGAGAGGGATGAAATGCATGAGGGGGATTTGCTACCAAGAAGAGCCACACTAGGGGTAAAGCCCAAAATGCTCACCATTGGCATCCAAATCTTACAAAATCTCAAACGGGGATAACAATGGCTATAGAGGTTCCATGCTAGAAATGTGAGAAGTTGCATATTTGTAGCTGTGCAAGAGCTCTTGAATGAAAATATTGGTTGAAAATTGTAAAGTGTGAAACCCTTTCATGGTCTTGATGTTTAGCTTTTATAGGGTTTTGGGCCATAAACTTTGCTACAAATTCTACTTGATTGCCGATAAAATTCTAACTACATTAAGGTGAAGTGGGTGTTCAAATCCGACATGGTTACTATGATGATAAGTGTTATATCCCCATGGCATCAAAGTCATTCTGTTTACTAAAAATAGTAAATGAGAATTTCACCCTCATTGGGTCTTCCAATAGCAACGTTGGGCCTAGAAGAGCCATGCTAGGGTGCATGGGCAATGTTGGGGTTTCCAATGTAGCAAAGGTTATACCCCACACAAAACCCATCAACATGCCAATTTTGATAATTCAAAAGGTATTTTTAACCACCTTCTACCCCCCAACCCAAGTATAGGCATAATATGACTTTTTTCACTTGAGGGTTGAGGCTTTGACCACTTATGAGACATATTTCAGCCCCAAAAGCTAATCTGAAATTGCATCTCCTAGATTGCAATCTTCACATTTTACAATAAAGTTTGAGTCTTGGGTTTTGTGGGATGAGGATTACAATGCAAATAAGGTTACAACATGCAATTTCGGTGGCATTTCATGTACTTAGCTTTATTCTAAGAATCTAGAAAATATTACCAACACTAAAAAGTGATAAATATGAAAATGAATATTTTTTGAAGAGAATACAAATACTGTTCTTTATTCTAAGTTGGTAGAGTAAAAGTAATAAATAAAAATTGAGAAAATATTACCTACATGGACATTAATGAATATTAAAATAAATATTTTTGAAGAGAATACAAAAACCAATCATGAGGTGCTTAACAGTATTCATTTTAAATCATTTTTAAAACAATTTTTACATATTTTATGTACCATATAGGGCTTGAACATGTGCCACATAAAATGTGAGCCATGAGTAAGCCTCTTGCTATGCATCTCATTGATGGACACTTATTGGACAGTTCAAAGCTGTTTACATGCCACCAAGAGACCAGATTTATGTTCATCAAATTCTCTGAGCACTTAAAATGAAAAATAGTTCTTCAGGAAGGTATACGTATTAAAATCCCCTGATGCTTGAATTTCAGACCTGCCTCCAACTGTGCTCTGGAGACAGATAAACAAAATTAATTTTTAAAAAATTCAATAGAAACGTCAAAGAAAGCAGACAAATTCCCAATAAAAATGGATTTAGGACACGTAGAGAGATTATAAAACGTATTTTTTTTTTAATAACATTTTAGTTCTGGCTTCTCCGAAATCTTGAAAAGAGCAAGTACGAATGATTTATACTTACCATGTTGTCGTAAACTTGAATGTTCGGCTACTGCGCCACTTGAAGGTTTTCCCTGGTTTTGGCAGCTTTTCCTGTTTATATATCCTTCGCAATCTTCTCTGCAGAAAGGGTCTGCATTTTTCACGAGCAGGCCACATTTTTGAGCTTGCTTGATAATTTCCCATTGATCGTAAGGCTGCCCTGTCCTATGTGTGATATGGATTTCACCAGCAGGCTTCTTTACTAACGCCTTTGCATTTCTCTGAAACATTTCCACAAGCTTCTTGTGTTTTCTGAAAAATTCCAGCACAAAACACAGAGAGAATGTTTTTGAATGTTTGATGTTGGGTTCGGTCTAAGATATAAATTAAATCATTAATATTTGATATGCATTACCTGATTTGGTTGTGGTTACACTCACCCCTGATTTCACCAAATCCAGCATGCGGAAAATTCCAAACGATTCTATCAAATCTCTTTTCTTTCAAAGCTGGATGATCCTTAATCTTCTTTGCATCTACACTGCAAAATTTTAGCCCCAAAATCCTCCAAGGCCGATAAAATTTGTTCGCATGCCGAGGAATAATAACACAGAAGTTGTGCTGAATTTGTCATGACGTACCATTATAATCAGTCACATATTGTGCAAGCCTTGCAAAATAAAAAATACTATAACAACGCATTTTCTTTTTATAAAAATGTTATTCAAACCTGGACTGTCTAGTGAAGTACAAACCATTCTCTGCGCAGAGACAAAGGCTCTGGCCAAACACAGAGAGAATGAAAAATCTCCCTCACCAACTAGTAATATATCATGCTTGCTGGAATAGGGTCCTATACTTCTTTTCAATTTTGAAGGTGATCTGTCTGCTTTGAAAAACAAAAATAGAAAAAATATATAATAATTCCCGGTAACGAACATAAAGCAGATTACATATATAATATTGCAAATTTAGCTATGGGTTGTCCACTGTGTGTATGTGGAGGAAGGAATAAATTAGCAAATCAGAGGTGAAAAAAAGAAAACATCCGACTGCTATCAGCGTATGAAAATTCTTTTCATGTAGGTTATAAAGCATTTCCACGAAACATTCATCATAGTTCATAAGAGAATGGAGGCAAATCAGAAACGAATACTCTCAAAATGTGAGAGAGTTCTAAAGAAATATTAAACAATTTTTTTTCTTTCATTCTTTTAAAACAAAGGAAGTAAACAAAAGCACATTACCAACGCTGTTAAACTCTGCACAGAAAGCATTCAACGCTTCGATGGCAGCATTTGTCTTTGCTAAGTTTGCAGTGATGGCAATGCTGGTCCAATAAGTAGATTCACCGACATTGACCCATACTTGAAATCCTTCAATACCACCACCACAAGAAGAAGAAGAAACTTGCTTTATACCGTATTGAGGCATTCCCAACTTTCTCCTGGCCATGATACTTTCAACCAAATCTTCTGCAATCCTTCCCAAGTCCTGTAAAAACAATTGAAAAAATTCCATGTCATGTGATTTTATGGAATAAACAAATGATTTGCTTTATCTATTTATCGGAACAATCAATAATCGTTTTTTTCTCTTCCAACAAAACTCATGGTGGTCTACCTACCGTAAAGAGGTGACAAAGTGCAATCTCTGCTGCAGCTGCTTCTGCCCATTTCTTCTTCTGCAGATTTCATGACTGCGGTAGCAATTGCCTTTGACAGTACACAAGCTTTGAATCCTATTTCTGCTATAGGCGTGGTTTCATAGCGGGTTCCTCCAAATTCAAGTTCCTGGCAAGCGTTTGGCAAATGCTGCCTAGACATCTTTCTCGTCTTGTGCAATTCCTTCTTGCTCTTCCCTGTATTACTCGACAAATTGGGCTTGTTTTACAAAGCTTGAACTCTTTTGAGGGAGCCGAGGATGACAAAGAAAAGCAAGAATGAATGAATGTGACCCCCTCTCTCTCCCTCTAGTAGAGGAAGTAATGGCGCTTGTATGGGATTGGTTGTCTGCACAGTGAAAACAATTACATAAATAAAATCGCTTTAATGGTATCCGTTGACTCAACTTCAAAAACGATCTAATCTGGAATGTGCTCAAGGGAAGGAAAGCACCAAAATGCCGTGAGAAACTTCAAAGACTGGAGCCTCACCATAAAAAGACATTCTTTGGTCGACTCCAACGGAACATGCAGTCGGAGAAAAAAAAAACAAAGAGTTTGATCGGCATTGTTACGTTACAAGAGAGTGGAAGACGAAGTTTTCGGTAACGGCTTTATGGGATTCTGTCACTTTTGTGGACACAAATGTGTATGTACGTGGGTTAGTTACCTGGAAAGAAAACTGAGAAAAAATGGTACAAATCTGTCTTGTGTGCATAGATAGTTGATACCATTCTTGTGTTGAGGGAATATTGTTGATTATGTTGTCTATGCTTGGGACATACCTTCAAGTTAATAGGTTAGTTGATACCATTCTTTATCCTCACTTTCCCTTATCATTATCATTGCATTGAACCACCAAATGAATTTGTAAAGATAGTTCACATTTCAATGACTTAAAGCTTATGTGTGTAATGACTCAAAGCTTGTGCCATAGCTCATGGGTGAGCTTTTATGGTTATGGGTATTTTTGCATTGATTTTATCTAATTTTTAATTTTGTAATGCAAAGAAAACATATTTCATGTAAACTCTTTATGTGTATATGGCAGTATATGAGCTTGATGTGATTATTGTAAAGATGCTATGAAGAACAAAACTCAACTCACATGGTAGAGGTTATTGGAACAAAACTAGATGACTATATATTTCTATTAATGTACTATCATTTGCAAACTAGAAAAGTTTTGAATTTTGGCTTTGATAATCTTGGAAAGGTTATTTGGATTACTTCTTAAAGTAAAAAAGAAAGTGACTTTGGGCTTTATAATTTTTATGCTTATAATAAATTAAATGAGATATTTGGAAATGTCTTTTATCTTTGCTTAAAGTTCCTTGAATTATTAGAGATGATTTTAGTATGATTAAAAGTCATTCAAATAACCTTGGTGATCTTCCTTCTAATATATTTTCTCAAGAAAAAGAAGATTGGTGTAATTTTAAATAAAAATAGTTTTTTAATATTACCTTTTTATTTCCATATCATTTAAATGAGAAGAATTATACTTGGTGCAATTATCAACAAAGAAATAATAAATTTATTATTATCTAGATAGATTATACATCTCTAATATATATTTTTTTGGAATCGTACAAGTAAAGTAGAAGTGCATACAGATGCTACTTTGTCAAATCATTTTTCTATCAATATTTTTTGCTTGGGATTAGTTCCTCCTTCTTTTAAAAGTAAGAGATTTTTCATATGAATGCTAATATATTCATAGGATCCAATAGGAATATTTTGAAGTCTTTGTAGAATGCAAAGAAAAAACTGCTAGTGATATTGGTTAGATTGATTGGTGGCAATGAATTACTTGTATAGTCAAAAATTATGCAAGATAGTTTAGAAAGCATCTGGTTGAATAAGAGCTTGCAAAATTTATCAAGTAAATTGATGAGTGGCAAGGTACCCTACACTTAACCATACGAATACAAGCGTTTCACGCATGATCCGGTCGAACTCTGCAAATGGGCTAGTTGTGGTATCTAGATAGTTACTCGTTGATCGCAGTCCGTTGTCTTCCCACTTGGACTAGTATATGCTTTGTCACCCAGAGTGAGGTGTATGATATGATTTCTATCTTAGTGCTACTCCTAGAGGCAATGGAAATAACTTTGATTAACCTAAGAGGGAAAGGGAGAGAGAGTTAAGCTAATAGGAAGTGGGAGAGAGAATCTAAGCTAGCCTAAGTGTGATGAGTATCTGCTCCTTAATCATTCGTACACATCTTGGACCTTGTGCACGACTACTACTAGGATTACCAAGCGCATGGCCTAGGTACACTACTAGGATACCAAGTAGTCACACTTGAATGCTCATGATTAAGTCATACTCATTCCACATTTAGGGAGTTTAGGGTGAAGAGATATTAACTACGAAAGCAATAAATAACAATAACAATTAAATAATTAAACTAAGTGAATGCTGCAATGATGAAGTAATCTCAATCTTTATTTCTGGTTATGTGCGTCTCCAAGTATGTCACACTCGAATAAAGGTGTCATACAATTACAATCATCACACTGTGGGCATGCACTGGGAGAAAGGGTTGAGAAAGACTAAAAATGAAAACTAATTTCTAACTAAAAAACCTCTCCTCTTCACTATGCACCTAAGGTGTATTTATAGGCCTATATAGGAGCCACAATATCGTGTATACGATATCACGAGCCAGGCCATGATATCGTGTATGCAATATCGTGACCTAATGAATCACGATTCATCATACCTCCATGATTGAATGAAAACTCATCCTCGAGTTAAACAAAATGAGAAAAAGCCCTATTGATTACACAGTGGATAGGTATGGGATTATTAATTGACTAGGGATTCATTCATGTCGCAGTGGAGATCTCAATAGAAAAAAATTGGGACACAACACAAAATTACAAAATTATAGAATTGCAAAATTGTAAACTTTATTTGGCTCATGTGGTTCTAGGTGGTGGTGGCCCCTCCATGGGTCACTTCCCCTTGTCGCATGCTCTAGGTTTTGGAATTTGATGACTCTAAAGTAGGGCCTAGAGCTTTTCCTCTTCCGTTCGGGGATCCTATGCCATCCATGCTAATGCTCCAATATTTGATGGAGTTGACACCTCCCATGGACATGGTAGTTGCGGGAACATCTTATTTACTTTGATGTACTAGGCCACAAACAACTATTGTTCCTTCTCATAGGCTCTAGCTTTATCTGTGTAATCTTGAAAATCTGTAAGCCATTGAGCCAAGTCTATTGTGACATCTTTTTGGCCTTGGTAGCTAGTCTTAACCACCTCTAGTTTAGAATTTGCAAATTCTAGCTTCTACAACATTTTCTTGTGCTCCACAAATTCTGCTTCATATTTGGCATAGGTGGCAACTACCTACTTCTTGAGCTCTGTTCTCGGGCATCCTACTATCAACATGGCTAGATTGGCATACCATGTACTTTGTGAGGTCTTGAATCTACAGGTCCTGGCTTTTAAGTTTCGCCTAGTGGGCAAATGCATATGTGTCCAATATGGCCCACCAATCAATGTGTTGAGCATTGAAAGTGTTGATGTGGGCCTTGGCCATATGGATCTCCTTTTCTATGACTTTCTTGTACATTCCCACTTGGTTTTTGAAGTGCTCCTTTAAATTTTCATGCCGCTTAGCTTTGTTTTGCCACGCACTTATTTCAATGGCCGTATTCTGATGGATTGGGCATACCTCCTCCATTGAGAGGGTTCAATTATCTTTGACCAAATGGTTCATGTCTTGATTGACCGTGATCAACTGTTCTCGTAATTGCTAAAATTTTTCCTCAAGAACATTCTTCTGTTTCTTCACAGTGGTCAATCAAAGGTTGTTAGTAGCAAGCTATTTATTCTCCTCCTATAAGGCTTTGAGTGCCTTGGCATGTGCGTAGGTTTGCACTTATGTTTTGGAGGCATCCCAGTCAACCTTCTCTTTCTCCTCCACCACTCTTTTATTATCTGCCAATAGTTTATTAAGTTGCTCTGTCCTGAAAGTGTCTAGCTGGTTTGCAGGAACAAACTGAGATGGGTCCTGCTGTGCAGCTTGTACGGTGACGAGCCTCTCCTGTAATCTTGTCAACTCCACTTCCATGTGCTCAGCCCTAATCTCTGCCATGGTCAACTTTCCTTTGGTGGAGATGAGGTTTGATTGTGCTACTATGACATCTTGTGAAATGTCAAACAAGGATGTCATTACTTGTCCTATTTATAGTAATTGATCAAGGACATCCTCATACTCTGCAAGAGTCATTGGAGGATCGGCTAGAGTTTGAGCATCTTGTGCTCTTATGAAATCTTCCAGTGGTACAATAAGGACATCGAAAGATTCTTTGATGTGGTCTGCAACCACTTTTGTAGCTCCCATTGCATCCTAGTGCTGCATGACCATCATTGTGGCCCCTTCACCTATTTCCAATTTCACCTGGAAAGACGCAGCATTCCCTGAAATCTATTATTACCAATGAGTCTCCCCTCCTCTTGTTTGGATGGACACCTCACCCCGTGTGAAATCAATAGAAACTGTGGGCTGTATGGCATCATCGATGACGCAGAAGAGATTAGCATCATCATGACTTCCCTAACTGACTGTCTTGATGATGGCCCTAAGATGGCTCATCAATAGTTGGTAATCCTATGGTGGTGGTGGTAGTTGATCTTGCTGGCTCATGTTGGGCCCTGCTTCTTGTTGTCGACTGGGCCTCATGCTTGGAAGTTGGCTAGGCTTTGTAGTTTGCATGGCAGTGGGCTCCACCATCTATTCTTGCTCTTGCTTTGGCTCTAGTGTCTCACCAGCATTTTTCCTCGAAGCTAGTGGCTTCAATAGTTCAGTGAACAAAGCATTCTGGGCTCTTCTGAGGATGTTATTGGTGTACCCTAGAATACCAGCACATTTGCACAGCTTCTTGATGAGACAAGGGAAGGGTAACACAAACTTCCTTGTCTTGCATTCTTCAAACTGCCTCAAGATCTCCATGAGATATAAATGAGAAAGGCTAGCATTAGACTTTCCCATCAATATTGCACTTCTTCTTGCTGCATATGTTGAGATTCTTTTTAATCCTCTTATGGGGAAGATGTGATAAGCGCCAATCTTGAAGTATATCCTTTCTTCCAGTGTCAACTCTCCATATGTCTTATCTTCTTTGTCGTACACCCTATCCAACCAAACTCTTCATGCATTAGCATCAGAGTGAGTGGATAGGTGGGGAATTTTTGGCCCTGTATTTGGAAGGTTCAACACTTTCGAGATGGCCTTTGCGGAAAATCTACAAATACACCACTAATGTTGACTATGTTGCCTTCTTCCTTATTGTGCCAAAATTGGTACATTTCTCCTAAGTACCAAGCACCATTTTCAGAGAGGATAGGCCATAATGGAGACTCTTTGAGTTGGTCCCTAACAACCTCAAGAGCGAATTCCATGAAAGGTCCAAAGTTCAATTCCACAATCATTACAACTGACATGGACTTTTCACGGATGGCCTAAACACACTCCAGGGACAACATGAGTTGTCATCCCTATTCAGGTGTTGTAGTAGCTTCTTCTTTTTCCTGTCCTGATTATATAGTAGCAGGAGTCTTTTGATGGATGCTAAATGATTGTGCCTCCTACTCTGCACATTGTTCAGGACATGCTTGTCCTCTACCTCTCCTAAGTCACTTGGACACACCTTGAGAGGGTCCTTCTTGTTGTCTACGCTTTGGGGCCATATGCAATCACACAGGGTTAGTCATTAGTAAGGTTGCTTACCAAAGTTAAGTTATACCTTACTTCTTGCCTTAATGAATTCATCTCTTATTCTGTGTGATTTAAAGTCAGGAATTTTTGTGAAAATGTCCCCAAAAGGTTTTAATATTTGACCCACTTTGATTAGGTGGCTTCACAATTTTAATTTCTTAGTATAAGTGAGGAGATGAAGTTGTTTTTGGCACATGTTTATCATTTTTGTATAATTAATTACCCTTGATAGTGTCCTTTGGCTGATGATGAATTTCAAAAAATTTGTGCACAATTAAGAGTGTACCCCTCCCCCACGACTAAGCTAAACACTTCGATTTCAGATAGGTTTGAGAGGAATGAAAATTGGAGCACTAGCAAGCGAGTTATGGCTACTAGAACAAGAGGTACATAATTGCAAGTCATAGAAGAAAATTTTAAAAACTACCCCATGTGAACAGTTGCAAATGATGTTGAAATTCATGGGGGTGAGGGGGGCCCATAGTTATAGTTTTTCTGGGATGCGATATCACATATGCGATAGCATGTCCATGATATCGCATCAGGGGTGATATTGCATACATGATATCGCGGCCTATTTAAAGTAGGTTACTTAGAAAAATTTGATAATTTTTTTTGAAATTCCTAGCTCAAAAAATGAAGGACTTGAAGTTGATGTAAAGGGTCCAAGGTAATATTGATCAGGCTTGAAGGCACAAAAAGGATAATGGTGTAAAATCTGGCAATGGAAGTCGTGAAGAGTATGATGAAAAAGGACATGTGTTGATACATAATAATGTTTGATAAAATGATGACAAAGGAAAGAATATATTTGGCAATGAAGTACTTGGAGGGTATAAAATGATGTGGTGGTGTGCAACGAATACAAATTACAAAAGTCACGCAAGTGGATCCTCCCCAACGTAGGTTCCAACCTATAATGCCCTTGCATAACCACACCTTAAAATGTTTGTAGATACTAGAAGGGTTAAATGTAATCTACATTAGTTCCACAAAATACACACATGTAGATACCACCATGAGGAGGTATGAATTCAGTGCTACACAAAACATGAGTCACAAATTCATGAATAGCGAGATGAGGCAAATTGTAGAAGGGATTGTAGAGATTGGGACATGAGGTGACTGGCCTAGGGTATAATGAATCCTCAGTTGTAAGACATGATTAATGTGTCATTAACCTATCGCTCAAAAATTAGGACCAAGTCCATTCCTCTGATCAGTGACATCGCATTGTTTCATCCCATGATGGACAACCATAAGAGTACCATGACAACAAGGTGTACGATCACTTGGCATTTTGTTTAAGGGAGGAGTGATTTAGAATTGCTTTGTGGCACTTTGATCTTGATCTTTTCTTTTTTCTTTTTGTGTGGCTACTTTGGCACACTCTTCTTACTTTTTTCTTGAATGCTTAATCTAGAGAAGTCGCCTACCTTTAGGCATGGGTGCATGTATTTCCAGTGGAACCCACTTGAATAGCATTGAGTTTTCTTGATTGAGTTTTGATTACTCTTACTCCCATTTTTCATTAGATCTACAAGGATCGTAGTACAACCAAGCTACATGATAACTCCTATAGATGTTACCAAAGAGAATCCACAAGTCCCCTTGATGTCACACCTTGGCCATTCCTTCTTAGTCCATCCTTCTTCTCTCTAGGTATAATAAACACAAGGTTACTTTAAGTTTTAATGATTAGGAATATCATTGTACCCAAGGTAGAACCTCTTATTAATGGAATCGATAGGTGGATGTTGTGGGCTCGCTGTCCAAATAATTAGTTACCTGAGACTTGATAGCATAGAACAACACCTCAACCAATGAGTCACATGAGTGTTTTATTCGTAGATGAGATTACTCATAAAAAGACAAAAAGACAAAACAATAAATTGAAAGATGAAAAAATTGGAAAACAATAAATTGTAAAATTCAAGAAAAGGACGACATTTATTAATTCTGTTGTTGTTAGAATGGGGGATACCCCCCATAACTAAACAGTTGAGCATGGATAAAATTAATAAATGGAGGGTTAGGATCCTTGCATGTTGAAAATATTAGGACCTATTCATACTTACCCCATTGGGGTTCACACACTTGATTAGAGTTGACATAGTGGGGCAAGTTATAAGATGTGGTTAATTTATAAGGAGTTGACCTAGTATGGTACTTGTGACCATAAGATGGTATGCAAGAGCAACATGTCTCCCCATGTGGCTATATTCATTAGGCCCCATGGTTGTTGTAGCATTGAGTGGTGGCCCTAATAAGGTAACATGAGGCGTTGGGTTCGAAGAGGAAGATGCAACATAGTGTTGGACTTGTGCTGAGTTGGTGAATGCAATGGTTTTTGAACTATGGTGTTCCTTTCTACGGTTACATCTAAAGAAGGGATGCCTTCTATGTTGTGAAGAATTCCCACTATGGTTAATAGTAGCAAGTAGCATTTTTTGGTTGATGTTTTGGTGCAAATCCTTTTGGCACAACTAGTGGTGATGTAAAAGGAGGTGAAGGATAAGAATGTTGAAATTGAGAAGAAGTGTAATGTACATGAGGTGGTGGTCCTGTTGGAGAGGATATGGGTTGATAGTATTGAGGAGAATAATAATAATGTTGTGAGATAGAGGATGTTGACCCAGTTAGGGAAACAGGATGTTGAACTTGATAAGCACTTAGGTTCGGATGGTATGAAGGATGTAACCAGTTTGGGGATGACCTCCCCCACGACTAGGATTGTTTCCACTATGATTGAACATAGTATTTCTACATGAACTCTGGATGCAACATTCTTCCCCAATGCTCATGTAAATGTGACAAGATTGGCCATTGGCCCTTGGGCTGATCATACAGGCAAATGTTACATTGATATGTATGATTGGTAGTTAAGTTCTTATTCTCTTCAACCCTTCTTTCTGATTGTCGAAAGGTGTTTTGTCCTATTTATTGGGTTGTCATAACTCTATCTCCAATAATGTTGGCATATTCTCCACATTTTTCATGTATCCATTCCATCATTCTATTGATCTTTGCCTCAACTTCATCCAATGATCGTAGTATTGGTAAAGATGGTTCCACCTCCTTACGGTGAGTTGATTTCTCCTCTTCATAATCATGGGCCCTTGTTGATTTTTGGGCCTGTTGAGATTTTTCAGTATTCTCCCATTTAGCCATTTCTCCTTCTTTTTTTGCTACCCGCTTGATAAGCTCTTCAACTTGGTGGGTTCATAGCTCATATAATTGACCTTGGGCATACATCCATAGGATTTCCCTTGTTTCATTATGAAGCTTATCTATGATATGGTACATTAGCCTTTCCTTGAAGAATCCATGGCCTAGGCAGTTGTTTAACAATGCATAATATCTTTCTAAGGCCATGTCCAAGGTTTCATGTTACTTTTTTTTCCATTCTTGGATTTGTCTCCTCAAGGCTAACACTCTCTCATAGGTTTGATATCTTTCATTGAAGAGTTCTACCATTGTTGGCCAACATCGGATTGATTTTGGTCATAAGGACCTATACCATACTTTTTCTTGGCCAACGAGTGTCAGAGGAGAGAGCTTAAGTTTTTGCCATCCATTATTTATGTTATTCCATATATAAGCATTGTAGAAGTATCGTAAATGATGTTGTGGATCTAAATCATAGCCTCTTGAAAACTTAGGAAATTTGTTTAAGTCAAGCCTAGGTAGATGACTTTCTTTGTGATACCTGTAGGATATTTGAACGGCCTCTTGTATATGCGTTAGGTTCTTAGTGGCTAGTAGGGGTTCATCATCACTAGGTAGGTTATGCATTCGTGAGTTGGGATGATGTTGTCTTCGTTTATGTTCATAGGAAACCCCTACATCAAATCGAGTACTCCAAACTTCATCTTCATCATTATATAATTTGTTCGTTCTCCAATAAATTTCCTTACTACTTGTTGCGTTATCATAGTCTTGTGAAAGAGACATTATTGTGAACCATGTGTGATTTAATTAAAATTAACTTCTTTTCTAAGAGACACATCATGAATATTTTGTTACAGCGATCTTGAATGATGTAACTAATCTAGATAACTAGCACTATCCCCAACAACAATGCCAATGATGAGTGGTGAGGTATCCCTAAACTCAACCATACGAATATGAGTGTTTCACACATGATACGATTGAACTCCATAGATGGGCTAGTTTTGGTATCTAGATAGTTACTTGTTGATCGCAATTTGCTATCTTCCCCCTGGACTAGTATATGCTTTGTCACGTATGGTTTAGTCCAGAGTGAGGTGTATGATATGATTTCTATCCTAATGCTACTCCTAGAGGCAATGGAAATAACTTTGATTAACCTAAGAGGGAAAGGGAGAGAGAGTTAAGCTAATAGGAAGTGGGAGAGAGAATATAAGCTAGCCTAAGTACGATGAGCATCTTCTCCTTAATCATTCATACACATCTTGGACCTTGTGCACGACTACTATTGGGATTACCAAGCACATGGCATAGGTACGCTACTAGGATACCAAGTAGTCACACTTGAATGCTCATGATTAAGTTGTACTCATTCCACATTTAAGGAGTTTAGGGTGAAGAGATATTAACTACGAAAGAAATAAATAACAATAACAATTAAATAATTAAACTAAGTGAATGCTGCAATGATGAAGTAATCTTGATCTTTATTTTCAGTCATGTGTATGTTCAAGTACGTCACACTTGAATAAAGGTGCCATACAATTACAATCATCACACTGCGGACATTACAATTACAATTAAACTAGGAAAGGCCTTAAGGCCTAATACCTCCTTGAAACTAAGAAACAATAAATTAAGGGACCCTAGAAAACATCATAGAAGCCATGGCAATCCTTCCAGTCCCTCATATTTCTCTTTTCCTTTAATGTCTAGTTATAACAAAGTTGAATGTAGGTATAGCGATATAGTTTTACTAAAGGGTCAAAATAAAATTAAAAATCAAACCCACAAACATACTCAAGGTCACCAACATGAACACAAGTCTAATCATCACCATGAACCAAATTGAAATTTTCATCATAACTTGTCTAATGATGATGAACCCTTCTTGGACACTAAGAGCATGATGAAGATAATAGAGGTAGTTAAGATATCTCATATGCATTACAAAGAGAGTTGCCTACCTAGGCTTGATATGAATAATATCCATAAATTTGTGGGAGGCTATGATTTAGATTCACAACATCATTTGCAAGCCTGCTAGGATGCTTGTATCTATTACAACATTACAAATGGATGGAAAAAGCTTAAGCTCTTTCCTAGGATACTAATTGATAGAATTGAAGTATGGTATCAATCATTGAGATCGAATTCAATTCAACGATGGTCCATAATGCTAGAACGTTTCAATGAGAAATACCAATCCTATGCAAGAGTATCAAACCTATGGAGACAGATCCAAGAATAGAAGCAAGAACAACATGAACCCTTGGACATGGCCTTAGATAGGTATTATTTCCTATTGAATAGATTCCCAAGCCATGGTTTCTCTGAGGAAAGGTAACTTTTCCACATCATAGATGGGCTTCATAATGAAACAAGGGAGATCCTTGGGATGTATGCCACAAGGAAATTATACGAGCTCCAAGCCCATCAGATTCGAGAGCTAATTAAGAGTGTGGCAAAAGATGAAGGAGAGATATGCAAATGGGAGAATGTCGAGAAATATCAATGGGACCCAACTCTTCAATAGAAGGAAGTCTAGATCTATGGTAAGAAGAGCAAAACCATTCTCTATAAGGTGATTCTACAACAAACCTTGTCGATACAAAAGTCTATTGATGAACTTGAAGCAAAGTTTAATAGGATGTCCAAATGGGTATATGAAAATGTTACAATTCTCATTAAGATGGTCAAGGATAAAATCATGCAAAATAAGCCAAGCAATCACAATAAACAAAGGATACAGAACTAAGAAACAACTAGGAACACTTTTTAGCAAATGGGAAAAATGGCTAGAGAAAGTGAGGCTATAGACTCAACCATAGGTGAAGATACTAGATGTGACATCCACATATATGAACATCCAAAGGGCCATTGCCTAGTCTTGTTGCATCTATAGGAGTATTGGATAGGTTCCTTAAATCCAATATTTGTGCAAATGCACATGCCTAGGAGATTTCCTCTCCTTCAAGGTAATTATAGGCAATTCTACAATTGATCATACCATCCTAGGGGGACTTATTACTAGCCTCAACATAGTCATCAACTGTAATGGCAACAACCACATTCATGGGAGAGGCCACGACCAAATCAGCCGTAACATCGAAACTACACAGATAATATGTTCAATACCCTATTTCTCCAACTAGTTCTACATCCTCTACTTCAAATCACCACTACCACTCTCCCGAGTACCATCAACTCATGACATCCCCTAAAGGATCACCACCTCATGCCTCTTACCACCCATCCTACCCTTGATATTCTCATACTCCACCTCATTATAGGCCACCGCCAATGACACAAGAAGGTTTAGCACCATAGTACCAACAAATGAATGCTACTTGTGCTAGCAATATGTAGAGACATGTTGATACTAGTGGGTCTTAACTACAATGTAGCAAGCATTACTTTTGGAGAAAAGGTCATAAATCAAAGAAAACCATGCATGGATCCACCACATCATCCAAGTCAACATAATACCAATCTAATGCATTACCTTCCTTGTCACAACCAATGCCCTCTGATCATACCCAAGGGCCACCATCCATCATTACTCCAATCCCAAATCCAAATAATGAATCTAACAATGTAGGGAGACAAATAAATCCATGCATATGATATCATGATCAAGAGTGCCATCATGGGCCAGACATCCATAACATTAACACACCTCATACCTTAACCTACCATACATTTAACAATCAAGTGTATGACCAATGATTTTTTTACATAGCCACTACACCACCAATAAACACCTAATGGCTAGGGCATGCACAATTACCAATTCCTCATACATGCATGGATCCTATTTATCCACTTATTAATCCTTGTCATGGCCAATTGTTTAGTCCTAGGGGTTACCTCCTAGTCTAATCTTCAAGATTATTAAGTGCTTTTCATCTTTTTATTTTATAATTTTTTTTCATTTTCCTATTTCTTGATCTAATTTTTTCCTATTTCTTCCAATTTTTTCTAGTTGTTATATTCATTTTCTTTGTTATGTAATCTTGCTTATGAATAAAATGATCATGTTGTCCATTGAGATGAGGTTTTCTCTATGTTGTCAAGTCATAAGGGATTGATTATTTAAACATTGAGACCACACCATCCATCCACTCATTCCATTAATAAGAGGTTCTTACCCTATCCTAATGATATTCTTTTCCATCATCCTCTCTAATAATAAATCTATAATCATTTTGTCTAGGTAGAAAAGTGTAGAACCAAGGTAGAATGTGAAGGTTGTCACATCAAGGGGATTTTTGGATTCTCTTTGGCAACTTCTATATGTTCTATGATGTTGCCGAGGTTGTAACCATATCCTTGTAGATCTAATGAAAAATGGAAGTAAGAGTAACCTAAAATGGCATTGAATAAACTTCTATAGGTCCTACTAGAAATACATGTACCCATGCTTGAAGGTTGGTAGCTTCGAAGAACACAAAAAAAAAACAAACAAACAAACACATGTGTGCCATAAATAAAGCTCCCCCCTTGGACAAAATGCCAATTGATGTTACTCTTGGAAACTATGATAGTCTTATGGTTGTCTACCAATGTGATGAAATAATGTGATGTCACTGTAATGTGGTTTGGACTTGTTTTGAATCTTGGAAGGAAGGACTTATGATTATTTAACCATTAATAACACACATGGTTTCATTTTGACCATGGTAAGATGTCTCATGTCCCAATTTCTACAATCCTTTCTACAGTCCATCTCATCTCATTGTCTAGGTGATCATAACTTGTGGTTTTGTGTAACATAGAGTTATTATCTCAAATTGGTGGTTTTAACATATGTGTTTTATTTCACAGGTATGCATTACATTCAACCCATTTAGTACCTACAGACATTTTTAGGTGTGGTTACACAAGAGCATCATAAGCTAGAGCCTGCTTTGGGGAGGATCCACTTGTGTAACTTTTGTAACTTGCACTTGTTTGACATAACTTGTACTTGTTATATTTTATCATTTTCACAACCTCAATTTCAATGCCCTTTTTCTTGCTCATTCAAGTGCTTTTCACATCAATTTCTCCACCTTATCACACTTCTGGTATCTCAAACTAATTTTTCACTTATCCAGAACTATGGACCTAACCTCAAACCTTCCAACCAATCATGGAGCTTTAGTTTCCATGCTTAACTACCCCATTCAGTGAACATTCATGGACCCTAACATCGGCTACCTGACGTCGGGTCTAATGTGACATCACATACCTGACATCGAGTCATATAAACACTATATATATGACCCCTATGGTACACAAAATTCATTTTTATCCTTTGAAACTAGGGGAGTTGTTTAAATTTTCTCTCACAAATTAAGATCTTTGTGCAACCACTTTCCACTTGCAATATTTAACTCCCTACCACTCTAATTTCCATGTCATTTGAACCTACCTAAACTTGAAGTGTTCAAGTTAGTAATGGGGGGTTGCTTACATGTGAAACTTATTCCAAATTGCTAAAATTTGCTATTGACTAGATGGTATTATAAGGGTAAGAGTGTTACAAAATTTAGGCATCATCATGAATAGTCAATCATATTAATGCTAGAAACCTTAATGTTTTAACCTAAGGAACCATAACCATCATTATAAGCCATACATAAGGGAAAAGGAACCAATTACGAAGGATTGTAAAAGAATGATACATACTTTTGAGGATTTTCTTTAAAAAAATTTCTAACTCTACAATCATATGAACCAAGGTAATGAGTAAGGTATAAACTAATTAATGATAAAAAAATGCAACCTTATTAACATGTGATTTTTGCTTAATTGCAGATGGCCCCAAGAATAGGTGCATAAGGTGAACCTTTGTAGAGAGCTACTAAGAATTCATGAGGTGGTTGAGGCCAACAAGGTGAATGTGCAGAGCATGTGGAGAAAGAAGCCCAATTATTTAGCATTCATCAAGAGTCTTATGCTACTGGACAGTTAGTTTAAGAGGAGGTTGTAGAACCGTAGGCTCCTATGTAGGGACAACATCTCATGTTGCCCCCTGATTGCCTTACTGCGATTCAAGAAAAGTCCACATTGACCTCGGTCATAGTGGAAATGAATTTTGGCCCATTTATGGAGTTTTCTCTAGAAGCGATTTAGATGCAACTTAAGGTGT
Organism: Gnetum montanum; assembly: GCA_015680685.1. Lineage (NCBI taxonomy): Eukaryota > Viridiplantae > Streptophyta > Gnetopsida > Gnetales > Gnetaceae > Gnetum > Gnetum montanum. Next base: position 34,695 of record MNCI01032961.1, on the reverse strand, counting down.
CACCCTTGTGGCCCATTCTTTTAGACAATGGCAAGTGGTACCTTGGTGAGACTCATCAATTCTAGTACAACAAAGATGAGGGCACCACCATCAACATTTGTGAATTTAATGTTTCTTTTTCATTCAAGACCATTATAACAACTTTGAATCTTCTAAATGAAGGGGTTAAGGTAGTCCATCTGTCCACCAAATTTGACCCTGATACCAAAAAAATCTGGCTAAAACGGGTGTACGGCAAAGAGGATAAAACATATAATGAACTAACTTTGTAAGAGAGGACATACTTCAAGATTGGTATATACCACCTATTTCCCATTAAGAGGCTCAACCAAATTTCAACATATGTGGCCAGGGGAAGTGCTATCTTAATGGGCAAATTTGTGGTTAGTCTTTTCCAATTCTACTTCACAAAAATTCAACGATGGTTTGAAGAGAAAAAGGTAGGGAAACCAACATGCCCATTTCCTTGCCTAATTAGGAAGCTATGCAAATTTGCTAGAATCCTAGGATATATGAATGATATCCTTAGAAAGGCTCAGAACACCTCCTTCATTGAACTCAAGCCTATAGCACTAAGAAAAGATCTTGCTGAAGAGCAAGAACTAGAGAAGGAGGTAGAGCCAAAAGGAAAAACACAATGTGAGCTTGAAGAACACCCAGAGACACAAGCTTTGCCACCACTGCCATTGCAGGATTATAGGCTCTTAATGAGCGATTTACACAAGATTGCTAAAGCTATTAGCTAGGGAAGTAGGGATGGGTCTAATCTCTTAAGAACATTCTTGAGAAGAGTGTCCACCAGTTGAGAGAACAACTTGTGAGGGTCAACTAGGACATTAGTAGATTGGCTAAAGAGGAAAAAACCCTCTCAATGGAGAAGGTCTATGCTATTTGTCAGAAGTCAACAATTGAAATTAGTGTGTGGCAAAATGAGGCCAAGAAGCACAAGAAATTAAAGGAATACTTCCATGCCCAAATAGGCATGTACAAACAAATAAATGAAAAAGAGATCCAGATGGCCAAAGCCCACATCAGCTCCTTGCTAGAACAAAATCCTAAGTGGCAACCAATTCTGGATAGTTATGCCTTGGTTCAACATGCATAAGTAAAGAATAAAGACCTGCAAATCAAAGATTTGAAAGAATACATGGCATTTGCTAACCTCAAATATGCCAATCTTGCCATGTTAATAGAAGGTTGACCTTAGAATGAGTTGGAGAAGTAGGTACCAACCACTTATGCATTGTATGAAAGAGTTTGTAGATTGAAAAAACACTTTGTAAAAGCTACATGTCACAAACTTAGAATTGGAAGTGGTTAAAGCCATCTACCAAGGATAGAAGGATGTCACCTTAAATCGAGCTAGAAGATTAATAGATTATTATGAACTTAGAGAAAAAGCTAGGGCCTTTGAGGAGGAATGACAGCAATTTGTAGCTTGGTATGTAAAGGCTAATTAGATGTTCTTGTAATTGCCATGTCCTTGGGAAGTACCAACACCAACACACATTAGCTCAGTAGCCTGGACGATACATGATCTAAGGATGGAAAAAGAAATGTTGTAGGCATTGCTTAATCACTACAAATTTCACAAGCCTGACAACAAAGGAAAGTAACCAATGTAGGTGCCACCACCTCTAGGCACCACATGAGTTTCCTAGTTTTTGTCTTATAATATTGTGTCCCATTTTTGTATTACATCATTGCAACATGTAAGAGTCAATTTATTTGTTTGTTGTTTAAGTTAGTTAATAATCTCATACCTTGCCAATATTTTATAAAGAAATTGTTTCTGATTTTTTTTAACTCAAGGATGAGTTTTCATGCAGTTGTGGGGGTATGATGAGTCATCAATTTCTCAGGCCCCAACATTGGATACCCAGTGTTGGAGCCTTGATGTTGGGTACTTGATGTCAGAGCTAGGAAGCAATGTTGGATATTCGATGTCTTCTCCTTTAGGTTAGCCGATAAATATAGCACTTGGGTGCATGGTTGATAGGAGATGCAGAGAAGATATTTTTAGTTTTTAGTTTTTGATAGTCCTTCTTAGAGTTTTGTTATTCCCAATGCATGCTCACAGTGTGATGTTTATAATCATATGGCACCTTTGTGTAAGTGTTACATACTAGAACATGTTACAATACTGGTAATAAAGATCGAGATTACTCCCATCATTACAGCATCCACTTAGATTATTATTACTTTTAATTGTTTATTATTTACTATTTCCTTTAGTTAACATTTTCATTTATTGCTATTTACTATTCCTATCATTAAGCAGAATGCATACACCTTAATCATGAGCATTTAAGTAAAAATACATGGTAATCTAGTAGTGTATTATTTGGTGCACCCAGTGACATATGCTTGGCAACCCTAGAAGTAGCTGCATGAAGTTCAAGATGTATACAAATGATTAAGAGTGGATACTCATCGCACCTAGGCTAGTTTAGATCTTATTTTCCAGTGTTCATTAGCTTAGTTAATTTATCTCTTTATCTTCATTAGGAGCAACATATAATTAGACAACATCATATGCCTCACTTTAGACTAAACCATATGTGACAAAGTCACCACTAGTCCAAGTGGGAAGATAGAAAACTATGATCAAAGCCTAACGATCTAGATGCCACAACTAGTCCCATCCACAGAATTCCACTGGATCATGCATGGACGATTGTGATTCATATGGTTGGGCATAGGGGTGTCTTGCCACTCATCAGAATTTCCAATCATCACAAGTTGTAATTAAATATCATGATTTATTATTTTATTAATTAAACACTAAATGCACATAACTTTTCTTCCAAGAGTCCGATTTAGGTAAAATTAGTGTCATTGGGATCATCTTGGAAAGTATTTTCTAAGCATGAAATTGGTTTTCTCTTTGGGAATATATTATCTTGGAGGTTATAATAGTGGTCATTTTATAGAACTATATGTAGTTTATGAAATATGATTATGGTGCAAAATTTTTGTTTTGTCAAGTTGTGGCATTATTTTCATGGAATGAATGTGATTGTTAGGTGTAGATGTATGTGATCATGTTATGTTTTTTTAAAATGTGTTATGCTTGCAATGTGTTGGTTTAAGCTAGCCTAAAGTTGTACATGCCTTCACAATGACACTTGTAGCAATCGTTGGTAGGTGATGCTAGCATAATGATGTGGATTGGTTGGTTATGATACATTCTAAAGGTAGTTTTGGATTGATCTCCATTGTGATGCATTAATGAGGCTCTTGTCTCACACCTTCTTCTGAAAGTGGAAGAGTGTAAATGTGTTCATCCCTATGGTTGGTACATGGCATAGTTATGTTCATATCTATAGCCAATTCTCCATAAGGCTAGTGATTACATGTCATAGGTTGATGGACCCTAGCACCAATTGGATAAATAACAAGCTAACAAAAGGCCTACAGGCAATGGTTGTTTAAGAGTACTCATGGCAACATTTCATATGCTACACTCAATATGGATATGCTGGCAACCACATAGGTAAGGTGTATATGATGGTATTGGTTTATGAGTCATAGCATTGATAATATATATATGATTAACCTATGATTGTGTGGTAGATGTGTTCTTTGATGATATGGAGTGGTTATAATAACATGGGCATGATAGTGGGGATATATGCAATGTGGTGTAATGAATGTATAATTGATTGTGTTTGATAGCGAACATATCTATGACTATGTGATATCCATCTATTTACTTTAGTAATGATTATGCTGGTGCCATGTGTGATATTGTATGTACATGTGTTGCTTAGAGCATGCAAAAGACTAACAACTAATGTAGATTTCCTTGTACTCCATTCCTCTTATCTAGTGCAGCACTTGTTGACCATCTAGCAAGGGAAGTGTAAATGCTTTTCACTTAGTTTTACGCTAACTTTGTTTAATTATAGGTAAAAGTTGCAGAGGTGTAGGTGAGCACTATGAGAAGGAGTAAAAGAGGGAAAAATATTTGGTGATTAGTTAATGCATATTTCCATGCACTATAGTGTGGACTATTTGTATTGTATGACCAAATTGTACTCTTATATATATGATGATGTTTATGTAGCTTTGTATCTTATGAGAGTAGTGAATCTTTTTGGCTTATATAGAGACATGAAGTTTTATAAATTGAAATATATGCTTAATCTTTGGTCTGGCATGGATTTTTGTATAGTTTGACCCTCCATAATATATATATATATATATATATATAGTGATTTATTCTTAACATATATTCATACATCATTAACTTTCAATTTATCATGCTTCTATTGTGTTATTACTAGCAATCCTAGGTATCATTCCATCCTAGCCAAGAGTGGTAGGGTAGCATGTTACATAGTGGTATCAGAGCTAGTTTACTTCGATGTTGTATGATGTTTGGGGCACTCATCAATTTGTGATTTCAAATTACAAGTATGTATAGTAGATGTGGTCTTGATGCTAGTGGGGTTAACAAATTAGGAGGTCCTAACATTTTGTAGGTGTAGCCTCCTCAAGCATCTAGCAGTGATCCTACAAATAGGGAGCAAGATGCTATTCAATAGTTATTGTAGATTTTGCAATAGCATGTTGCAACTAGTGATGCTCCCATTCCCATGGTCAAGGAAGTAGAAAGTGGTAGTGGAATTAGAGGCTCAAGAGATTCAAACAACTAACCTATCAATAGGGAACTAGTAGAGAAGTTTCAAAATTTAGGACATCATAAATTTGATGTTACAAAAGATCCTAATACAACTATAAAATGGTTGGAGAAGTTGCAAAAGGATTTTAATTTGATGGACTGCTCATCAGTTTAGTTGACTTGATTAGCAATAGACTAGTTGGTTGACATTGCTTGGGGTTGGTGGATGACTAAGGAGTAGGCTAAGGGGTGGACTGGTTAAGAGATGACATGGGATAATTTTTGGCATATTTTAGAGCCCATTATGTGTTTAGCTAATATGATCAAGTCAAGGAGAAGGAGTTTTATTGGTTGTATTAAGGTACTTGGTCTATGGCAGAGTATGATGCTCATTTCTCTAAGCTTAGTAATTATGTAGCATAGATGCATATAGATGCTTAGGCATGGAAAAATAGATTTTTTAGATGTTTAAAACCATCTTTGAAGGATCACATATTTCCCCTTAGATTGACATCCTATGATGAGGCTAGTTGCTATGAATTTATAGAGAAGCCATCAGGATGATGCAACTTGTAGAGAGAAGCAGTAGAGACAGAAGAGAGGATCAACATTCAAAAGTAGACCTAGCCCCTCCAAGAAGGCTCATGGACATGGAGATGAGTACCCAACATAAGGTCATGGCCCTACTAGTAGAGCTGGTCATAGATCTATTATTTGTTATAGATGTGGATAGCCTAGTCATCTGGAGAGGGATTTCCAAACTTTTTGCATGTGGGTTGCCAGGGCATTGGGCTAGGGAGTGCTTGAAATAGGCAAGTAGTAATGGAGGAGGAAGAAGCCAAGGGTAGGAAACTCCAATTCAAATTGGACATGGAACACCTATCTTTTAGCCAAGAGGAGTGGATGATAGGACCTAGGGATGGATGTATGCCCTATCAGAACAATTGTTGGAGGTGAAGCCAAACATAGTGATGGAGATAGAAGGTATGATTTTAGGCTTTGATGCATTGATTTTATTTGATATAGATGCTATTAATTCTTAATTATTTTGTAGATCAAACTAATGCACATCATATAGCTCTTGTATGTAATTCTCTTTCTTTTGGTTTAATAGTATCTTATGCAGGGGTCATGAGACTTGAGTTGATTAGATTTGTATAGGTGTGTTAATAGAATTAAAGGGTGAGAAGTGAGTTATTGATTTGAATGTTATGGATCTTGGGATATATGATGTAATTTTGGGGATGGATTGATTGCTATAGTTCAATGCTAGTTTGGACTATCAATAAAGGCTCCTAAGGTTACTATCAGCTAATGGTGCTTTGATTGAGGTACAAACTCATTTGAGGTTTATGCTCCTCAATTTAATTTCCTCTCAATTATATCATAGGATGCTTCAAAATGAGCATCGATGCTTTGTGGTCATTTTACATAAAATAGACATGGTGGAGATAGATCAAATTCCCATGATTTAGGAATTTCCTAATGTGTTCCATTCAAAATTACCAAGTTTCTCATTGAGGTGAGAGACTAAGTTTGAAATTGAGCTTAAACCTGATATAGAGCCTATTTTAAAGGCTTCACATAGGATGTCTCCCATAGAGTTAGCAGAGCTAAGGGTACAACTATAGAAATTACTAGACAAAGGTTTCATTTAGCATAGTGTATCACCATGGGGGCACCAATGTTATTTGTTAAAAAGAAAAATGAAAGTTTGTAGTTGTGCATAAATTATAGATAATTAAACTAGGTGACTATAAAAAACATTTATCCTCTATAATGTATTGATGACTTGTTTGGTTAACTTTAGGAGGAACCCATATTCTCAAAGATTAATATAAAGTCTACATATCATCAAGTGCAAGTTTGGGAGGAAGATGTGTCAAAGGTAGCATTCAGAACTCAATATGGTCATTATGAGTTTCTTGTGCTTTCATTTGGATTGATGAATGCACTAGCATTTTTCATGTATCTTATGAATAGTATGATGTATCCTTTCCTAGATTAGTTTGTAATTTTGTTCATAGATAATATCTTAGTATATTCTCTTGATAAGCAGTTGCATGCAGAGAATTTGTAAATGATATTACAAACCTTGAGGGAGTACCAACTATATGCTTAGCCATCCAAGTATTCATTTTGGTAATTAGAGATTCAGTTCTTAGGACTAGTGGTGTCAGGAACTAGTGTCTCTGTGGATCCTAGAAAGATTGTAGTCATTTGTAATTGGCTTATGTTGTAGTTAGTAGTGGAGGTTTGGAGCTTCTTGGGATTAGCAAGTTATTACGGTAGGTTTGAAGCTTAGCTTTTCATGTTGCATTTGAGGAGTTGAAGCATAGATTGATGACTACTCTGGTGTTAGTATCTTCTACACTAGGAAACCCATATGATGTTAGCACTAATGCTTTGGGGGATCGATTTGGTTATATGTTGATGTAGGATGAACAAATTGTGGCTTATGCATCTTGTCAATTACGGCCACATAAAACTAGATATCTTGTGCATGATCTAGAGTTGGATGCTATGATATTCACACTAAAGATTTAGTCATATTATTTATATGGGGAGCAAGTTACTATTTCAATTGACCATAAGAGCCTCTAATATCTTATGAGCTAGCCATAATAAAACTTGCAATAATGTAGATGGGTGAATTTGCTTTCTCACTTTGACTTCACTATTAAATACAAGCTTGGAAAGACTAATAAAGTAGCTAATGAATTGAGTAGGATGGCTAGTAAGCTTAATAGCTTAACAATATAATCAAATTTGTAGTAGAAGGTTTAAGAGCAACAATGACATGATCCATGGTTTAAGAATTAAGGTTGCAAATCACCTCTAATGGATCACTCTCTATGGATAATCATGGTGTGTTATGGAGGGATGGTTGAGTATATGTTCTAGAAGCTCTACGATTTCAATTTACATATGAGGCCCACATGAGTAGTTATCAAATGCATCCAAGTAGTCAAAAGATGTACTAGGATTTACAATGAATGTATTGGTGGCATGGTATAAAGATGAATGTAGGAGAGTATATTTTTAGATGTGTAATTTTCTAGCAAGTGAAGATAGAGCATTAGAGGCCTAGGGGATATTTGCATTTCCATGATATTCCTTAATGGATATGAAATGTCATTGGTATGGATTTCATTGTTAGTCTTCTGTGGGCTCAAAATGTCCATGACACTATATTAGTAGTTGTTGACTTATTGATAAAGTTTTCCCATTTCCTTGTCACAAGAGCATTATTAAGTGTAGTGGGGACTACACATCTCTTTCTTGTAGAGATAGTGCAATTGCATGGTGTGTCATGATGGATTATTAGTCATAGAGATGCTTGATTCAAGTCACATTTTTAACAAAAATTTTAAAAGAATATGGGTAAAAAGCTAAATATGAGTTTGACATATCATTTGTAAATTGATAGTCAAACTAAGTAGGTGAATGAAATTCTCAAGGATATGTTGAGAGCTTGTGCTTTGCAGTAGAGAGATGACTAGGATTAGATACTACCACTGGCTAAATTTGCATATAATAATAGTTATAAAGAGAGTTTGTAGATAGCATTATATGAGATTTTATATGGTAGACCATGTAGAACACCTTTATGTTGGGATACAATAGAAGATCACCAGTAGGTGAGCATAGATTTGGTGATGCAGACCACAGGTCAGGTTCATGAGATTTGAGATCAATTAAAAGTTGCATAGGATAGGCATGCAAGATATGCTAATCAACATTGAAGACCATTGGAGTTTGTAGTTGGGGATCATTTGTTTCTTCATGTTTCTCCCTTGAAGGGCCTTACATGATTTGGTTGAAAGGGAAAATTGGCTCCCAAGTACATTTGTTCTTTTGAGGTACTACAAAGGATAGGAAAAGTGGCCTATTAGATAGCATTATCTTCTTAGTTAGCACATGTACCTGAAGTTATTCATGTATCTATGCTACAATGTTATATGCCTCATGAACATCATGTGATTGATCATTCAAGGATACAACTATAGTTTCATATCAGTTATGTTAAGTAGCTAGTAGAGGCTATTGATTGCATGTTGTGATAATTACGTAGTAAAGTTATATCTATAGTCTAGGTTTTGTGGAGCAAATATGGAGCTTCAAATGCTACTTAGATGGTGGAGATGAGATACATGTAGCTCATCTTGAGATCTTTTGGGAGGAAGACTCTCAAGGAGGGGACAGTGTTACATCCCTTTTGGAGACCTTAGATATGATAGCATGATTACAATTTATACATTACATGTCTAGTTTAGTGGGTTATTAGGGATGAGTTAGTTTGTTATGATTATTATTTATATGTTATTATTATGATGTCTTTACATGCTTAACTAACATGATTATGTACACCAGCCCCATGTGATGTGTTAAATAGGTGATGTGGCTAGCAAGGATGTTGAATTGGGGTACAAGAGCATCCATTTGCTATGTATTTATGCTTTATGTATGAGTTTAGTATCTATGCATTAGTTTTGTGTTGTGTGATGCTTGGATGTGATTCTAGCATGTGGATGTGTGAAGCATTTGATATAGATCTCATACGTTCAAACGGATTTTGACTTGAAGTCCAAGAGTGGTTATTATGCATGTTTAAAGTGTAGGGCATTAGTTAGGGAGGAAATAAAAAAAATAGACTTATGAAAATATTTTCTTTAAAAGAAATTATAATAAATAATTAAAAATAAATGAATCAATTTTACATGGCATGTGATATGCATAATAAACAAAAGGACTTTGAAATTTTACACTGTCTTTCTTTTTTATTTCTACCATAGCCTCCCTCATATTTACCCATGGAATTTGGATTTTTATTTTCTATTTACAAATATAAACAAATTTAAATCCTATAGTTGTCACATTAAGCCATTTGATGGAGTAGCAATAAAATGTGATCTGAGAGGAAAATTATGGAACATGATCATGTCTAGTGATGGAAAAGCTTGGGTAACCAGTCAATATACAAAAAGGGGATTTTAATTATGTTGCATGGCATTGTCAATTATCAACCATTTTAAAAGACATATTTGGATATGGAGAATTTTTTTTTGAATATTCATAACTTAGGTCATGTTCTAAAACATACTTGGTATGCTTTGAACCCTACAAACTTCTATCTACAAACTCAAATCACCTAATTCTAGAGGAAGCATTGTTATTGTTACTATTACTCTAGCAAATTACTTATGCCCTATGGGAAATTATTATAGTAGAAAAGTGATATATTTCTTTCATTTGGTAGTGGTGTAAGAAAATTTCAAGAGTGCTTTGCTTTGGATTTCCAATTTGAGGATTATCGATGCATTGTGAGCCTTTTTACTTTTCACTATCAAAGCCAAGATAAGTCGTTGTTAGTAACAATGTAGATTTAGCTTAAAAGGAAGAAATCAAAATCAAAGACTAGAAATCTTTAAACTTGTTTGTGGATTTAGATTCAACAATAGATAAAGATGAAAACTAGAACAAGAATTTCACAGCATGCATATGCGTCGATAATGATATTGATGATAAATTGGGAAAAAGTAGCTAGCCTGCTATAGCTAGAGTATGTCCCAAAGTGGATAGATAAATGCAAACCAAAACCTAGTACAACATTAAAAAAATCAAAAACAAAAGTGTATGGCTTGCCATGGTGGCCTATTTCATCGAAGTATGACCCATATTCAGCCACGATAATAGGATTTAGAAGTAGAGGCCATGCTAAGTAGCCATGGCAACAGCTTAGGCCAAATGCTATAGACACTGTGTATCCTTTAAAACACCACAAAAATTTGCATGTTATAGTAAAATTTCATCATGTAGCTTTCACCCCATGAAACCTGAGGCAAAACTTCATTGTAAATGTAAAGATTGTAATCCATGAGGGGCAATCTCACATATTCTGTACTTTGGAAGCTAAAAAATGCCTCATAAGTGGTCAAAACCTAATCCTTAAGTGAAAAAGTTACATAGTGTCTATATTTGGGCTTGGAGGGGCGGGGGGCGGCGTTGGTTTTTAAAAATACCTTTTAGAAAGCCAAAAATGGAAATTTGATGGGTTTTATGGGGAGTATACACTTTTCTACGTTGGAAACATTTGCAGGAGATAGATCTCACCTACCTTTGGGCGATGTTGGTTTTTAAAAATACCTTTTAGAAAGCCAAAAATGGAAATTTGATGGGTTTTATGGGGAGTATACACTTTTCTACGTTGGAAACATTTGCAGGAGATAGATCTCACCTACCTTCAACATGGAGTGATCGGGATTTCTATGACATCTTATTCCTAGATGTCATAGCAAACATCAAATATATGATATATTAGACATTATGCATACAAAGAAAATATACCAAATGTGAAATATATGTACAAAGGAAATAATAGAAAAAATGTAAAAAGAGAAAGAAAAGAATGCTTTATTGATATGAAATATCATATTTGGATCATGCTATGAGAGTGTTCCTTGGTGTTTTCTTCCTTTGGCATCTATCCCTTAAAGGAAATTGAGCACTACCACAACAGTTAGGACTATAACTTGGCTAGAAGGAATGGCCAGTCCACTTCTTGTCATGTTTCACCTAGCTCCGATGACTTGCCTGTACTGGATCTACCACTCCATGCTAACATGATCTCTAAGCCTAGGTATAATGCCTTAAGTCAAACCTCTAAAGGTTACCTTAAGAGACATGTCTATTATTACAATATGCCATTTTGGATCTTAATTACAACTACCATTTTGGGTCTTATTATGATAAAAATAACACTTATTATGAAGAGGCATCATCTTTGTTATGCAACAGCATCATTTTGGAATCAGGATGTGATAGTTTCCCCTTAGCTTGGAAACTTCACTCCTCCCCATCCCCTCTGCTCCCTAGCATGAAAACTGCATGCCCCTAGCATGGAAGCCACAAAAGCTATATTTCAACACTCCATGCACTCCAACATTTACTAACCACTTTAGCAAGGATGGTAGAAGGCTTAATGTGGAAGACCTATCTTCAATGTAAAAGGTATGCCCTTGTTACTATTTATAGTAAATGAAATGGCCATGGGGGAAAGGCACTTGCTATATATAGTAACCCTCCAAATTTGGGCATCTATCTCACCTATACAAGGTAGAAATTTGTAGAAATCTAACTATTGATTTGCAGCCACTATGTAGCCAAATTACATCTAAATTATAATCATGTTATAGCCCCATTCATGTTCTAGAACCTATAAAAACCAACCCCAAGCATCATTTATAGGTTTGAGAATTTTGTATGGTTCCAGGATTTCTACAGTTACATAATCTTGGTAGTTCCACAATTTTTCAAAATTTCATACTTAGGCATTTTCAAGCATTCAAGAGCTCTTGTAATTTTCCATACTTACATTTTCTTGAACTAGTGTGAAAGCACTATAATTCTATTATTCTAAGACTTGTAAACTTTTGGTGTCAATGTTGCATTGCTAGGAGCCCCAACCCCTAGTGTGGAGCAACCTAGCAACCAAATTTCTCACTCTTCTCACCTCCAGTAGTGACCCAAGCTACAAATTTGAGATTGTAGTAGAGGAGGTTTGAAAGCATCAAGAGTGGCTAAGCATCTAGATCATGAAGTAGATCAGACTGGCCTCAACGAGCTCTAAATTCCTACCCTAATGAACCCCCTTCTGCTATCTAAAGAATAACACTTGTACACATCCCTAAACTTATTCATTACTTGTTTAAATAAATTTCAACATTTTAGTTTTTATGCAATATATTTTGCTTTTGATATCCAGATCTATATTTTTCATTATTTGTATAATTTATTTTGCATTTTGTACATCCTTGGGTGATCTATCAGACCATATAGAGCACCTTGAATCCCATTTTTTGGAGGCTCTAGGGATTTGGGTTTGAGGATGCTACATCAGATCTATAGATTTTTCGGCAATTGGCTTTTTTGATTGCAATAGTTTTCTTAGTGTTAGAAGGAGCACCTCCACCCAATTTCTATGACCAAGTTTGTTTTCCCCCATTTCCAACATTGCAATTTGTATGTTTTTTCTAATTTTTTAATCTCAAAATCTTCAAAAAATCAATGCTACTCCTTCTCCCTTGTGGCCAATACTATAGCATGGAAGTTGAAGCTGGTTGGCTATTGGCTATTTATAGCAACTACTATGAATTTTCCTGCCCAAAGACAGCATTGAAACCATTCCATCATTTTTGTCTTTTTACTACCAATTTTTTTTCGATTTATAAAGTTAAAGGTGCAACCCTTCTGGAAATCATCAAACTTCCAAAAGTTAGCTTCTGCACCCCTTCCCAAACCACACCCCCCCTCCCTCCCCCCCCAATCTTTGTAAGTTGAAATAATTGGTTGCCTATCAAAACCAATCTTAGTGGAAAAACACCAACTTTCCACTTTGGTGTTTAGCCTTCCCTCCATCAACATTAGTTTATGACACCGAAGACCTTGCTATCATTGAATGTAGGTAGTCTTTAATAGTAAGGAAAAAAATTCATGACTTTGTGATCATAAATGAAGATCGATATGACTAAATTTGTGCCAAAATGAAAGCAAGCATGCTGATTCCATGTATAGAAGTAGAAGCCAAAAGGGAGTTCGGACTCATCTATCATAATGGCAAAGAGTGCATCCCTTACTCCTATGACCAAATACCTCTTAATGACATCTATGTGGGTATCCTAGCCCAATTGATTAAGATGGAAGAAGAAGATGATAAGCATAGCTTTTAAGAATAACAAGAAGAGGATAATGAAATTAGGATAGAATTTGAGCCTAAAAACATCCTGGGGGAGGGGGGGTGGGTTGTTCCAAAAAACATCCCCCAAGGTCACAACACCTGCCTATAATGCCTTTATTTTCTATTTGGGTATGATTCCACCATCTTCCACTCCCTCCTACCCTATCACGACTAATTATATGCTAGTTGTAGTTGCACATCAAACTCAATCAATGTCATAGCCAATGACCTATAACCCATCAATGCCTTTTTCCATATAGCCTCAATCTGTATAGTCATTGATGGTGGTTTTTAGCACCACAAACCTACTAATTGCCCATGTGGATGCCACCATATAACCCCAAGCAACTTTGGGATCACACACCCTCTTTATTCCATTTGTGCCTCAGGTACCAGCATAAACATTCTTTTCCTTGTTTAGCCCACAAACTATGACCATAACGCAACCACTTCCTTCTATCTTGCAATCCATAGCAACATCATAGAACTCACAAAAGATGCCACAACCATATGTGCAAGCCCCATAGCCAATAGGGCCACCACAGTGCCTAGATCAAGCTCTCCAAATGATCCAGGACCTAATAGAGAAGTTGAAGAGGCTTAAAGCCTATACTTCACAAACTGTTAAGATTATGGACTTCTATCATGATGATTCCATTAGCCTTTTGGTTTTTCCCTTGACACTTCCTCTTGGTATCCCTATTTGCTAATTTAGCAAGTATAATGAAGAAGGTGATCCCAATGCTCACCTTATTACCTTTTAATCTGAATGCTTACTCTTGTAGTTGTGGCCTCATACCATCATGAGGATTTTTGCTATGTCCTTAACTAAGAAAGCACTTGATTGGTATCACATCTTACCTGAGGGAGTCATATCCTCTCTAGAAGACTTGATAGCCTAGTTTTCCAACTGCTTCAAGTATAAATTGAAGCCCAACACCATGCTTGACCAACTCACGGAGGTTAAGTAGGGACCTCTAAAACCTATGTAGAAGTTCATCTAGAGGTGGAATGGGCTCTTAAATGAAATAATGAAGCCTATAGTCAAAGTACACCTTTTGGCTATATTTAAGGGGATGGTTAATGAATTTATCAAGTCCAAACTCTACTACCTTGACCTATGGTCCCTTAGCCAAGCATTCTCTTAGATCAAGAACATAGAGGATGCTATGAAGACCAATCATGACCTAGCCTATGTAGCATACAAAAATCAACACATGAAAAAGGTCAAGAAGAAGATCAAACACAACAACATGGCTATAGCAACTGTAGCCAAAAAAGCTAAGACCACTAACCAAGGGCCAAGGCCAACCACCCAAGGCCCCCACCAACAACCACAATAACCAACCATCAACCTCTATGACCACTTTATTGACTATAATTAGGTGAAATTTTGAATAGAAAGATTGTAATAAGTACATTTCCTTACCTCTAAAGCCATCTGAGTTACTAGATCAACTACTGAAGAGTGGGTGCATGCAATACAAATAAATGAATGAAGCTACTTGAAAGAAACACAAGCAGTTATGAGAAATAGCCAAGAATCCCACTTAAGTGACAAAAGGTGATCCAAAATTGCCTAAGTACTTCAAAATAGACTACTTTTGCCACTATCACCAATTGCCTAGTCATGATAGAGACTTCTGCCTCACACTAAAGGATGACCTATAGAGGATGATAGATATGGGGGAGCTAGTCTTAGATGTTTTCAACCTAATTTAATCACAAAATTAGTCGATGCAGGTCTACAAAGATCCATTGAATGCTAATGATAGCCATTATGTTATTTTAACATTCAATTTAGATGATGATCCAAGATCCTCAAGAGAATCATTCGTGATCTGAGTACCCCCTTATGATGAAAGGATTTATTCAAGTTTCACCATCCCAAGATCCATCTTTTTCATAAGAGTACCATCATGAGTGCCTTCAAAAGAACCAATTGTCATTAGGGTGCCCTAGCCTAACACAGCCTAACTAGCCATAGTTCAACCAACTATAGAACGACCTCCTATAGTGGATAATGCTACTACCTCTTCCTCACAACCAATGATAGACAACCAAAAGACATCAACTAAGTAAAGGAAGAAGCATAAGAAAAAGCCCAGCAAAAAGGATGATAAGTAGACAAACACATGGAAGGAAGTGGGCTTACCAAAGTCCACTCCCATCTCAAGTATACCCATGACCTCTTCTACCTAACCTTCTTCAATCAACAAGCCATTGGAGGACACCAAAACCCATAACCAAAAGAATGAGAAAAAGCCCCAACAATCACAACCTAAAGCTGAAGCTCACATTTTGGGATGCATGAAGGAAGTAAGGAACAACCTGGGTGACAAGTCCATGTCTAATGACAAAAAATTCCTTAGTATGATGAAATAGGTCAAAAAATCCATCAAGTAAAAGAATACAACTCTAAGCTTGTATGACCTGATCATGAATTCCACCACACATCATGAGGTGTTAGTCAAAATGTTGACTTTCATCCCCATTAGTAAGGAGATCCCCACTAATGAGGAATCCATTCATGCAATTATGGTCCCTTCCTCATCAAAGGAGGAGAAGTCAACACCCTTAGTATTTTATGATAGTGAAATCAAGGTTAATCCCAAAAATGGTGCAGTAACTAGGGATCCTATATTCATAACCATATGTGTAGGCTAGTTTAAGGTGCATTGAGTGCATGTAGATGATGGGACTATGACTAAAATTATCCCATGCACCATTGTTAAGTGACTAGGTTTGATAGAGAAAATACAACATACATCAACAACTACCCTAAAGTCTTTTAACGAATCTAAGGTTGTGGTCAAGGCATCCGTCTCCTTAGATTTTGTGATAGGTGAATAATTCCCCATAAATGTGAATTTCTTAGTGGTGGAGGATACACCAAGGTTTAACCTTTTCCTAGGAAGACCATGGTTGTCTTAGTTATGAGCTATGTCCTCTCCCATTCACAAAGAAATTCACCTTTCATATGAGAGAGGTCAAATCACCATTCATGATGATAGTGTGGTTTCCTTTGTTGTTAACAACATGAACATAGAGTAGGGGTTTGAAGTGGAGCTTTAAGAAGAAGCTCCCAACCATGAAATCCAGTAACCTCAAAAAGAACAAAAATCCAATAATGATAATGATAGAAAATGGGATTGCGTTATGGGATGAAATCCCTTTTAACATCATCAATGAAGATGATGATGAATATAAGATTATGCAGCGTAGACCTTACTCATTCCCTAATCTTGTAAATATTAGGAAGAATCTACACAAGTGAAGTGTGACTTAACCTTTCCATTCCATGCTATTATAACCAAATGCATCAATAGCCATGCAGCCTAACCTTTCTTTCTTAATTTGTTATGCCTTTTCATGTACTTTACTTTACTCTTTATGCATGTAGCCTAAGTTTCAATTTCCATTTGCATTTTAACTTATTTATTACAACCTTTCTTTTTCTTTACTTTTACTCATGTTATAAACATTAAAAAGCCTTAAAAACTTTAAAACATAAAATCATCAAAAAAAAATATAGGTTTCTCTTCAATAAAGGCCCGTTATGGCCTCAAACTCACATCATAGTTCGCTATGACTTTAAACTAGCAACAAGGCTTGCCATGGCTTTAAATTGGCAAAGACAATCACATAACATGGCCTAAAACTATCAACATTAGCATCATGCAACATGGCCCACCATGGCCTTAAATTAGAACAACAAATACAACCTATGCCCATCATGGCCTAAAAATAGCAATTGTCTCTTTCATTATATTTTCATATTTAGCCTATGTTTGCATCGATTAGCTGTTTAATTTTATAACCAAAATCATTGACATAGCCATTTATAGTGTTCACTAGAATAATATATATAGACAAAAATGAAACCAAAATTTGAAATTTAAAATGTCCATAACATACATAGCCATGAACACACTTTGTGGAAAAAAATGTCAAGAAAATAATAATCATCTATAACACAACCTTAGCTAACAATAGCGATCAACATGAAAATAAAAACAAATAGCTAATAAGCTAATAGTGAGAAGATGGAAAGTGCTAAGGGGCATCTGGAGGAGGAGGTGGTGGGTCATCCCCACCCTTACTGTTGGGGCCGCCAATGTCTCTTGATGCCTAAAATGCAATAACAAACAACCAGTTAGTAACTAATAGTCAATACCATAACTTAAAACAAAAACTAAGACATTAAATGCATCAAACCTATGGGGATATTGGCTCCATGAATTTTAAGGATAGATGTGGAAGGCCTTCCTCGAAACGATGAAGGATATAGTCCTTCGTCATGTTGACCTAGCCAACATCCCCAAGATCAATGCTAGAAAGGATGCCAATCTTGTCTACCACAATCCAAGTCGGTGGCTCTTAGGTAATAGCAACTATAAATGTCTCACCTATAGTAGTGGTAATCTAAGGAGTAGGGTATTGCTCCACTATGAGAGTACCCTCAAAAAGCTAATAAGCACTCTCTACTTGGATCCCCTAGATGAATAACTTTCTCATGCACTATTCAATTAACTCCTCCTTGAGCCATGTCAAGTAAGCCCCACAATCCACCTTGTACTGTCGCTTGTGGACCCTTTGTTTCTTACCCCACTCTAGGACCCAAGCGCAATGATCTTTCTAATCCTTGATCTTTTGGAAGATGAGGTCCATTTGCATCTACTATTCCACCATCTTCCATGAGAGTGCTACCTTGTCCTAAATGATGTACTAGTAGTGGGCCCACATGATCTCCTTGGTTTGCAATTCTTCTAAGTTAGCCACTTGGGATTCCACAAAGGCCTTGTGATTTTGGAGATCTCTAATCATCTCCTCCTACCATTAAGTCTTCTCTCTTAAGGTGATAACTTCCTCCCATAGGGATTCATTGGACCTCTCTAGCTCCCTTGAGAATTTTGTAGATGACATTGCTAGATTAGTAGAAGTCTCATACAACTTCAAGTGTACACTAGATACATTAGAGTGAAGCTTCAAAAAGGAGTCAATCTCCATGTCTCAGCTATGGTCCCACTCCATAGAAGGCACTACAAAAACACAAAATACAATCCTGAACATAATTTACAACTTAAGATGATCATAACATAAGCATATCCTATAACATAGTCAAATGAACAAAGCATAGAAAAAAATTTCCTTACCTATCTCAGGTGCAACTTTTTGCAATTGGTTGATGATGTCCTTAGCCATCCTGTGCATGAAGTCCACCTTATCTGGGGCCTCTATGCATGGTTTCACATGAAACTTAGGGATAGGAGCTTACACTAGTGACTTAGAAACCACTATAAGCATAACAATCATTGAATGGTTAGGATGAAAACCAAACTTAAAAACCATAGGATATAACAAGAAGTTAAGGCATTGGTGAAACACCACAAAATTCTAAGCTTAGTACTTTTCCAACAAGAATTGAGCTAAGTCATGATGCTCCCCGGCATGACTGAAGCTTGAGGGCCTCACAGACAGCTTCAAGCAAAGTCAAAATCAATAAGAAATGGTTCCCTGGGACCCAAAAAAGACTAAAATGACATCTGGCATCAAACTTGGCAAATCTTGAGCTCAAAATACTTGGTTTTCACTAAGTATGCATCCTGTACGCTAGCCTATACATGCCCAGCGTAGAGCCCAGCGTACAACAACTTTTGGGCCCTAGAAATAAGTCAAAACATGCCAGAACTGAGTGTCTAGACCCCCTAGGACCTTCCCCAGGGTCCCCAGCAGCTCTCAGGCACTTGAAAATCAAATTTTGGGCTCCAAATGATGGTCTTTCATTCCTCTACGCCCAGCGTATACGCCCAGCGTAGAGCCTAACGTAGAGCAACTTTTGGGCCCCAGAAATAAGTTAAAACATGCCAGAACTGAGCATCTAGACCCCCCAGGACCTTCCCCAGGGTTCCCAATAGCTCTTAGGTACTTGAAAATCAAATTTTGGGCTCCAAATGATGGTCTTTCATTCCTCTACGCCCAGTGTAGAGTAACTTTTGGGCCACAAAAATGAGTCATAACATGCCAGAACTGAGTGTATGGACCCCCCAGGACCTTCCCCGGGGTTCCCAGCAACTCTCAGGCACTTGAAAATCAAATTTTGGGCTCCAAATGATGGTCTTTCATTCCTCTACGCCCAGCGTAGAGCAACTTTCGGGCCCCAAAAATGACTCAAAACATGCCAGCACTAAGTGTCTGGACCCCCCAGGACCTTCCCCATGGTCCCCAATAGCTCTCAGGTACTTGAAAATCAAATTTTGGGCTCTAAATGATGGTCTTTCATTCCTCTACGCCCAGCGTAGAGCCCAGCGTAGAGCAACTTTTGGACCCCAAAAATGAGTTAAAACATGCCAGAACTGAGCGTCTGGACCCCCCAGGACCTTCCCCAGGGCCCCCAGTAACTCTCAGGTACTCGAAAATCAAGTTTTAACCTTAAAATGAAGCATTTTCATGTGTGTACGCTGGGTACATTTTTGGTGTACGCTGGCATGCTCTACGCTGGCATGCTCTACGCTGGCATGCTCTACACTGGCATGCTATACGTTGGCATGCTCTACGCTGGCATGCTTTATGCTGGCATGCTCTATGCTGGCATCCTCTATGTTGGCATCCTCTATGCTGGCATCCTATACGCTGGCATCCTGTACGCTGGCATGCTATACGCTGGCATCCTGTACGCTGGCATGCTATACGTTGGCATCCTGTACGCTGGCATCCTGTACACTGACATGCTGTACGTTGGCATGTTGTACGCTGTACAGTTGCAACATATCCTACACTCGGTCAATGCACCACCTATCTCCCAATCTGAATTTTTCTCACCTTATAGCCACTCATCCCCTTTCAGACCCAAGTCTAACGTCTAAACTCGTATAAAAACTCTGATTTTTGACCAGATCCTGGTTCGAAAAATTGGAGGCATCTTGGCAAAAATTAGGACAGACCACACTAAGCAAATTGAGAACCCTGCATCCTATACGCTGGACCTCAGCCCTGCATGCTGAACATATAGCCTCTATGCTGTGCCTGCAGTCCGAACCAGCACTCAGTCATCTTTGCATCCACTGGGGCTCCTCGTCCGCCTTGTGTCACATCCACAACTGCGTTAAGACCACTGCATTGTAACTTTTATTATGCAATGACATTGCCACATTTTTGCTAATATTTGTTACAGTTTTATCGTCCATTCTTGTATGCTCATTGTTTACATTCCTTTACGTTTACGCTCAGTTTCATATTAGTTACGCTGTTTACATATAACCAGGCGTATAATATATCGGTATATGCTCAGGGAAATCCTAGTTTGATCCGCATGTGGACCACTCGAGGTACTCTGCCTTCGTAAATTCCAACTTGCCCTCAAGAGAAGGTAGGGTCTTCTGTGCGTGTCTGAAAATCTCTAGGTTTTTGTTTCCTTCCAGTCGGAGACTAACGATTTCGGACGGTACAATTGGCATACTAGGCTCTTTCTCTTCTTTCTTTGGAATGATAATGGGGGATGTACCTAGCACTGCCTCATTGAACAAGGCATCTAGATCATTTATGTCTACCTTAGGTTACTATAGGAGTACCTCTTATGCATGCCTTTGTTCTTTCTCTTTAGTAGCTTGAGTTGCCAAGACCTAACGCTTATCTGCAACCATAGCACATAGAAAACCGATTAGCATATGAAACCATAATATAACCATAACTCTAAAAATAAAATAAAATAGCCAAAACTTAAATAAATCATATCTATGATTGCTTTCTGTGATAGCTTAACCTTAAACTTAAGCTTCTTTAGGGTGGGTTGACCTAATGCTAGCGATGCTTCCTCCATGGGCCTCTTGAGTTTCTCCCTAGTTGTTCCTTTAGCCTCCCTATGTTGTCTTTTGGCCTCCAAGACACTTGGTAGAAATGTGAGAGGCTCCTGGTCATCTATGTTATCAAGGAACTTACACTACCTAACATCAAGGGCCTTGGTGGTAATGGACAACAAATCATCCATCCCATATGGCGTGTACTAGGCCTACACCATTGGATAAATGTGCTTTATCAAAGGGATAGAAAGTTGGCTTAGGTCTTGGGAAATCCATTGTCCATTCCTCCACACCATAAAAAACTTTGCAAACCTCTAAAAATAACCCAAAGAAAATGAGAAATGCTTGTGGATTATTGTAGAGATATCAAGATGAAGTTTGAGGATCTCATCATGAAGCCCAATAGCCAAAGTAGCCACCCAGTTGAATCTAACGTCGTCCACTAAGGACCCTCTTAAAGGTCCAGCCCTACACAATGCCAATTATCTTTTTTTATTATAATAGTTTGGGAAATGCATGGGACTTGAATAAAGGATATGATGCCTTTACTTTAGGATTAGTGAAACTATCCATGGAAATTTTGGAGTGGCACATGCTAGCACCAAGCCACTCCAAAACTTCCTCATGATGGCTGACTTTTTCGCTATTCTAGTGGCAAACTTTCCACTATTAGTGGGGACATTAAGCAAGCTACAAAAGAGGCCCTCATTAATGTCCATGTTAATCTACATGCCTTGAATGATGGTGCTAAAATGATCAGCCTCTTCATTGAAGGAGTTAATGATGCGTAACAACTCTATAGCAGGGATGGAAGGGATACAGGTCATAAATAGTTCAAGAAAAGCGACATTCTTAATGTTTGGTTGGGTTTTTCTAGGCATCTTTCCCCTCAACCACTCCTATGTTGGTATCACCTCACCAAACTTCAGGATGAGGGTATTCTCATGGCATCTTGAAAGTCATATGGTGACATCAGCAAAGGTGGAGGGTCCTACAAAGTAAAAACCAAACAATTGGCATCAACATAGGCATATTTAATAGCTATTTAAAGTGATTAAACACTTAGAATTTCATAACCATAAAGCATTATATATTATAGCTCTTATTTTTATCTTTCCTCTTCTTCTTTGATGTGATTTGATCAAAGGTCGTAATAGTAAGGGTCTAGTCTAGAGAGCTCTTGGAGGATACCCACTGGTTGTATATCGTCCTCTTATCCTTACACTTCTTTTAGACAAGGTTAAACCTTGTGATGTATTCAACAAAGTCCCTTTATAACTGTTCATATACAATAGTTTTGATTTGGGGATCTCTGGTGAATTCATCTACAATAGTTTAAGCTACTGCCAAGGTTTGATCATTAATAATTAAGTCTTGATCATTAACTTGGTACCTGTGAGAAGTTCATGAAGTTAGGAAAGGTAGTTCAGCCATTAAAGCCAAAAAAAACATAAAAATGCCAAAATAATCATGCTTGCCCCTATAGATGATACACAGTGCTGGGTAGGTTCTAAAATAATGTGTGGGCTCTATGCACCACCACTAGAGTATTGTCAACATTATATTGACTATATGTTGGCATTGTCCATATCTTTGTAGGGTAACATGGGCTAATCACATTTGTTGTTTCCCCTACTATCTTAGGAGTTATATTTCCAATAATAATCTAGCAATTAGTCTAGATGCTCAAGATAGCAATGACTTCACTATGGTCCTAGCCACATCCATATACAAGTGTGATCATAGCATCACACTAAAATTTCATAGGATGTAGGCAAGGAATTCCCTTGTCCTAGGTTAGAACCATAGCGATACATTTACCAAAGGCATGTTAGGGAGTAGGGTGTTAGTCTTTAGGTGGCCAATATAGCATAAGATGCCCACTATCTTCACAATGATGAGTATAGGCTTAAGGAAGATCCTGAATGGCAAAGCAAAATATTATGACAACTTAGAATTTCTTAACAAGTTTGGAAAAGTATCCTAGTCAAGGGTGAAATTAGCCATTGTAAAATCCTCTAAGGTGTTTATTCAAGTTTTCTTAAGAAATTCCAAAAAAATTGTCATTACAACCTTTCATAGCCAAAATATTATAGCCAAAAATTCATGGCTAGGATTAAGCCTTAGTTTAAACCACGCATAAACTTAGGAAAAGCATTAAAACCTAGAAAAAATAGCCATAGTAAAAAGCTTAATAAAAATAGTAAAAGCCTTTACTATTCTTAAAAAAAATTTAAAACATAAATTTTACATGTTTTAGAATCCCCAAAGGTATGGGAGTTGGTAAGAAAAATCTCTACACATGTCAATCACATCCATCCTCAAAGGTATAAAATCCTATAACCAAGATTTAACCTTATTCACATAGTTTAATCAAAAAATCATTAAAAATTCATATAAATCCAATTTTAGTAATTCCACCATGGAAATAATCTTGAAATCACAATCTTTTTAGCCATGACAATTACAACCAAATATACATAAGCATTTTTACATGAAACATAGAAAAAACTAGCAAAAATGGTAGTCATCACCATTAACTCCCTTTCACATAGGGTTGGTAGAAAATTTGCCAAAAATTCATTTGAGGTCCAAATGGATTTATTCCACCACCTCTTGAAAGCTTAAATTGAGTCCTACACATCCAAACTTAAAAAAATTCAAAACTATTTCTGTTTCTATAGAAAAATTCACCAATTTTGACAAAAATCTAAAAATGGTACAAACCCCCTTTTGACATAGGTCTAATAAACAATTCATTAAAATTTTGTTTCAAGTCCAATCAAAGTGATTCTACCTCCTTTAGGTATCTAAAGTCAAGACCTATCCAAATATAACCAAAAAACAACCAAAACCCTTGTTGTTTACTTAGAAAAAATTCATGAATTTACATGAAATTTTGAAAATAGCACAAAAACACTAATTGCATGACCTTACGAAAAAAGCCATAACTTAATCATTTTTACACAAATTGAATGGACCAATAGCCATTAGAAATCTTAAATAGAGGGCTAAGAATCCATAACATTAAATTTTAAAAATATGCAACCATTTTCTTAGATAGAGGCCTAGGTAGCCCTGGTAAGTCCTATGCATGCTCATTTGCCCTTTGAATCCTTAGATTACATCTCTTTCCCCCATGCTGCTTGGGAACCATGGTAGGATCAACACTAGGAATGGGTTGAAACTAAGAAGAATAAAGGTTTAATGCTAGCTATAGGGAAGACTGAATGTTTTCACACTAAAGATGGATGCTCTTTGCTGTAAAAATCTCCTCTAAAGCTCTTCACCAAAGCACTATTTGTGCATCATGATAATTGTGGTTGAAACTTGTGAAATTTCAAAATAAAAATACATCAAAACATAAAAAGCTTTCATCTCAACCCTAGTTGCTAATTTAGTGCAGCATAACTCCAAGTGCATTGAAGTGCAAGTGGGAAAAAAGTGTCTTCCACATTGAGATTGGTGGGCATTAGGTTAAAAATCCAAAATTTTAAAATTTTTATGTGGTAGGCCCCATCATACACCCTTATTTTTGACCTAAAAATTGCATTAACATTGAATTTCGGCCACTTCTAATGGTTAGAATAATATTTCAACCTTGACTCCCATGCATCCATGTTGGGGATGCCATGCCCAATGTGGACACATGCCTCCCACTGCCTTAAACCACTAAAACATAACCGTTTAGCCATTTTTAACAACTAAAACCTACATTTTCCAACCCCAAGCTCCCAAAAGTGGGTTAGGCTTTGCCAAGACTCGACAACTTGGGTCTCCATGCTAGGGAAACATTTCCTAGCATGGAATAAGAGGGGTAACATCTATTCTTACCCTCCTAGCATCGATCTAGCCTAGGTTTGACCCCTAAAGTCGGCCCACATGACCTAAAACCCCTCCAAGCATCCCTGATAGGCATGGAACCTTAGCAAACCTAGTTGAAAGTGACAAAACATTGGGATTTATGGTTCCATGAGGGGGGAGGCCTCATCCACTTTGGGCATCCTAACTCTCTCATGGATGGATGGGGGGAAGCCAAAAATGACCTAATTTGACCACCTAGTAGCCATTTCTCAAAGCCTGGTGCTTCCTCACAACCTCTAATGGCCTAGATTAATCTTATAACAAGTTTATTCTTCTCCCATATCCAATTCCATGCTAATGAATCCCCCTCTACATTTCCCAACATGGAGCTAGCATGAAAACCCAAGGGGTATGCAAGAAAGCCTAGGTTATGACCTAAAATAGCCAATTAAGCCCTAGACCTTGCCAAAACCCTCTGGAGCTTCCAAAGATATTAAAAGTAGTCAAAATGGCATGAAACTACCATGCCTCTCTCATCCATGCTATAACCATCATGCCTAGCATGGAAGAAATGGCGAAGATTACATGAGGCACTTAGGAGCCTCTAAACTACTAGATATTGACACCTAGTATTGATCATTGACACTGACAACCCCAAAGGCTGACATGCATGGTTAATTAAGTGTTGAACTAGGCTAGATATAAATTTCTTAATCATTCAACACTGGGGGAGACCTCTTCCATGCTGCCCAAAATGGAAACTAGGAGGATGAAGCTAAGAAAGCTAATGGGAGGTCTCGAAGAGAAGAAAAGAACATTAGATTGTGTTATACTAACACTATAATCTCCACAGCCTCTCCAGAAGTTAAAAAATTGCTAAAAATTAATAAAAATAAACTTCCTAAGTCTCTTCCATGCTAAGGAGGGCCTCATCCATGTTAAGCATACCAATCTCAATGTAAATGGAAGGGAGAAAAGCAAAACTTTTGAAGTTTACATGTAATTTAACTTCCAAAAGCAACCCAACCCTTCTAGAAGCTACCAATATTTCAAAAGTTACCTAAAATGACCAAAACTTGCCTTGCTTGGATTTTCCATGCTAAGGAGGATCTCATCCATGCTTAGCATCCTAGCCTTAGCATGGATGGAGGGAAAATTCTAAAAATCCTCTTAGAAACTTCAAAACAACCAAATTTTGACCTTAGACATGGATAGTTAACACAAGTAACCCTATGGACATGCATGCATAGCCAAAATTGCCAAAAAAAATAGTAAAAAATAGAGTTTCTAATTCTTCCATATTGGGAGCCACCTCTTTCATGCTAGCCAGTGTGGAAATAAAGGGGGGATTTTTGGGGGGAACTCCAAAATAGCCTTTAGAAGCCTCAGATGAATGTTGGAAAGCTCTATGTGTGTCTTGGAATCTTTTTTGCACATTCTAAGACCCTCATATCTATTGATATTGACCACGAATAGCCAATAAACCTTTCCCATCAATCTTTCAGACTAAGCATGAAAACCTTAATGTGGAAAAGGAGGGGGGGGGGACATCAAAAACCACTTAAAAATCCTTGAAATGACCAAATCTTGATACCAGGTATTAGTAGTTGACACTACCAACCTTTAAAACCCACATGCATAGTTGGAAGCAATAAAAGATTGTAAAAAGTAAGGTTCCTTGGTTCCTCCACATTGAGAACCACCTCTTCCATGCTAGCTAGCATGAAAGAAAGGGGGAACTTTGGGGGAACTTAAAAACAATCCTTTGACACCTCAAGTAGACACTGTACAGCCTTACATGCACCCTACGACTAGTTTTACATCTTCCAAAGCCCTCAAACCCTATAAATGTGATCACAAATGACCAAAACATTGCTCCCCTATTCTTCCACATAAAGCATACTATCACCACTATGGAAAAAAGGGGGAAAGCTCAAACACCATCTAGAAAACCTCCAAACTAACTAATTTCAATCCTAAACCTTAGTCTTCAACCTTGATGACCTTGGAAGCACACATGCATGATTGATTGAGGTCAAAATCAATCCATATATGACATTTGTGATTATGTTATGCTAAGAACACTCTCTTCCATGTTGGCCATCATGGAGACTGAAGGGAAAACTTTTTTGGGGTTCATAAACACCATAGAATGACATCAAATGACCTTACATGCACCTTAGAACCCTTTCAACACTATTTGGAGTCTTCAAACGTTAGAAAATTGACCTTCAATGGTAAAAAAGTTGTTCCCACTAGTCTTCCACATTGATAATCCCATCCCTAGGATGGAAAAAAGGGAGGAAGTCTAAAAAACACTTAGGAATACTTAAAATTATCATATCTTAACATGAAACCCTAGCCCTTAGCCCTATCAACTTCGAAAGTTAGCATGCACAGTTGATTATCATCCAAATTGGCCTACGTATGGTATTCTTACTCCATCCATGATAAAGAAAATTTCATCCATGTTACGTAGTGTGAAAATAGGGGTAAAGGTTGCCTTTCTACTTTTGATGGTAAGATGACACTCCCGAAACCCAAAGATCTATGCTAGAGAAGCATAGGATCTCATAGCCTTACGATTTTGCTCATTTGGACTTATTTTGACCTTCAAAATCCATTCCTCCATAATGTTTTATGCCAGAGTAACTTCCTCAACATGGAAATAGGGGAGTAAGACATTAGATATTCTTGAATAACCTCTAAACACTTCTAAAATTAGCTAGAAACTTGTAGAATCATGATTTATAGCCCTAGGAGCCTAGAAACCTGGTCAATATGCTCTTAAATGATCCTAAAACCATGAAACATGTGTCTACCCATTCATTCATGCTAAGGATACTATGCTCAATGTGGAAGAAGAGGGGAAAGCCATTTCAACATGTTTTGATAGTCAAAACTGACTCAAACTTCCTCAAAATGAGGCTAGAGGATGTAGAAGTTCTAGATCTAGGCTCTAGCTATTAATTTGAACTCGTTTGATCCTATTTTAATTCAAATTTTTGTTCTTCATTCTAAACCCTCTCTCTTCCATGCTAGCCAACTTGGAAATAGGGTGGAAGGTTTCAAAACTTGCATTTTGGCTTTTATAGACCTCTGGAGTGCTCAATTTTGATAGATCTTGCCCTATGCTACCTTGGGAAGACCCCTTAAACTTAATTTTGGACCTTTGGATGCTCCAAGACCTACTTCCCTTACTTTTCACACTAAGGAAAGGGGAGGGGGGGCCTAGCATCAAAGCTTTAAAACTCCCAATCTTCATGTCTAAATAGCACTAAAACAACCATGACTGATGCCCAAACTCATCTAGCAACCTTGTAGCCCTAAACCATGATTTGCTAAGGCCTAAAATTGGCAAAATCTACCCTTATTGATCATGTTTTGACTAAAATACATCATGCATACCCTACTTTTCCTTATTTTAGCCTTGTTTTTATCATATCATGACATGTTGTAACCATTATTACATTTTTGACCATATATAGCTTCAATAATACTTTTATTTCATTGTGCTTACCCTTATTATAGCTCTGTATGACCTTTTTTATCCTTTGATTAGTAATGAATGATGAGGTTCAACCTTCCCTAACAACCATTTGACATTGTATGATTATGGCCTGCTATGATCTTAAACTAGCATCATGGTCCACTAAGGCCTAAAACCAGTGAAACCATGACATTTGTTGATCATTGGTAGCCTTATTTCTTGTACTTCCATTTATTTGTCCCTTATTTTACTTTTATTTGGCCTTTATTGCACTTTGTTTTCTTGGTTTTACCCTATTTATAGCCTTGGATGACCTTGTTTTCATTAGATTAGCATGTATTTGCATAATTTTTATAGCATTTTAGCATTATTTATTTACTTTTATTCAAGTTCCACTTAATATGCTTTTGGTTGACATGAAAGATCAAAGTATGAGTACTTGGGAATAGATCAGCCTACCTTTAAGCTTGAGCAGACCTCACAGTGATGTAGAATGGTATATCGACCTTCATTACCTATATCTTAAGCTTGAGAGTCTTTCAACCGCATAGTCACAATAGAGAAACCTCTAGAATGGCCTAAAAACCTAGTCAAAACCCTTGACTTAGAGATGGGAAACATAATTGAAGACTCTTTAGTTGAGGTTCTTATCACAACACATAGTGGTGAGGAGAAAACGATTAAACTAAGTTCCTCATTGAAACCTCAATAGGCTCAAGACATTACCAACATCCTATAAGGTAATATTAAGGTCTTTTCCTGGTCATATGAGGATATGCCAAGTCTAGATCCACATTTAGTCTAGCACAACATCATACTAGACTGTAGCATTAAACTAGTTAACCAAAAAGTGTCCAAAATTATACCTGATTTGGCCTTGGTAGTTTGTGATGAGATCTAAAGCTATACCAAGATGGTTTCATTAGGGTTGTCTACTATGCAGAATGAATGTCCAACATAGTGGTAGTCCCTATGAAAAATTGGAGTATCCATATTTGCATTAATTTTTAAGACCTAAATAAAGTGACTATTAAGAATGACTTCCCTTTGCCTAGTATTGATCAACTTATCGATACTATGGTTAGACATGCCTTGTTGTCCTTCATGGATGGATTCTTGGGACATAATTAAATTAAGACCAACCTAGAGCCCCAACTTAGCATGACCTTTATGATCCGTTGGGGTACCTTTTACTATACTATGATGCCCTTTGGCCTTAAGAATATAGGAGCAACCTATCAACGAGCCATGACCTATATCTTTAGCAATTACATGCTAGGTTTACTTAATAATTATGTGGATGATATAATTATTAAGTCCAAAGTGGCTAGTAACCATGCTAATGACCTAGACCCTATGCTTAAATGGTGCCTCAAGTATGAGCTTAGGCTTTGTCCCAAGAAATGTATCTTCAATGTCAAGATCGACAAGATGCTTAGCTTTGTAGTATCTAAAGTAGGGATATGTGTCGATCTTGATAAGGTTAAGGCCATATCAAAATTAGTAGCACCTACTAATCTTAAAAATCTTTAGAAATTACAAGGTGTATCATAGTTTATTCATAGGTTCATAACTAGGCTTATGGATAAGTTACAGCCCATGCAACACTTGCTTAAGAAAGGGGTTTATTATGTGCAGATGGCTCAATGCCAAGAGGCCTTTGAAAACCTTAAGCAAGAGCTAGTACAACTATCGACAGTCTATCCTCCACAAGAGGGTAAGCCATTTTACATCTACCTTGTCATCTTCGATACATCCATTACCTCTCTTCTCTATTAGAAATGTGATGATGGAGAAGAGATGCTTGTATGCTATCTTAGCCATGCATTAGTTACCTAGGAGATCCAATATACTAAAGTCAAAAAGTATTGTCTAACACTAGTCTTCTCATTGAAGAAGTGGAGACACTACCTCTTTAGAAGCTGAGTCAGTGTCAGTTGTAAAGATAATCTAGTCAGATCCATAATGACCAACATTTATGAAAGTATCCATAACACTCAATGGAAAGCCATAACTATAGAATTTGACCTTCATTAGATCTCTCAATCTTCAATGAAAGGTCAAGCTATAGTTGTACAACTCACAGTTTCACTTGTTGATGACCAAGCAGCAATAGATCTTAAGTTCCCTAATGAGCATATGAATGTCGTTAGCTAAGGGCTCATAGGTTATGAGGTAGTCACACACTTTGAAAGAGCTTCAACTACCCATGGGGCTAGTGTTGTTGCTATCATAACATTTCCATCTAGTGAAATTCAATTCTTTGTATATCATTTTGAGTTTCCATGTACCAATAAGATAGCAAAGTATGAGGGTTTGATCAAAGTGATGATGGCAACTCATGACCTAGGAATTAGATGCTTAATGATCAAAGGTGATTCACAACTTATTGTTAACCAAGTAACTGAGGTTTATGCATGTAAAGCCAAACATTTACAACCTTATTATGACCTAGGAAATCAATTGTTATAACAATTGATAGATGTTGATATCCAACACATACCCTAAAATGAGAACACCATAGCAGATGTAATTACAATGTTAGCCCTTAGTGTGATGTTAGATGTGTTTAGTAAGTTACCCACCTTAACCATGAACTATGCTATGTCCATCATGCATGACACTAAGGATACCTTTGTGGCCATCATTCATACTACTCCTCCCAAGGAATGGTATGATGATATCAAATTTTACCTTATGCATGGTGAATCCTCATAAGACCTGACTACTACTCAAAAGGATACTGTATGCAAGAGATTGAAGCAGTATGTCATCATATATGATAACACATTATGTCAATGATCCTATGATGGCATACTCCTAAAGTGCTTAGGCAAAACTAAATATAGAATAGTCTTAGATTAGGTTTATAAGGGTGTTTGTGAAGGACATATAGGAACTAAATCCATGGTCTTTAAGGTTAGATGGTTAGGCTACTACTGGTCCCATATGGAAAGTGATTGCCTATAGAAGGTTAAATATTGTGACATGTGCCAATAGCATAGAAACCTCATACATGTATCACCAACTAAGTTGCATACCACTCGAATAACATGGCTATTTCAACAATGGAGGTTGGATATCATTAGACTTATAAAACCTAAGTCTTTGGTAGGGCATAGCTTCGTCATCACTATAACTGAATACTTTACAAAATAAGTTTAGGATATTCGCCTAAGGAAGACTACATCTAAGAAAATCTCCAAATTCATCGTAGATAACATTGTAGGCCATTTTGGCATACCCATGACCATAGTTATAGACAATGGACCACAATTTAGTAGCCATGAAACAAAATATTTCTAGCACAACCTATGCATTACGCATTCTTTCTCATCACCTTAATAACCTCAAGCCAATGGACAAGTAGAAGCAAGCAACAAAGCCATCATCAACTTTCTTAAGAATATGCTTAACAACATAAAGCACAAATGGCATGAACAACTTGTCCATGCACTTTTGGCCTATCATAAAACCTATCACATGGCAACTAGTGTAATCCCTTATAGCCTAGTTTATGGTTCTAAAGCTATTTTACCTCTTGAATTATAGGTGTTGTTACTCTGAGTAGCCTTGATCAACTTCATCAATGATGAGTAGAATAAGTAATTGTGGATAGTAGCCTTGAACTTGGTGGAAGAGCAATGTATGCAAGAACTTGCTCACATTGAACACTATCAATAGAGGAAAAAGTGGTAGCATCACCATAACTTGACTAAGTGGTAGATCAATGTAGGTGAAGTAGCCCTCATAGCCATTTGTGAGCATGCAAATAAATTCTCAGCCAACTAGTAAGGGGCCTTCCTTCTCACTAAAGGCTATGGAAACAGAGCATTCAAGATAGCTGACAAGGATAGAAATGAGCTAGCCAATCTAGTTAACCATTCCTATCTAAAGTCATACTATATGTAGCTGACAATCTTTGACAAGCAAGCCCACTTTTAATGGCCTGCTAGGTCCTAAAACTAGTACCATGGCCTACCATGGCCTTAAACTAGTAGCTTCAATGACCTAGGTAGCTTGGTTTTATCATTTTATGTGGCATGTATGCATTGTAATGTTATAACATGTTTTGATTACTTGGTTTTGTTGTCTTCTTAGAGTTTTGTTTGTAGGATGAAGCTCAGGGCCATCGCAAGGATGCAACTCATTATGGCAACAATTCACCATGTGACCTTGATGTGCAATATTTGGTGAGTTTGTCCTACTATGCTAGGAGTGCTTGTACCATTACGCTCCATCTAGCACCACTCCTTAAGCCCAACCCCATAACCTAAATGTAACCTTCCATACCTTGGATAACAATGTTGATCATTATTTAACATTCATGCACTATAGCCATATCTTCATCATGCTCCATTTTCAAGTCCATTTGAATTTAACATAGCTCATTTAGTGGAAAAACTAGTAAGTCCATTGAGTGTAACATGCCTCACTTTGATGGGAAAACCAAGTTCGTTGAGTGTAATGCAACTCATTCAATAGAAAAACTATGTCAAACCGGCCTTGGAAATGAGACCTAATGAAGTTTTCATCCAACAAAAAAAGAACAAGGGGAAGAAAATTGCAAAAGTGAAGAATGTCCAATGAAGCCTCAAAGCCCAAAGTAACCATGGAGCGAATTGATTAGGTCCTCAAATGCATCTACCAAGTGACCAACACTTCAAAATGATTAGCATCCCACTATAGCCATGATGACAACACTTGGAATGCATTGCTATCATCCATAACCATCTCCCTAATTACCATTACCATTCCTTAATCATAGCCTTGTCCCATCATCACAAGCATCCTTCAACATGATTCAACAAAACTAGATAAAGTGCAAAGAGGAAATGTCAATGGTGGACTTGTAGTGGTGCTTTGTATTCTTTGTCAATGCCTCTCGAGCCAATTCTCTAGACACCAACAAAGAGGGGCCATTGAAACACCATAAAAATTTGCATGTTATAGCCAATTTTTATCATGTATCTTTCACCCCATAAAACCTAAGGTAAAACTTCATTGTGAATGTTAAGATTGTAATCCATGAGAAGTAATCTCACATATTTCATACTTTTGGGGTTAAAAAATTCTTCATAAGTGGTTAAAGCCTCATTCTCGAAGTGAAAAAATCACTAGTGTTTATATTTGGGCTTGGGAGGTCAAAAATGCCTTTTGGAATGCCAAAAATGGAAACTTGATGAATTTTATGGGGGGTATACACTTTTCTACACTGGAAACATCTACAGGAGATAGATCTTACCTACCTCTAGTGTGGAGGGATGGGGATTTTCCCTTAGCTTAGAACCCCTCCCCTTCAACATGGAAATGACAAAAGCTAAATTTCAACACTTCATGCACTCCAACGTTGACCAACCACATCAATAAGGTTGATAGAAGGCTTAGTGTGGAAGACCTATCTTCAGCATATAAGGTGTCCCCTTGTTACTAATTATAGTAAATGGAATGGCCATGTGGGAAAGGCACTTGCTATATATAGTAGCCCACCAAATTTGGGCACCCATCTCTCCTATATGAGTCAAAAATTTGTAGCAATCTGACAATCAATTTGCAGCCAAATTATAACTACTTTGTAGCCCCATTCAAGGCCTAGAGCCTATAAAAACCAACTCCAAATACCATTTACAAGTTTGAGAATTTTGGACAATTCCAAGATTTTTACAGTTACACAATCTTGATAGTTCCACAATTTTTCACAATTCCATGCTTGGGAATTTTCAAGCACTCAAGAGCTCTTGCAATCTCCCATACTTGCATTCTCTTGAACCCCAACAATTTGGTAGTAAATAAAATGGTCTTTTATGAAATTTCTTGCTGGGTTCAAAGGGTTTGAACAATTAGTATTAGATTGAATTGGAATAACTTTATTACAAAGTGTTTTCTCATGTCAATTTATCTTGCTTAAATGTGTAAGGTTCCATACAAATCTACTTTCTTTTCTTTTCTCTTTCTAAAACCCATTGAATCTTTCTCTATTTCTAGTTTTCTTATGAAACTTTCTCTTTGGGAAAAATTAAGAGTACATTGGTAGAATTGTGCTTCAATTTTTTTAAAATTTTTTTTTTGTAACAAGTAATGTACTATAGGAACTATATAGACTAAGTAATTTGACAAAATAGGGACCTTTGAAAACTCACAATATTCGATAAAGTTTAGTCAATTATGATAGCCAATTACAGTTTCATACATTACCCAATCATTTTAACATTTATAATAGCAAACACATATTGATTTC